>OX375865.1:77295899-77536682 GCA_947359475.1 Heligmosomoides polygyrus bakeri
TTATATGGTTAGAAAGCATATTTGCTCTATTTTTTGATGAGCGAGCGGGATTTTTGATTTTTGAAAAAATAGCCGAGTTATGATCAATTTTTGCAAGTCGTGAACTGAATCGCGGATCGACTCTTCGCCGTCGTCATCGGAGTGATCTCACAAAAATATTCATAACTCGGCTAATTTTTCGAAATTCAAAAATCCCGCTAGCTTTTTCAAAAGTACATAAACAGCGCATCTTTATGGTTACAAACACTTTTAGCAAAAAAGGGATCTTCATGCGGGGCGGGGGGAGTTCGATTTCTGGTCGTTTTTTTCCGAAAATCGACCAGAAATCGAACCCCCTCCGCCCCGCATGAAGATCCCTTTTTTGGATACCGGTTTCTATATGGTTAGAAAGCATATTTGCCCTATTTTTTGACGAGGGAGCGGGATTTTTGAATTTCAAAAAAATAGCCGAATTATGAACATTCTTGTGAAATCACTCCGATGACGCCGGCGAAGGATTCAGTTCACGACTTGCAAAAATTGATCATAACTCGGCTATTTTTTCAAAAATCAAAAATCCCGCTCGCTCATCAAAAAATAGAGCAATTATGCTTTCTAACCATATAAGAACCGTTTTACAAGAAAGGGGTCTTCATGCGGGGCGGGAGGGGTTCGATTTTCGGTACGTATTTTCGCGACATGGAACCGAAATTGAACCTCCCCTGCCGCGCATGAAGACCGAATTTTTGAACATTAATTCTTATATAGCAAGAAAGGGCTCTTCCTCTAGTTTCTGAAAAGCTAGCGAGATTTTTAAATTTCGAAAAATTTGTCGAGTTATGAATATTTTTGTGAAGCCACTTCAATTTTTTTCGCTCAAAAATCGAACCAGCAGCCACGAGTGACGACTCCTTTCTTGGAAAACGATTTTTACACGGTGAGAAAGGGCGTTTTATCTACATTATAAAATGGTAAAAGAATTTTCAAAATTCGAAAACTTACCGAGTTATGAACCTTTTTGTGAACGTTCAATTTTATGCTCCGATGACGTTGGTGCAAGGTCGACCAGAGGTCGATTCAACCTGTTCTATCCAGAAAATCACAATTTTTTTCACAGTGAATTATTCAAAACTTCTAGGTTTTTGTGGCTAGATTTTATCCGTATGGGTGACCTGCTTCGGCTAAAAAATAATATTTTCATGAAAAATGAGAATTTTGTATGCGATCCATCCTCGTCATATCTTCATCGCAGTGGAGAAGCATAGTTTTTATTGTGTGTCACGACTTAAAATTTTATATTATACAATTCCACTCCCTGTCGTCCTGTCCTTTAGAAGGCAGAAAAAAAATTTCCAGCGAGGAGTCCATCCATATTTCAATTGCGATTGATCATGTCAGAGAACGCAGTAGCCGCATTAAACTGCCGTGACACGGAGATTTTTTTTAAGGCTCCTGGAAAATTCATAAAGCTTTAGTAGATGTGTTTTCTATGCTTTAAAAGGCAGGTTCTAAAAGTAACGTGTTCCATGTGATTAGTGTGTCGATATCTTTTCGGTAAATCGAGACGTCTGATCATATAGAATATCGTTTCAGAGAAACATAGTTTTATCACTGTGCGTCCAACGGGCTTAAAATTTTATAGGGTGCGATTTCATCTTCTGATGCTGTTTCCTGCAGGAGAGAAATTACTTTTCAAGCAAGTCCGTCCTTCGGTTGCCATTCTGTCATCGACTCGAAGAGCGCTTCAAAAATCTTGTAGGGAAAGCACTTAGGTCGTCCTCAGTAATTAACACTTGAAATTTTATAGAGTGCAATTCTGGAAGTAGATGTCGCTCATCAGGCAGAAAACTACCGTGTCCATGACGCCCTGGGAAAATCTGAAAAAATGAAAATCTCTCATTGACCATAAATCTGCAGACAGGAAATCTTTATTTTTCACTGCACAGTAATCGGCATTAAATTTTTTTTGATATTCAATCCTATTTTTTTAACTCCAGGAAACGCAAGTGCTTGTAAATCTCCGCATTGGCGTAGTCACACCTGGAAAAAACAACTTATTAATAGATGCAAACATCGTCTAAAAACCTGAATTTGGAGAGAGTCCTCTGCCAAAACCGAGAGAGCACGACCCCCCCCCCCTCCAGACGAGGCCGCAGTACGACCCCCCCCCCCCTTCGATTCCCGAACCTCAAACTTGACCCTGCGTGGGACCCATCAGCACTCACCCGTATATCGAGATGAGCCGGCCGCTGATATCAGCATGGAACCAGTTAAGCTGTAGGTCAAGATAGAAAAGATTCAGATCAGATTCTTTAAGCCCCAATTGGCTGGTACCGAGGATGTAAGCTGTTACAACGATGTTTTGTTGTTTTGTTTTATAAAATTATTACACTCATTAGCGCAGCTAAAGTAAAAAAAAAATAAAAATAAAGTTATTCTAAATTTTCCTTGAACAGAATTTTTTCTAACCATTTTATTGAATCTGTAGTTCAACCTGTATAAAGGTTGTTGCAATTCGGAAGATTTCTCTTTGATTTCAAAAGTCTTAGGCAAGCTTAGAAGAGTGTCCAATTTGACATGAAAAGTGTCCAATTTGATTTGAAAAGTGTCCAATTCGACCTGAAAATGGTATATATATATATATATATATATATATATATATATATATATATATATATCATTTCAACGTCGAATTGAACACTTTTTAAATCCAACTGGACGCTCTTTTAAGCTAGCCTAAGACTTTTGAAATCAAACCGAACTCTTCCAACTTTAAATGAGCTTTTTCTACATTAAACTAAAGACTCTCCAAAAACATCTATCCAATAAGTGAGCACATTGCTTGAAATCTTATATAATTTTTTATTTTTCGAGGAAAATAATGGTATAAAACTGGTTTTAAAGAGCAGGAAGGCAGCCATTTTTTTTCAGTGCCAACAAAGAGACTGCGTCGTGTCGACTTCCAAGGCGCTGCGATTTTAATTCGATTAATAGAATTTCAGTTTCCATGGAGTTTGACACCTTTAACGATAAAACAAAAACAACTGTAAATAACAAACATAACCTCACTTTGATGGTTAATGTAAGTGGCATTTACACTATCAATGGGACAAAAGTTGTGAAGAACTTTTTGAAAGCATCGCACGATCTGGCCTTTTAGTGCGCTATATGCTTGCTTCTTTGCTCTAGTTTAAGACAAATTTTAATTGATCATTTCAACCTAAAAATCAAAATATCATTAAATATTACATTACACTTATTGGGCGCGTAAACTAAAAAATTGCAGACAAATTTATAATAAATTTTCCTTGAACAAAAAATTATTCTAGCCATCTTATTGGGTCTGCAACTTAACCTTCATGAAGGTCATTTCGATTTGAAAGAGTTCGCTTTGGTTTCGAAAGTCTTTAAGCTACCTTGGCTAGAGTGCTCCACCTGGGGCCGGATTCATCAACGACTTACGTAACTTTAACGGAGAATCGCAAGCTTATCAGCGATATGGTGAGCGATAAGCCGCGTTATCTGAGCTTTGAGTAAGCGAAAAGTAAGGCTTTGAGAAAGTTACATAAGTCGTTGATGAATCCGGCCCCTGATTTGAAAAGTGCCAATTTGATTTGGAAAGTGACCAATTCGACTGAAAATGGTATACATAGTGCTAAAATAACACAAGTTCTAATTATTAGACTAGATACACGAAGGCACAAATTCTAAATTTCCTGTTGGTAGCGACTTCCAGCTAATCGGTAGATTGGAATAAATTAATAGTAAACATTCTATAACAAAAGCTGCAGCAAAATTTGCTTGAATATTAGAAATGATGATCGAAGAGGGCTCAGGTGGATCGGAAGAAATTTCATCGCAATTTCAGTATTTCAACGCAACGGGACTACGTAGAGATAAACTATTCAGAGGCGCCAGATGTAGCTGTACAGCCTCCATTTTAAGTAGATTCTTCCCACCAATGCCGATGTCAAGAGTCTGCAATCGGACTAATTCGTCATAGAAGAACTGCAGTTGTCAATACCTCTCCTCGAAGATCCAACGGCATTCCCTCGAGCAGCAAACGATGCAGCTCAACCGTTCTGTACATTGTCGTTCCCCTGCCGTATTCATCGAAAAGCTGTCGCCACTTCGCCTTACATTTCTCGTCAGCGTCGGCTCCACACGGGTACTTCTTTATGAGTGGGTAATCGAGCGGGATCATTTTCAACAACGGCTCCTGCAAAAAAGCGCTTTATTTTTCTGTCTCTAACACTCGACAGAAATGCCCCTCCTCAAAAAAAAAATCCTCAATGAATTAACGATTATTAGACTGCTACGCTTCACAGGAATTCAGACCGAATCCATTCGTGAGTATACAGCAATGATGTGGGAAACTCTTTTTGTAAAAGCGTAAAACGAAAGACGGAAGGGAAAAGCTCAGAAATGACTAGAAACCGGAACAAGAAACGCGGAAGCTGAAATAACACATTTTCGCCATTCGTTCAAAGCTGCATCTAAACCGCACCAGAACCTGTGTTGCATTTTTCTTCTTGCGCAAAGCTTTCACAGCAGCGAAATCTTCCTTACAATCAGATTGATACGCTCTCGTCAGGATAACATATAGGGAAGAACGAAGTCGTAACGTTATTGCGTTATTTTTGGAGCTACAGGGTGCGTAAAAAGTATTGACGCACCTACTTTTTGTTTCAGCTCCAGCTTTCTGTTTCTACCCCTCCAGGTTTTTATGTGTTATTTTTGTTGTCTGTATTGTGCTCAAAAAACACTCACGAAAAAACTGAAGAAACATGATCGTCACCGTTACGGTGGCCCTTTTTTATCTGTTACCCAGACAGCTGAATACTTCCTTAACAAGAAAATTTGGCGCTGTTCGAAACGGTTGGTGCGGAAAGAGGTCAGCAACCCAAACGTCAGCCACGGCTCTGTCATAACAGATGATGATTACAAGATGTCCAAGCACAATAACGTTTAAATCCAAAATTATCACTCTCTGTCCGATAACGGCAAACAGATAACGCGCGCAGGTGTGGACAGCTTCTCAGACGAGCACAGCTTAAACATGAATCCGCTGGATTGCTCTTTTTAGGCGATTTTGGAGAATGAGGTCTGGATTACTTTCAACAGAAGTGACCAGTCGCAGAAGGCTACCCTGTTAAAAGCACGGGACGAAATCCAAGCGAGTACTAGCGGCGCGTGATCATGAATTTCTCCGTCGTTTTCGCTCCTGTATTCACAGTAAAGGAGCCGATGTCAATTACGACTTATTCTTTCGTGTTTGCAAGATCATTTTCCATATTTCTGAAATGAATATTTTAAAACTTACTGCGCAATACTTTTTCCACAACCGCCATTTACTGGGTCAATATTTTTACGCACCCTGTAGTACCAAAGCAGTAAAGTCAAACACACGCAAAGCCCCGGGTTCTATTGCAACAACATCCAATCTCTTCACTTTATCTCTAGTTAGCCTTCACCGAGTAAAGTTCTCTCATCAGATTTCCTCAGCTCAATTTTTGTTGCAGCAGTTTTTTAAGCGATATTGTAATTTACTTAAGATTTTCCGTGAAGCCTCAAAGGAAAACTGATTCAGGTCAAACTGGGTAGCTGTTTACATCATTTTTCGTTCAGCAAACAAGCGCCTGGCTTTAATGGTTCCAAGGTTGTCAAGTACCTGGATCAATCGCGTCGTTGCTGCATAGTCATCTCCATCCCCAACATTAACAATTCATCGAATCTCCAATATTGCTGCTAATACTTTATCCTGGGATCAAATATGGACATTTCGATGAACAATTGTTAATGATAGCTCCAAATCTCTGTAAGAACATCCAGACTGTACGGGCCTAGAAACTTCTTATTGATAAGGAGAAGGAAGACAACTCACAGAAGCTAAGTGAAGTAATAATTTTGTCTCAGAATCCAATAAGTATTCGCAGTTAGTGAAAATAGCAGCTCAACCTGGATCTTAGCATTGCAATTCCATGCCGATCAAATGTTTCCCAACAATCGGGAACAACAATGCAATCGCGGAGCGCACGACGAACGCATGGTGCCATTCCCAAATAAACTTCTGCCTCACGGCGCTGGTATATGCCTATGAAGCAGCCTGCAGCTACTGAATAACCATTTTATGATCATTCAAACACTGTGTGCAAGTGTTTCAGGATACAAAGCGTATCCTCTGCTAACACATTAATCTTGCCTTTGCACTCAGCCGTAACCATTTTTTAAAGTAATAATCTGACAGTGTGCGGGTAACACAGTCGGAGGAGGTGTCGGCTGTCGTGTGCACCCGATACTGGTTCCTGGTTCGGATTTCCCGCCCAGGCCAACCAAGCCTTCCATCCCTCCGGGGTCGGTGAATTGGTACCAACTTGTCTGGGAAGGATAAAGCGCTGACTTGTTCATCGGCTGGCCACCGCAAGTCATTGTATGGCCAAATACGCATTTCGGATCGCTTCCACGACAACCCGTAGAAGTAGAATGGGTGGCGCATCCCAATATGGAACGATAACGCCTCCTTTATGCTTACCCTTATCCTTGATAATCTGAGAAACCTCAAGAATAATAATACTAGAGCTGACAATAGGGTCTAACTTTTTCAAATGATGAGGATGTGATCAATGTTCTACACTGGAGTAGTAGTGAGCAGTGACTTCCGTTTTCGATTTACGTTCCAGAACAGATGGAACACGAAGTGGAACGGAAGGTCCGAAAATCGCCGGGGACCTACATTCGGAACATGGAAACAGACATTCCACACTACCCTGATCAGCAGCTACGCGAAGGATACTCGATGATACTCGTGAGTATCCGCCGTATGGAGTCGGAAGCGTTAGTGGCCGGAATAACGCAACGCTTACCTTCACTACAGAAGGCTTCCTTAACGAGCACTGGATTCGATGGCGCTCCACGAATGTCGTAATTTTTGCAAGCACCCTATCGCGATCCGGCACAAAGGAGAAGACTATCGTTCCCTGAAGTGTTTTTTTGGTTTACAATGCGTGGAGTAAGAGACCAAAACCAACGAATTCGCTGAAGTTTGATTTGCGTACCCCATTCTTCAAACAAATGAGGAGGCCTGTGCCACGACTAAGGTTCTCCCCGTAAGCAGCGCTGCACTCCTCAACCGTTGATATGTCCACCACCGGGATCACCACAGAGACGAGGCGCTCGGTCTGAAAACTGAAACGCTAACTAAGGACAGGAGTGCAGTCGGGTGTCAACTAGCACCGAGAAGCAACGCATATTCTGCCTTCGAATGCTCGACAAAACAACGAAAGGGTTTTCTTATTTATTGGGGAATCAGTGTTCACGTCACTTACTCGACTTCCGAAGCAGACGAAACGAGCCGATACGTACAGCCGGCCAACTACATGCCTCCTGTCATACGGAGTGAACAGCCGGCACTCTGTGTCGCCATCCAACTTCTCCGAATGTGGCAGGCTGAATCGACATCTAAACGAAGAAAAACGTAGCCCTCACAACAGAAGCTCCGCGTTTCTACAAAGACAGCTCATCTTTAAAGGCAGTCAAATTCCACAAAACATTCAACAGTTCCGGAGCTTACATCTTACCGTTAGCTTACACTAGAAGTTTGAATGGATACGAACTCCCTTTCATAAGACTGCAAGGGAAACGAAATCGGTGCTAAGCAATTGTTTTGTGGGACCTCCATTGTCGTAAAGGTACATTGAATGCGTACCGACCTACAGAACTACTTGTGAAGGTCAGCTGAAAATAACAGTACTTTATCCTTCCCAGACACCCACCCATACCAAGAGAATACAACACTTGGATGGTGTGAAGCACACTTGAACAGCCGCCTCAAGCACTCTGCACATTTCGATGACTTAGAACTAAATATCCTCAACTGCTCTGATCAGTGTCCTTCAGGGCAGTCTTTGCCACTGTAAACAAAAGACTCTCCCCAATTAGGTTTCTGGATACCCTGACAGTCACTGCGTTGTAATGTATGCCAGCCGCCGTCTACACCACCAACCGAACTCCACATGTGACAAACAATAAGGCAAAACTACTTCCACCTACAGCGACCGGGCAACGTCCCCCACAACACTGGCCGGTCGTCTTCCCATAAGTCGGAATGTCGTCCCCCACCACGTGCACCTGTTCCGAAAACGTGGACGCCGACCAACTGTGGATCAATCAGCAATGCATTAGCCCCTCGTACGACTCCGACGAAGACTCATGCTCCGAGTTCGAATTCTCCGACGTCGGCTACAACACTTTCCCTACTTCAGGTCGTTTCTGTATTACTTTGAGCTCTTAAATGTTGTCAAAACGTTCATAGAGGTGTGGACTTTGCAGCGAATATAAGTCAACTTCGGTTTTTTTTAGCAGACAGCAATATCAAAACATTGTGTGAGCATGGCACCTTGAAATGGGATTTATATCACGTGATGCGCCTTCGAACACTGATTCCAAATATGCGTTCCATTTCTGCTGAACGCTTCTGGGAACGGCGCCATGGAGCAATTCCGGTTTGTCTTCATAGCCCTCTGCTCGCGCGCAGTGCACCAATCACATGAGAGCGAGCTCCTTCTGTGTGCTGGAAACGGCACTCGAGACCGAGCAATGGTGGAAAATAGCGGAGCGGCATACGCAGGCGGGTGCTTTGTGGTTCGACTCCGCGGTGATGCGGGTTTTCGAATATCTTTAAAAAAGAGAAAAAAGAACATTAATTGACATATCAATCGAAATCTTAAAAGCAGACATGCCATAAGGGATCAACACCTTAAATACCCTCTCTGGGGGCTGTTTAGGCGAAAAAGCTCCTCTAAAGTCGTGAAAGTATAATACCACATAAATCAGGTTTCCTTTTTGATGACCCTTTCCGTTGCCGCTTTACATAGAGGGTGCTCGTTGATTTTGGTGACTCTTTTCTAGAGAAGTGCAAAAACTCCGTATCTCCGAAGAGACGAACCACAAACCACTCCGATTCTCCATGCCGCTCCTCTATCCACCGCGTCACCCATTCTTGGCCGCCAGCGCAGTTACCAGACAACTTGAGTTCGCTCCCATGTGATTGGTGAACTCTGCATGCAGGCAGAGCGCTATGAAGGCAAACTGGAAATGCTTCGTAACACGTTCCCAGAAGCGCTTCCAGAAACAGAACACGTATACGGATTCAGTGTCCGAAGCCTCACCCTGTGGTATACATCACTTCTCAAAAGTAACATGATCACCTGGTATCCCTTCCTTACAGTAAGTAAAAATGAATAGCGGTAATACGTAGTAAGCACAGGATGGGCCCGTGAAGTGCATTCAGAGGTGTCGGCTGCCGCCTACACCTGACACCAGGCTCTTCGTCCGGATTTCCCGCCCAAGCCAACAAAGCCTTCCAACCTTCCGGGGTCGTGAATTGGTACCAGACTTCTCTGACGGTGAGCAGGACAAAATACTGACTTGTTCACCGATTGGCCACAAGTAACTGCAGAGACCAAATACGCATTCAAACCGCCTCCATGATGTCCCATAGAAGTAGTATGCGTGGCGCATCCCGAGAGGGATTAAGTAACGCCGTCCTTTATCCTTTAGGTACAGCAATGAAGAACACGTAACAATGCTATCTTGCATTTTTTCTTGGACACTGTGACAAGGAGCATTCCAAGTTAACCCATTTTGACAGGAAAAGAAAATCACCATTCCAATCATGTTATGTAAGCGTTTCTCATATTCCTCTCGGCTAGGAGGAAATAAGCACACGGGAAGTCTTGCCACAGAAACTCTCCACACAAGCACGAATGTATATTATTGGGGTGGTGCAAAAGAAATGCAGGTTTTTTGTTTTGTTGGTTTCAGCAGTTTTCTTTAAAAACAAACTAAGCCTTTTCAGAAGGTATTGTTGGAAATCTTATTATACGCTTTGTCTAAATATGTATAGGGAATTTGATTCAATATAATAAAAAACAATTTGGTCGCTTATTCAAAAAAACAGTTTCGCTTTTATTTTCAGATGTCTAAACGCGATTTTCGTCAAATTTACTTCTACGAGTTCAAACTGGGTCGGATTGCCGCTCGAACGCTTGAAATATCAATGAAGTATGTGGCCAGAAAAGTATTAGGTTGGAAAAAAGCTTTTTCATTTTTTTCAAAGATTTATTACTTCACAACTACAAAGTCAAATCAATTGAAATAATCTCCATTTTGTTCCACTACATTTCTCCAAAGACTGGGTACTTCTCTAATTCCTCTCGCTTAATGGACTGCAGTTCTGGAGTCGAACCACCGCCGAATCCAATTTTTGAGGTCTTCATCCGTTTCAAAATATTCCTCTCCAATTTCCTGCTTGAGAACACGAAAGAGATGGTAGTTGGTAGGAGCGAGGTCAGGGCTATACGGTGGATGTGGCATTGCCTCCCAGCCCAGCTCCTCTGTTGTTTCTCTTGTGAGTCTTGCAACATGTCGCTTTGCATTGTCATGCAGGATCATCACATTCGACTTCTCAGGCCTCTTTTCTTGGACAGCTGCGGCGACTTTGTGCAGTTGGCCACTGTATGTAGCAGCAGTAAGTGTCTCTCCACTTCTGAGAGTTCCCCCGCAAATCACTCCTCTGATATCCCACCAAGAACTCAAGAGAATCTTCCTTTCGTGAACATTGGCTTGAGATCAGGCTTAGGGTTCTCTTCTTTTGTACCCATTGTCTTTTTCTTCGGAAGTTGGAATACAGAACCCAGGACTCATCGCCTGTGAGTATCCGACAGGGTATGTGGAATCCAAGCTCCAATTTCCATGCAAAGACAAGATTCTTTAGATGGAATCCCACTATCCTATGAGAGATTTCGAGCTTTTCTGCCAGTTGACGTGTTGTCTGCCTATTATCGGTACGGAAAAGATGGAGTAGTTCAGTGTTGTCCAAATCAGTTGGCCTTCCTGACCTTGCTTTGTCCTCGAGTGAATAATCTCCGTTTAAAAATTTTCCGAACCACTCATAACAGGCGCGATGAGTAATAGACCTCAAGCCAAATATATCGCTAATTTGGTCGGCTGCTGACGTGCTGTAGATCCTTTAATGAATTCATGAAGAATGCCGTGCCGAAAATGGACATGAGCTAGATCTGGCATTGGTTCCGAAAGATTGCATAGATAATGAAATACAAGAAGGTCTTGATCTATATCCGCGTGCAAACGTAGACAAGTGTGATAGGACTACCAAATCAGCAATAATATTGGCTAGTGCGTTTACAAGGAGAACGGTAAAAAAATTCGAAGTGTAAAGAGGCTTTTTTCAACCTAATATCAACGAATGCACAGTACAACGCTGGTTCCAAAAGCTTCGAGCCAGCAACGCCGGTCCATCAACACTTGATAACGATCCATTGAAAGCGTCAGTCGAAGCTGATGCGAGCAAAACCGTGCGAGATATATTCGAGGAGCTCAATGTCGATCACACTACAGTTGCTTGCCATTTGAAGCACATTGGGAAGACCAAGAAGCTTGACAAGTGGGCTCCGCATGAATTGACCGAAAGTCAGAAAAATCGCCGAAAAATTAAAAATCTTCTTGGCCTTCTCAATTGGCTTCAAATGGCGAACAAACTGTGGTGTGCTCGACGTCAAGGTCCTCGGCAATATCTCGCCGCGTGGTTTTGAGCGGATCAGCTTCGACTGACGCCTTCAATGGACCATTATCAAGTGTTGGTGGATGGCTGTCATGTGGTTCGTCTTCGAGGCTAGTGTTGCCGGCACGAAACTTTTGTAATCAACGTTGCACTGCGCATTCGTTGATACTTCCCTGGCCCCATACTTGGTTGATATTTCGAGCAGCAGTTCGGCCCCGTCTGAACTCGTAGAGATACATAAACCTGACAAAAACTGAGTTTATACATATGAAAATAAAAACCAAATTATTTTTTAATAAGCAACTTGAATCAAATTCCATACACATTATTTAGTAAACGCGTATAATAAGCTTTCCAACAATGTATAATACCTTGCGAAAAAGTCTTGTTTGTTTTAAAAAATAGTGAGAACATTAGCGCATCAAACCCATGGTTTCTAGCACACTTTTGTCCCCTAGGAAATTGATTTAATGAGGGGTCGTTTTATGTGATCGAAAACACTAGCACAAGCACCCACTCACTGTAGAAATGCAGTTTGCAGTCTCTATATAGAAAAGCAGTTTTCTGTACCAAATATGCACTTCTTTTGCCCTAGCTGTGGCTGATGCACTAGTTCTATAGTAGACGAAGTCACCTCTTCGCCGCACACTGCAGATGAAGGAGCGGCACTCTCTCGTACTCCTGTAGGTGTAGTGAACAAGGGAGCCCTTTCCGCGCACTTCAGCAGACATATCTCGCCCATACATTCTGTACGCTAACTAATAGCGTTAGTTTAACCCTGCATGCGCTTTCATAACACTGCACCCGTCCACATCGCACTGTCGTCGCCTCATCGACGTCGCTACGTACAGACGTTTTCCTTCTACCTAGAGGGCAAGCAGCCCACTTCAACACCTAGTCTTGGAAATTGTCGATTCTTGAAAAACCAAAAATTCATTCAGGAGCGGCTTGCTATTCCTTGTCAGTCTCTGCCAGATTCCTAGAAAACTCATGAACTGGGATCCAAATTTCTAAAACTTTTGGAACATCGTGTCAATTTGAACGCGCTTATCTCGTGTTTTTGAAAGACTTGCACTTCTGCACTCTTCACGATCGCAAGCAATACGCGAATGGATAGTCTTAGCGAGCCAACACTTTAAAAAATGTCACGGATCAACACAGTTTCTGTTTCCTTATGAACAAAACGGCTTTAAAGAAGCCAACATGTGGTTGGCCCACCCCATCTGTTGAAGGAGCGCTGTTATAAAAAATGTATAACATATAGAACCCAAGTCCAGAAAAATAATTGAACTTGTCAACAAATGCAGAAGTGCTGTACGGCTCAGCCCACTAACTCTAGCGAAGTTCTAGAGCGCACAAGAGTGCACAGATGTGGACGTGAAACAATTGATGAGAACTCCGAACTCGTAATACAACATGTGGACGACACCAGGTAAGCGAATTCTCGCCCAGACGGTCAGTCACTAGTCCACGTTTCGCAGAAAGGTGGCGCCGAGGTAAAATCTTAGCGAGAACAACGACGAAGCTATTCACTACCCGTCATCCACGACCTTACCCAACACCTCATATTTATACCAAAAAATAGAAAAAGCTTCTCATTACGTTCGGAATGCCTATCATGAAGAGTGCGACTCGAACGCACACACCGATTACAAAGACTTCGGATTATGACCAAAATTCTCGCCCAGGCGGACGAACGAATCACTGTCCGAACGAGAATAAGTTGCCTTTCCTCTGTCAGTGCTGTATGATCCAACATATCGTACAGAAAGATCTGTGTCGACCTAACAGCATTCAGCCGCGATAAAGAGATGAATCGGATGCTAATAACCTGCATGGAACCAATAACATGAACGGCTTTATTAGATCCGCTCTAGGCTTCAATGAAAACGAAAATGGTCAACACCAACTGCGCAGTCGTAGCTGACTATCGTTTCGCACTGCCGATTCATGGTCTGCCACTTATGATGCATCCTCGTAGCAGACAACTGGAGCGGTCTTCTCTTCACGACTCTTGAACTTCTTGGATGACCTTCATTTTGAGGCTCCCATAACGGGTAAACGTCGATATCATTATATCGCTTAGAGTGCTCCGCACACCCAACTTTTATCCCGCGCCACCATGCCATGGTGGAGGCACTTCGAATGATATTCGTCGGGCAAAGCAACAACATACGAGAGCGAACCGACTTTTTTTTGTTATATACCGTTCGAAACAGAGTGATTTTCTCTATCAGAAAGTATGTTTCGCTTTCTCCCGTTTACGACTTTTGTCAGTTTTTAGGTCATTAAAGTAGAGATTCAAAAATAAAAACGACCTTCGCCGATAGCTCCTCTCTGCTTACGTTTGAGCTTTTTTTTTGCATAACGTTATGCACCACTCGAATGAGGATGATTTGCTCTATAAGAATGCGAGTCAGTTTTTCGTTCGTTCTGATTTCAGGACATTAAGTTGGAGTGTCCAGAAGACAAATTATTTTTACCAACAGCTCCTACTTTTTGGTTAACTTTTTGGACAATTTTATATGTCGTTTGAAAGACAATGTTTTGCTCTAACGAATCGTTGCATTTATCTGTTCATTCTATTTTTTGTGAATTTTTTCAAAAATAGTAAATGACCTTTACCAGCAGCTCCTTCTCTTTGCTCGTTTTTTTTTTTTCGCACAGTGTCATATGTCATTTGAAAGAGAATGCTTCGCTCTATCAGAATATATGCTTTGTTCTTTGGCCATTCTGAATTTTGCTAAATTCCAGGGCAACAGGTTCAGGTTAAAAAATAACCAAAGAGTAGGAGCAGGCAAAAATAATATATGTTTTCTGAACACTCCAATTGCACTGAAAATTAACGAAAATCAAAATGATCGAAAAACTCGACACACATTCTTGTGGAGCAAAGCATCCTCTTTCGAATGGTGCATAACCTTGTACAAAAAGCAGAAAAAAACGTAAGCAGGGAGGACCTGTTATGAAAAAAAATCAACGAAACTCCAAATAAGAATTTTAAAAAATGGCGGGGACTTACCATTAGTTTACACCCTAATATTTTTCCAGACAAGTGTCAATTCGTTAAACCATTTAGGAATGGGAGACTTCCTAATGGCTTTGCGTGCCTCATAGGTGATTGAGCTGGATCCACATCTTTTGCAAAGTGGCCCCAAATCCATCCACAGTTCTGCACCCCGCACTACTAGTCTTCATAAGATGGTTCTGGTAGTTAAGAGCAATACTGAACGAATGAAACTCGCTTGTATACTTGTGTAAAAGTGCCTTTATTACCGCTCGTAAAATAAATTCGTTCGCATTCGCTTTAATCGAAGAAAACATGTAACTATATTTAAGAGCAATTTCTCAAAAAATTGAGTTGCAAAAAAAACAGTTACGAGCGAAATGCTCGGCACTCCGCCCTCAACCCGATAAGCGCCTGCGAGGTCATATAGGTTTCATCTTTTACCTAGTTGCTGTACCTGCATTAAAAATGGGAAACTTTATTACAGGAATTACGATAAAGTGGAAGTGGTTCGGTCAATCGCAATGAATGGCGGCCTTTCGGACCCTCGACAGTACTCAGTTGAGGAGTACAACGAAATTCTCGTGCAGCAAATGGCTTCAATCTTCAACGAAGTGTTGGCCGACCACAATACGGTGAGCCAGTTCCCCGTGAACATTTGTTAGGCACTAACTAAACTTCGACTGTTATTTTCGCGATTTTAGAAGAGAACAAATGGATATCTTGCAGACGATTCTCTACTACAAATTGCCGGGAAGTTCCTCATTCCGCGAATACATCGAGCATGCGAAGAACCTTCAGAATGTGCAGCTGAAAAACGCTTCTCCCGACGCTAAACTCGCCTTGTTTGTAAACGTCTTCAATATGATGACCATTCACGCCACCTACGTGCAAGGACCTCCACGAAGTATGTGGGATAGGAGAAAGGTAGGCTGCAAGCGCAGTCACTTCCCCAGATTATTTGCACACGAATTTAACAGGTATTTATGGCGCACCCTGTATATAACACGGGAATTCTTGCCCGATAGCAGGTTTGCGTTTAGATTGTGGCGCATTTGTCTTGATAACCCTGCTAGTGACTGTGGTGACACCCACTGGATGGGAGCTGCAAGCGACTGGCTTTTGCAGCATGGCAAAGGAACACTAGGAGGTCCGTCAACATGTTGGTTGGTTTTTCCGTGAAAAAAGTCCTAAACGAAAGGATTAAAGTTCTTCCTGTCCAATGAACAAGGATGATCCACTGGACTACTCTGACACGCGTAAAGACGAATGACGACATTGCTGGAGCCTGCTTCATAATATTGATGGTCATGGTGGACCAAACTCATAGGAGAATGTAGGCTGGAGACAATTTCAAAGCGTAGTCAGCCTATAAAGTGAACTGGGTTGACCAACAAATAGAAGCAAGAAACAGGATTACCTTTCACAGATGAGGAAGAAATAGACTAGAACCACCCTTCGCAAATGAAAGTGGTACTAATCCACTGACCTCCAGGGGATCGATGATTAGAGAGAGAGAGCTTAATCTTGATGTAATTCGAGATCCGCCTACCACGAAAAGGTCAGTTCCTATAACGCCACGCGATAATCTATCTATCTATCTATCTATATAATTGAGTTAGCTCCCCGCCCTGTAAATGATGAGGCGTATCTCACTCAGGTTAGAAACCTGGCTGAGATACGCCTGATGAACCGTGAGCACTCTCATGGAACCCCTTGCGACGCCTCTGCGTACCTCCCGCAGGCAACGTTTGCCGTTCAACATGGGATGTTGTTGCAGCAGAGGACGCGTAGCCCCCTCCTGCTTGACACAACGGCGTCTGCGCGCATTTCTGAGCGCTTGATCCCAGAAGACGAGTCCCTCTCGTCGCACCACAACCGTCTGGAGTCAGAAGAGAAGACACCGTCGCCTTACGACGAGGGATCGCATTCAGAATTGAACATGAGATGCTGCTGCAGCAGAGGAAGCAGAACCTCCTCCTGCTTGACGCAGAGACATCTGCGCGCGCTTCTGAGCGCCTGCATCAAGAAGACAGGTCCCTTTCGTTGCACAACAAGCATCTGGAGTCAAAAGAGGTGACACCGTCGTCGTACGACGACCGGTCGCACCCAGAATTCAACATGGGATGCTTCTGCAGCCGAGAAAGCACAGCCTCCTCCTAAGTTACACAGCGGCATCTGCGCGCGTTTCTGAGCATATGGATCCGGAACATGGATCCCATACGTCGCGCAACAATCGTATAAAGTGAGAAGCGGTTCACCGACGTCGTGTGACGAGTGGCCGTATTCAAAATTCAGCATTATCCCACGTTGAACGGAAAATGTTACCCACGCGAGATACGCCTCTACGTACCTCGCGCGGGCAACGTTTGCCGTTCAACGTGGGATGTTTCTGCAGCAGAGGAAGCGCAGCCCTCTCCTGCCTGACTCCGCGGCAACTGCGAGCGTTTCTGAGCATCCTGATTCCGAATACGTGTCACCGACGTCTGCCGTGAGCATGGGACGACCACTACGGGGTGGTGGAGAAGGGAAGCAAGGCGCCTCTAGAGTGGACCAGGTGAGCATCCACGAAGGAAAGGAACAACCTGAAAGGGGACCAGGACGTGGAAGCCAGCAGGAAGAGACCAGTAGGGGGTCAATAGTGAAAACAAGGAAGTGGGCCAGGGGTGTGGAGCATGAAGGTGGGGGGGGGGGGGGGGGGAAGACCAGTAAAGGCGGACCAGCAATTAGATCTAGAAAGAAGAAACAAGTGAGGAGGAAGCTGGCGCCCGGATTCGGAAGACATGTCAACAGTGGAGGGACCGAAGTACTGCGCAGCACAAACCAATGATGTTACTGGACGGTCTGCAGAAAATGTCTATGATGAAAGGTACCGAAGTGGTGGATGGCTTGATGCCAATAAAGTACGGAGCAGGTACTAGATGTTAGCGAATTTTAAGTTTGACAAAAGCTACTTTCTTTAGGTAAGTGAAGCTGCAAAGTCGCGCGAAGCGCGCAAGTGCTTCGACACGCCGTTAGGCGTGTCGAAGCACTTGTAGCAGAATAAATAGGAATCTCCTCAACAATGTTGAAGGCTCTGAAACATTAAGAATCATATTTCAGATGAATAATATCGACATGTTACAGTAACCTCTCACCACATTAAACTTTAGCTACCAAGTGCATCGACACTCCTAACGGCGAGTCTCGCACTTGCGCGCTTCGCGCGACTTTGCAGCATCACTGACCTAAAAACCTTGAGAGTAGCTTTTGTAAACCTTAAAAATCGCTAACATCTAGGATTTGCTGCGTACTTTACTGCATCAAACCGTTCACCACTTCCCTATGTTCATCATAGACATTCTTTCCGGACGGCCCAGTAACACCATTGATTTGCGCTTAGCAGCACTTCTGCCCTCAGGTGGCTCCACCGCAACCGTTCTCATGCCCAACAGCATGTGTTTCCGGATATCGTTGACGCCAGGTTCCTCTCACTCGTTTCTTCTTACTGAATCTAATTGCTGGTTCGCCTTTATTGATCTTCTCTCTCCCCTTCCCTCCCCCACCTTCCTGGTCCCAACTCCTGGCCCTGTTCCTTGTTTCCACTATTGTTAGTCTCTTCTTGCTGGTTTCGCCGTTCTGGTCCCTCCCCTAGGTTATGGTAGCTCTCTTGGTCCACACTAGAGATCCCCTTACTTCCTTTCTCCACCAACCCCCTTAGTGATCCTCCCATGCTTACGACCGGCGGTGACACGTATACGGAATCAAAACGCTCAGAAAAGCGCGCGATTGCCGCTGTGTCAAGCAGGAGGCTGCACTTCCTCTGCTGCAGCGCCGTCCCATGTTGATTTCTGAATCCGTACGCTCGCCGTGCAACGTCAGGGACACCTCTTCTGATTCCCTACGCTTGCGCGGCGTAGGTGACGTGTCTTCTGAAAACACACGCTCAGAAACTCGCGCAATTGTCGCTGTGTCAAGCAGGAGGAGGTTGCGCTTCCTCGACTGCAGCAGATCCTATGTTGAACGGCAGATTTTGTCCGCGCGGGGTTCGATGTGGCGTACCTCACTAGGTTTCCAACCTACGTAAGATACGCCTCATCATCTACAGCGCGGACAACTAACTCAATTATGTCGTGGTAGTACTCAAACATTATAATAAGCAGCCACATTTCAGCTTATGTACAACACCTACTACCAAATCAGTAATCACAACTACGCTCCGCATTCGATTCTAGACGGTATTCTTCGCTCGAACCGCAAAGGACTCGAATCGTTATGGAAACCATTCGGGAAAGCCGATGCACGGCTACCTGTAAGTCCACGCCACCCTAGTAAATCATACGTTATTCTTCGACGACACGTCGGCCACGCAGCGACCCGTCGCTGACAACTTGTCGCCGACAGCGCGAGAGCCCGGCATGACAAGCTAAGGAGCGCGTTTCTCTTCTGTTTCTGTTTCTTTCGCACCGAGCGGCACGAGAGAAAGAGCGTGCACGCGAGAGAACGCCGCTCACGCGCGCCCTCCGCGGCCAGAGGGGCCAGCGACAAGCTGTCGCCGACTTGTCGTCGGCGGCGAGCGGCCGGCAGTGGGCTGTGGCGGCAGCGCCACTGGAGCAGTAGCGGCAATAATGATTCACACCATTGTTGCCGCCGCTGCTGATTTCGCGCGATTCGGCGCCGGCAGAGACTGTCTGCGCTCTAGCCTTTCGCGGCGGGAATCTAGAGTGACTCATCGGCGGATGGCTTGACTCATCGTTTTCGCCGCCCGCCGCTCACCGCAAGTGTAGGGGCCTTAACATCCCCTGTGGCGCTGTCGCCGAGATGTTGCCGAAGTATAACAATTTTCAGTTGAAATTCAAGGTTTTTTAGGGTACTTATGAAGCAAAGGGCCCGTGGTGCCGTGGGGCTGCCGGGAAACGTGTTAACGCGGCAACGGCAACGGAAACGTGGCAACCCATGGCACCCGAGGACGGGTGCTTCATAAGTACCGGCCCCGTGGTGCCGTGTTAACATGTTTTCCGGCAATCCCACGGCACCACGGGCCCTTTGCTTCACAAGTACCTTTTTTAAATCAAATTCAACGTTCTTCTGGAATCTTTCCCGTATCATATATACAGATCCCTCCACTCTTTCTTGTCATTGGGCGATTTGCCAAGTTTGCAGGCAACATATGCAACGATCAACAATCAAGTGTCTCTGAGTCAGAAGGAGATCTTGGTCGTCAACGGAAGGACCACACACGAACTGCTCAAATTGCTGGTGTCAGTGAGAACACTGCATGAAGCATTATCAACTCGTACAAACGAAAAGACGAAATGGTTGAGAAGGAGAAATAATTCTAATTTTATAACAGTTCTAATAGTAGAGAAGACCAAATAGCTCTAATTTTCGTTGGATAGCCTTTTTCTGTTGGATAGCCTACAGTTCTAATTTTCGATGGCTTGCCTTCAGTTAAAATTTTCTTCCTTAAAAATTAATTCTACTAGAATCTAGTAACTAATTCTACTAGAAACTCTAGTCTAATTTCCTTCCTTTGCATGTTGGATAGCCCTCAGTTCTAATTTTTATCCTTTAAAAAATAGTTTTAATTTTCTAACAATTCTAGTAGAGAAGAGAGAAGGGAAGGCGAAATAGTTAAAATTTTCGATGGATACCCTTTTTTGATGGGCGCGTGTAGCGCAGTCGGAGGAGGCGCCGGCTGTTGCGTACACCCGATACCAGGTTCCTGGTTCGGATTTCCCGCCCAAGCCAACAAGCCTTCCATCCCTCCGGGTTCGGAGAATTGGTACCAGACTTGTCTGGGAAGGATAGAGCGCTGAATTGTTCAACGGCTGGCCACCGCAAGTCATTGTGTGGCCAAATACGCATTCAAGTCGACGGACGACATCCCGTGGAAGTAGAATGCGTGGCGCATCCCAAAAGGGATTGAGTAACGCCGTCCTTTATCCTTTTTCGACATGCTGGAATTTTATGAGAAGAAGTAATCATTGAAACGAACACCTTGCAAACAAGACGTAGAATTTGACTCGAAGGTCGTTGTAATTGATTTGAAAAACGTCGAATTTGATTTGAAAAACGTTGAATTTCAACTGAAAATGGTATAACATACGCCTGATACTACCATCTCACCGGCGTGCAATATAAAATAACTTGCTCACATTTCTTACAGCTTATTCTCCCGTCTTGCGAACCACTCGTACATTTCGCGCTGAACAGCAGCACTCGATCAACAAATCCATTAAAGGTCTACACATGTGAAGTGAATTTTCATCAAACCATAAGCAGCTACTCAGACTTATTCTTGTTGAAAGATGATTTCAGAACGTTCGAAAAGAACTTCGTGACAGCGCTTGTGATGCACTCCAATCAGACAACATGCTGAAGCTAGTCATGAGGCGGAATGAGCTTCATCTCAGCAAAATTTTCCTGTGGTACGCAAACGATTTTGGTGGCAGTCTGGACAAGGTGAACGCAATAAACTGTTACGGATTCGTTGTGAATTCAAGTTCTTGAGAAAAACAATAGGAAAGTATTACTACTAAACATACACATATCTGCCGAAAAAGAAAGTGAAAAAAGAAGGGAAGGAATGCCTTCAAAACGATAGAAGCTTAAGACTTAGAAAGATCACCAATGCAATTTGAAAACACCTCACATTATTCGATAGATAGAATTGATGACGACTATAGTACCGCTACCCGTGTATCAACTTTAGAAGGAAGGCTAGAGAAGCAAAGAAGATCCTTAACTGATGTGTCCACAGCAACAATGCCTTTTCTTCAAATGAAACACATAATCGTTGAAGATTGTTTCAGATAATCGTATGGATACTTCAAGTGTTGGACGGATCGGACTCGATAAAGAGAAAGAACCTAGAAAGGATGCACTACTGTACGGGAATATCTGAACTCGAGTACATACCCTATGACTGGTCATTCAACGGAAAAATGGCTGAGTGAAGGGAATACACAACCAGCCGCACCCTAGAGCGATTTTTGGAGGAACATTTTTAAAAAGCCACTAATTCGCATTATGTTGCACGTAATTATTGGATATAATAAATAATATGAGAGCTTCCATAGACACCTAGTTACCGCCAGAATCATCGAGTAATTTGCTTCTTTATATCAAACGAGTGAAAGCATTCGGTACATGTCACTTCGGTACGCAGCAGGGGTGCGGCAGCGGCAAAAATACCTATCGTAATCGCGCACCGTTAGGCTAGGAGCAGTGGCGTGCTCCCACACCGCTGCTGGCTTTCCCGCAACTCATCTCATGCCTTCTGTAAATCCAAGTGATGAAAAAAAGAAAAAAAGAAAAAAAAGAAGAAAAAAAGAAAAAAGAAAAAAAAGAATCTAAACGATGAAAGTAAAAAACACTCTCAGCCTGCGGGCTTGCGCGAGAGTCCAGTCCTTGCAAAATCTTGGCGATGGAAAGATTTTCGCTCGCTCTTTCGAAGAACTTGGAGTGGGAACGCTACACCGCCTATCAACTAACAGGATGATCATTCCTCGCTTAATCGATGCAAACTATCTATGCCAAACCGATTCAAGCAGTTCAACTTCGAAAACGCAAGCACTACATGGCACCGTATAGGCGGATCATAACCTTGAGGAAATGCCGAAACACGTTGAAGTTAAAATGAACGATGCAACAATGTTCTGACCTGTAGCTCTCGCTTCGCTGTCTAGCGTCTAAATCTCTTTTGAGAAACGACGACGATATCTTCTTCGCTCTCTTTCGCCCACTTTCCAGGAGCGCTTTGTGGAGAAGATCGACATCTTCGGAGAACCCTTCTTCTTCTATCAACCTGAAACGACATCAAAACTCCAGTGAATTCCATGAGTAAATAATGAATGACCTCCTTAAAAGGTGACTTCATACCAACTAAGCGGAAAAATACTGAATACATTTGCTAATCCGTCCCACCTTTGGAAGAATATAAGAAGAAAACGTGATTTATCCTTTTAATAAATTACTTCCTCTTTATCGTACGCACAGAAGATAAAAATAAATAAAAATAAAAATTATGAATATCGACAGCCTCATGTTTTCTCTATATAAGAAAGAAATGGGATAGTTAATTAAATGTGTTTTAAAAAGTACATAACCCACTGTTTCATGGCAATATTAGCCAGCTGAGATGCCAGTTTGAAGGTGTCCTCGAAGTTGATAAACATGGAGAACTCAAAACTGTCCTGTCTAGTAACAACGCGAATACTCTGGGGCCATAGCAATGTTGACACCTTCTCAAGCTTCTGAAAACACGATGCTACTGCAAGCACATCATAAAGCTAAGAAGTGCAGCGAAACAAAAGAAGAAGGAAACGACAGTGCTTGCCGTTATATCTGTCCACTTCAGCTTGATCTTCGTCTCATTTCCAATAACAAACGAGTGAAAGCATAGAAAATTCACGGACAAGAACAACTGCCCTTGGTTGGGGAAACGATTATTCCAGTAGCAGCAGTTGTAATCTGAATCGACAACGGATCAGTTGAGCATTAGAACTTAACAATAGTCAAACATTCCAGAAAGGCACGTACAGTTAATCAGCTTCTCCTCCGACGACAAGGAAAACAGAGTAACGAACTTATGGTGAACTGATCGAGTAGACAAAGAATCGAGCTCCTCTGGAATGAAATTCTTCGGTGGAAAAACTAGAGTAAAAACTGTTTTCGATTTTGGAAAATAACTCAGCACTTACCACTAGCAGCAGCAGCGGTTTCTGCCTCTAGGTGTACTAGGCTCTCCACCTTACATATCACGAAAGCTCTCACATCCTTCTCGGATGAAAACGATCCTTGAAAGTAAAGTAGTTAGTACTGCCACAATACATTCTTCAACGTTCATTGGATAAAACTTCAAGTATCGGCGCTAGTGAATCCGCTCTGGAATGTACAGCTCAGCCTATCACTAGACGATAATGTCGAGACGCTTTTAATGTGTATTCATTTACTATCGATAGATTATTCAACTAAAGTATTAAATAAAAAAGGATGTGGGCTAAAGATTTATTTATTTATTTATTCAATACATTCGCGATAAGCGCAAACGCCAGAAAAAAGTATTACAACAGCAGAGTAACATGAAGAAACCTAAAGCGAATCGAACAAATGTAAAGCAACTAAATGATGACACACGTATAGCAAGTCAAACCAGTGTCAGATCTGTGACTAATTAGTGCATGAATAAAAAGCCTATTTAGCCAAACCAAATAAGCCGGGAAGACTGTAAAGTGTTAAACTTCATAACTCAACTCCGGCTTCTTAACAGATCGCTCAAGCTGACCTAGTGAAAAGGAGGACGGCATACATCTCGTCGCCTTCAGGTATGCGCTGGCTGCCCTATGAGGAAAAAGCGCCACCTTCAGCTCACTTCTAGGTCGACTGATGATAATCTTCTCCGGCTCCCCCTTAGTTTGAGAAGCACGCAGATTAAAGAATTTAGAGCCTCCGAAGCGTGAGTAGTGGATTAACTTATAAACCCTACAAATATCAAAGATTTTCCTGCGAGAAGCCAATGTGTGAAGACCCAGGTATTTATTTCTTATCGATGCTTTAGGTACCTTGAGTAAAGGAACCCGCCAATGCGAATAAGAACCTTGCGAGTGTAGTTATTCTGTACCTTTTCTATAAGGTTTATAAGAGTTTTCTTACTAGGGAAAAACACCGAGGTGGATGACTCCACCAGCGATCGAACGTAAGTCTTATAAGCCCTAAGCAACACACTCTTATTCTTAGTGGTAAAGCCCTTGAAAATCTGATAGGTCCCATGCTGAGCATGTCTGCAACAAATGGTCACATGCTCCGAGAAATCAAGCTTGGCAAGATGTTCCGCACTTTAACCAGAAATCGCTTTGAAAAGCGGCAAAGCGCACACGTGTATGGAGCTAATGAGGACGCGTAGTAGTGTGCAGTGGGTTGAAATGAACAACACATAGTTGTTCTTATGGAGGCACTTCTACCTTTCTCAGGCTCTGCCAAACAGAAATTGTTCACTGCTACCATCTCATCACTGGACAACATCAGAAATTATTCATTTATTGTGCGTGGATATCCACGCAGATAGAACCAATTGCAACTAACTGTCCAAATGGCAAAACGAGATGTACACAACGAGAAGAACAAAAACACATGTTTGCATGGTGGAAAAATTCAAACAGGATCATCCTAACAGGACCTATTGAGGTACATACATATGAGCTTTTTAAGTTGCTAGCTCGGGTTTGGTAGAGCACAATTTTGGACAATTTTACGAAGTCCGAACCAGCTTTTCGAGTGAAAAAAGGAAGCTCGTAATCCTGGGGACCTTGCCTTGGATAACAAGTGTTGATAAAATAACCATACGTGTCAGAAGAAGAAGTTGTGCCAAATTTGTCAAGAGGTACATGATGGTACATGAGGTACATGATGTTTCGACTCACCATTCTCTCTCTCTTAAACTTGCTCGAGAGCTTCACCTGCAACCCCATGATATTGACGACTCTTAGGCCTGAGTTATACTCCCGCGAGAGATCCGCGGACAGGCAGGAATCGCGCCGAGATCCCTCACCTGACCAATCGCCGCGCGCCGCCAAGCCCGCAGTCCGCGTTTCGCGGAATATAACACAGGCCTTAGGTAAACTCAGGTAAGGTGGCGGCGTGGCATAACAATGCAGACACAACAGTCACCCCAAGTTTGCCCCTCCCGACTAGGATAGATCCCTGCAGAACATTTCTACCAATACTAGGAGTGGAAAAGGACAAAAGAAACGCAACGGTCGCACCGAAATAACGAAAAAGAAGGCGAGCTGCCCGTCCGCGTAAACAAAACAACGCCAGAGAAAACATCCATGACCACTGCAGCATAATGACACCATGGGTCAGAACAAGTCACAACAGGTGAAAGCGTGGCGGGGTGGGGGGGGGGGGGGGGGGACGTTGCTCAATATTTCGTGTTTCGACCTTCGACAATCCCAACTGCCCGTGATTCCCTCATCTTCGCTCCACCGCGTAGAGGGCAGCCACACCTCTGCTTGGAGACTTTCCAGACCAATCCGAATATCCGGGGTGGTATTATGTATCTGCTCTTGACTAGGACATCAATGAATGCCGTGTAGGTGGCGGCTCCATTTTCTACAGCCTTCTTACTATTTTTGCCTATTTGGCTGAGAATCTTGGAGAGGATCCTAGCCCCGACAATGGTAGATCCCACTTCAAATTTCTAATGCTTCCGTAAACAATTCTTTCATTCAAAATATATAGTTCCGTTTCCAGCATACCTTGATGATACCTCACCGGATGCGCTTACAGTGCCATTAGAAGGTGGAGATTGCCCACCTTCCTCGGCGACGGCCAACCCCTTCAGTTAACCTTCTTCGTGATTGTCATTCTCGTTGGCGGGAAAATCCTACCCTTCAACCATCACTTCCCGCATTACAACAGCTTCGAGATCACTTTTCTTTGTTACTTTTTGGTGGTACCAATGCACCGAATCTTGACCAAAGCCTCGATTGACCCGCACCCTGAAACTTGAATGGGGATACAAGCGAGAGTCTGCTCATCCTCCGCCTGCGCTAGAAGACACGCCGGGGAAGGATAAAACACTAATTCGTCCACCGGTTGGCCATCAGCCATCATCGTGTAAAACAAATACGCATGCAACTGGTATTTCATGACATCTCGTACAAAAGGCGTTGTGTGAAGTTTCCTCAGAGGGATGGCTGAACGCCTTTATCCTACCTTAGTCATCATCCTTTTACTTTCTGCTGCAAACAAATTGGCCCATTTCCCAAACACATAGTTGTTACCTCCCTAGCTCGCTCGTCTTTTCTTCTCCAGGATGTCACAATACTAAATTACCCGTGAACTTTATAGCCATGTTGGTACTATTGTACTTTGGTACCCCACTTAATCTTGTTCAAAATAGGTCTACTAGGGGTAGTCTGCCATGGGAATAACGAATATCATAGTCGTTTTTTGCGGAAATGCCTTATAAGCCTGTTATATTAAGCTCTAATTGCCTAAGGCCTTGCGAGATAGCGCGCGCTGATAAGAGACGCAGAGACTCCGCCTCCTAACGATGCGCACTATTTTGCCGCCCCTAGCCTGCAGCAGAGGTTAGCCAGGGCATAAGCCTTGAAATCTCGAAAAGGCTTGAAAGCTCTGTTGTGTGCTCTCCTTCGCTCACGCGGAGGAGAGCACATAAATAGACAGGGGATGGGACTCCGGGATGTGGGCCCACTAAGACACCCGTGTTAAAATTGCCTTCATCCTAGAGGTCCCTCTCTTGCCCTATTCGGAAGAAAATAAGACCGAATCTGTAATCGAAACGAGGAGATAAGACTGAATTTAATTCGCTGCGAGTATCCAGTCGCTACGCCTGCGCGCTACGGCATACTATGGTAACCTCCCCCCCCCCCCACCCGAGACGGCCGCGAATGCGTGCTGATAGGGGGCGGAGTCTGCGTCTCTTGCCAGCGCGCGCTATTTCGCAAGGCCTTGGGCGATTCCAACTTAATATAGCGGGCTTATAAGACATTTCCACAATAAACGACTATGGTATTCGTTCTTCCCATGGCAGATTACCCCTAGTAGACCTATTTTGAACAAGATTAAGTGGGGTACCAAAACTACATAGTACCGCCATGTTAGTGAATCGACCAGAACTGGGCAAGGGAAGGAATTCCAACAGGGAGTGTTGTACCCTGAAATCGCAATCTCATTGTTGGGTGCCTATCCCCTCCCATTACTAATGGTCACGAAGGCTCCAAACTTTAGCAGTAATGCGTGGAAGTCGACGATAATAGGTGGTTACGTAGGAATCCTACCCGCACTCTGCTTTTAGTGATCAATGATAACGCGTAAAGTTTTGGCACTAAGGCTACACAACAGCAGTCATTGCCATAGCAGTGCTCTACAGTAATGGTCCGCTCAAAACACCGAAGAAATGGAAGGCTTTTGTATGCTCATCACTTTCTTTCCCACTTAGGGAAATGCAAATGGTAAAGGAAAAGGCCAGCGCTACAATCCACTTTAGGATGCGCCACGCATTATACTTCTGCGGGATGTCTTGGAGACGATTTGAATACGAATTTCGCCATTCAATGACTTGCGGTGGCGAACCGATGGACAATAAGAGAATGGAGTTTTTTTTTTGGGTGCAAGAAGCCATTTTAAAAGAGGACAAGTCAGTATGACTTCCTTCCCAAACAAGTCTGATACCCATTCACCGACCCTGGAAAGATGGAAGGCTTGCCCGACATGGGCGGAAATCTAAACCAAGAACCTGGTACTTGGGCACGCGACAGCCGGAACTCCCTTTGACTGCATTTCACGTGTCCATTTAGGGAAATGCACAATCATTAAATACAAGGAAGATGCGAAAGTAAACAAGAATAGAGGAAAACCCCTGAAAATGATTCAAAACAACTACCTAGAGTAGGCATGATGTTCTTCTGTATCCATTCCCAGTGCTGCATAATTTCATTTTTACGAACAGCGGCGGCAATAACTGTAATAGTAGTCTTTGCACTGATTTCAGCAACTGTTTCTGAACGAAAATCTCACCGATGGACACTTGTACGTCGTCGTTTTCGTACTTGTAGATGATGCGATAAGGAGGTGGTCGAGTATCAAACACAGAGTCAATGGTGGCCACCAATACTGAGGAAAAACCTTTGGTTCCATGGCCTTTTCGCCGTTGGATAGCGAAGTAACTGCATTCTTCTTCAATAGACCTGAACAACAAAACAATTTCGAGCGTAATATTTGTCATGAATTAGCCCCGTCTAAAAGCATACCAAAACGGCTGAGCGAGGTGAAGAAACTCAGGTTTTAGCCAAACCATGAGGTTTAACCACTCAGCGACTCGACTCCACCTTAAGACAGAAAATCCCGTACGTTTATCGAGAACTTCAACAAAAGCGTCAATCACAAAACAAAACGATGAATCGAAATTTGGCGGCGAAGAAAGAGAATCAATATGCAGAAAGGACGACTCCCTATCAAAACCCGTTCCACCTGCTTTCAAGAGGTCTTATGGGCAAGAAATTCCTCGATCCTGGTTCGAAGGAGCTTCTATGAATGGGATCAATAGCGCTAGCAAAAAACGTCGCCCTCCCAGGAAATTGCGGGATACGGTGAGCGCCGCCGTACGTGGTCGTTCCTTGTCGCGCTAAAGCGGACAAGGAACGATCTTTGCAGGGCGCATCAGCACACTTTCTGGGCTGGTACACCTGCCTATTTTCCGATGCTCAAGAAACACATCATCGAATGACCACACTGACATTTTCTACTCTCCAGCAACGGCTGAACAGACCTCTTATATGGTCAGGTCGATTCGCACACGGGCGGCCGTCGGATGAGTCATGTGCTAGACGCCGCTGACGAATGCCACGTCCCGGCCCGAACGCTCGCCTTCCCACGTTCGGGATGGGCGTGATGTCACCCCGTACGAGCTAGGGTCCACGAGTGGCTTATGGCGCAAGTAACTTGTTCAAAATTTTCTGAGTGGGCTCTGCACCGATACGCGACCACTGGCGGCCGCCGACGACTGGTTGGGGGCTTTGCCCCCAAACCACGAGAAGAGAACGCTCCGACCATCTTCTTTTCCCAACTTTTAGACCATACTTTCATTGCGATAAAGAACTGGTTTTGCTCTATAGAGTACAGCCGTCAGAGCGGCCGTCGGGCTTCTCAACGGCTTCGCCGTAGTAATAACTTCTCATCATCAATTTTTGCTGCAACCTATGTCATGGTTTCCGCAGAAAGAACACCTTAACTGCGTCGATTGCGGCAAGTTGGAAAGAAACAGAAAAAATGAGCGACATCCATGTATAATTTGATCAGTATCGACTGATGGTGATCGATACCTCAAAAACAAACTTCGGATTCGTGTTCTGCGACCTTGTTTACCCTCAGGGCTGAATTTTCGTGCCGCTTGAACGACATCCGCAAAAAGTCGATAATATCGATCGATATCGACTGCCTCCCCCGCTGTGAACGCCGCCTCCCGCCTGATCATCTAAATGCCCAGGACGTCTACGACTCGCCATGCACGGTTGCCGACGTGTTCGGCACGTCTACGGCTCGCCAGCACGGTTGCCGACGTGGCCGGCACGGCTACGGCTCGCCATGCACGGTTGCTGACGTGTTCGGCACGTCTAGGCTCGCCATGCACGGTTGCCGACGTGTGTTCGGCACGTCTTCTGAATCCCTACGCACGTCGGACGACGTCTTCAGCACGTCTTCTGAATCCCTACGCTCCGCACTTGGTCCCCATTCATATTCTGACGCGCTGCTTGCTGAATATATCGTGAACTTGGTGATCCGCCGCCAAGGTATAAGTTCGCCAGCAATCGCCCATGGTTAAGCTGAAGTAAAACCCAGCTGGCATACGCCGCACTGTTGTAGGCATCTTTTGGCTTCAGTCCCACTCCCCGTGACGGACACGTGACATTAGCCGATTATATATAGGTAAGATTTTCACGCCTTTTGATCACTTTCACGCCAAATTGGACACTCTCCTGACCAGGCCTAACGGTTTTTGGATTAAAGCTGTACATCTTCCAAATCAAGACATGCTCCTTCCACGTTAAACTGGAAGCTCTCCAAAAAGGTTCGAATAATTTTTGTTCAAGGAAAATTTTCAGAATGACTTCTTTGAAAATTTAATTCACTTACTCAATAAGTGAAGACGTTGTTTGAAAACTTATAAAATTCTATTTTTTCAGGAAAAATAATGGTTTGAGCTTGTTTCAAAGAGCAGAAAGGCGGCTGTTTTTTGTGCCATAAAAGGGATCACGCCAATCCCTCGTTTAAGACGTCGTGATGTTTGGTTGATCGATAGCAAAATTTCTGCTTCCATGAAGTTTCACACCTGTAAACGGCACTACAAAAACAATTGCAAAGATCACACACATCTTCACTTTGATACCTCATGTAAGCGTCATTCATACTGTTAATCAAATAAAAAACGCGACGAGCTATTCGAATTCATGGCTCGGTCCATTTTTAATGCACTAAATAATTGCTGCCTTATTGCGCTTTAAGACAAAGTTAAATTTGTTATTTTTTCTCATAAGATAAATGTTTGAAAATTATTACATTCATTAGGGCACGTCAACTAAAAAATTTCAAAAAAAATATACCAAAATTTCCTTGAACAAAAAATTATTCTGCTCTCCTATGAGATCCTCTAGTTTGACCGAAAGACTGTCGTTTTGATTTGGAGGACGTCCACTTGGATTTCAAAAGCATCAAGTTTGTTTAGAATAATGTCCAATTCGACGTGAGAAGTTTCAAATTTGAAGTGAAAAGTGTTCAATTTGACGTGAAAATTGTATAAATAAGGTTTCTACTATTGAATTTGCGATTGGACTATCAAATATACATTAGTAGAAGTGCTCCGACACGCCTAATGACGTGTCTCGCAGTTGCACGCTTTGCACGACTTTGCAGCATCCCTGACCTATGGAAAGTAGTTTTTGTACTTAAAATAAGACTTAAAATTCGCTAGCTTCTAAGGTCTGGTGCGTACTTTATCGGCATCAAGCCGTTCACCACTTCGGTACCATCATAGGTATTCTCTCCGGACCGGCCAGTAACGTCTGGTTTGTGCTGCGCAGTACTTCTGTCCCTCAGGTTGCTCCTCCGCAATCGTTCTCATGCTCAACAGCTAGCGTTTCAAGTTGTCGTTGACATGTCTTCCGAAGCCAGGTCCCCCCCCCCCCCACCCCACTCGTTTCTTCTTACTGGATCTAATTGCTAGACCGCCTTTACTGATCTTCCCTCCCTCTCCTTGATGCCCCACCTTCCTGGTCCCAATTCCTGGCACACTTCTTCGTTTCCACTATTGACTTCCACTTCTCACTGGTTTCCCAGTCCTGGCCCTCCTTCGCGTTGTTCCTTTCTTTCCTGATCGCTCTGCTGGTCCACCCTAAAGGCCCCCTTACCGCCCTTGTCCATCACCCGCTTAGTGGTCCTCCCATGCTCACGGCAAACGTCGCTGACACGTACTCAGAAACAGGATGCTTGTTGCGCGACGTAGGGGGCACGCCTTCCGATTCAGAAGCTCAGAAGCACGCGCAATCGCCGCTGCGTCGAGCATGAAGAGGCTATAAATATGGCAGACTCCTTGTTCCCCGTATGAATTCCCTTATGGCTCCCTTCTGGTTGGTTCCCCGTCCTGGTCCCGCCTCCAGATCCCTTCTTTCACTAGATCCCTCCCCCCTCGGGATCCTCCTTACTACTCTACCCCAGTTAGGTAGCCCTCCCACACTCACGACACGACGACAGCGAGCGAACGCCCATTGCGCGACACTGCGTCAAATCTTCCAAATCCGGTCTCCCTTACTGGTAATGGATCCCCTTACTGATCCTACTTACTGCCCCCCCCCCTGAATGGTAACCCCTTACTGGTCCCTGCTTATTGCCTAAACCCTTCTTGGTGTCTTGTCCTCCTGGCCTGCTCCATTGTCCCCCCTATCGACCCCCCCATCCCGATGCCTCCTCCAGGTCGCTCCCTCCTGATCGCTGTCGGTTCTAACCGTCGAAGTCCCCCTTCTACTCTTACCCCTTTAGTGGTCTTCTCATGCTAATGGCACGAAGTCGGCTTCTGAATCTGGACGCTCAGAAAGCGCGTATGTGCTGTTGTATTGGGCAGTAAAGGGTTGCGCTTCCCCTGCTGCAGAAACAGCACACGTTCAATAGCAATTTTGCCCGCGCCGTAGATGATGAGAAGCATATCACTTAGGTTAGATCACTCAAACATCATCGACCGCTAACTCAACTATATAGTGGTAGATAGATAGATCACTAACTTTTTACTAATGGTAAGAGCCTTATCACAGTAGTAGCTACATTAGTGGTGAGCTGTTAGTCAACAGCAAAAACTCGCAGTAGCAGTTCCCGTTCGCAAGTTCATGTAATACTAGACAGCCAGAATCCCACTGATGGAAATCGTGTAAGTAAATCTTGCGCGCACCGTCAATGGCCGACGTCGCGCAGGCGGCTTGCGCGCGACAAAATGAGCAAACGTTCCGCCTCCCTAAAGAGGCCCCATCCCCCATCGAGGAAGGCTTGGTTGTCGAGCATACGGCCCCTGGACGGTTGATGTATTCGACCTCCGTCCACTATGGGCACGTAAAACAGGGTTTATTACAAAGCAGTTCGTTCTTCAAATCAAGGCTTCCGGCAACTCTAGTTGTGAATTTGGTGACGAAAATTTTTAACGAAAAAAAATCGTTAAATTTCCGCTACATAGATAGTTAAATGTCATCTAAAAATAGAGTTACCTGGGTGTCATTTTTTTAAATAAAAAATCAGAAGAGAGTTTGTGTACCAATTTTATGGCGAAATGGACGCTTTCCAAGACGAACTCGACACTTTTCATTGCGAACTGGGCAGCTTTGAGATTAAAAAATCTTGTTGTTACTACACCGAAAGATTGCTGCTCTTTTGAATTTTGAAAAAGTCTATACCTTTTTCCATTTTTCTAAGCTCTATAAAAACAAAATAAAAATTTTAAGGGCTGCATACATTTTTTGTGGGTGGTGAATTAGAAATGTTCAAAGAAAGTCATAACAAATTTTTCGACATTGAGAATTTATTAATAGCTTCTTGAGAGTGCCTGATTTAATTTGACAGAGGTCCATTTTCATATGGCTTCAGACGTATCTAGTTTGCTACGAAATGTTCAGTTTGACATGGTATCTAAAGCAGGTTTCAGCATAGGTGGATATGGGCGACAGCTCTATTGAATAAGAGCACTGGCGGAGGGACTCCTGCCGCCAATCATAGTTGTGCTAGACTCTATCGTTTTTGGAGATTTTTGCTGACATCTGGAGTAGATGAACATAGTGATGCTCTACAAAATTATTTTTAATCTAATTCAAGTTGATGCTGTCTTTCTGAGACTCATTCACCCGAGATGGATCCATAAAATTGGATCCGCCAAGGTTGGGAGCTAAAATCCGCAGAGATTTCTTTGTCTACCGACCAATAAGCAAATTTAACAGTTTTTCAAAACAGCATTCGTCCCACTGAAAGTCTCTGTCTTCAAGACGTCGGTGACAAAGCTCCTAAATGAATCATCACTTTAAGCAAGCCATTTGAGTTTTGAGCAGTAGTGCTGAGTTTGTAATCTACCCATCACCTTGTCGTTAGTTATCTCTGGTCTTGTACAAATAGTGACCTGTCCATCGGCTCGCCACCGCAAGTTACTGCATAGGTCAAATACGTATTCATATGGTCTCCAAGATATCCCGTAGAATTTTGATGTGTGGTGCATCCCAAACGGATTGTAGCGTTGTCTTTTATCCTTTATCTTTTACATTCCCTCAGTGATAATAGAGATATGATGAGCTTAAGACACCAAAGGTCTTCCAACTCTTTGGTGTCCTAAGCGCACCACTTCTGTAGAACACCGCTGTGGGAATGGCTGACGTTGCGTCATCTTACAACGTTAACGCCCAACCTTACGCTCGTTAGCGCCAAAAGCTCATTGATCACTAGAAGCAGAGTGCGTTCACTATCCTGTTATATTAATAAGGACAAGGGTAGGGACCCAACAATGAGATTAGCCTGAGCAGTGTGCGATTTCAATGGTATACTACTCCCCAGCTGGAGTTCTTTCGCTCGCGTTGTTCTGCTCGAGTCGACTACCCGGATCTGAACATCACGGGTAATGTGACTTTCTAGAAAAACGGAGGCAAGAAGTCCAGTGGTACGCTAAGAAGGTTACAACTATGTGTTCAGGGAATGAAGCATTTTGTTTACAGAGGAAAATAAAGGAATGATGACTAAATCGAAAAAATCGCCCAAACCTCGCCTGGGGAGGTTATTCGGGTGCTGATCACAAATCTGGCATCCGTTTTTGAAATTTATGCCGATTACGGAAGGTACGGATGACTAAGGCTGTCGAGGTCACAATCACCGATTTCGCCCAAACTTCTCCCAGGGGTTATTGGGGTGCTGATCACGAATCTAACATCCGTTTTTGGTATTATGCTGGAGTACGGAAAGTTACAGTAGGTATGGGTGATCAATGGTAAGGTCATGGTCGCCGTTTCGTCCAACTTTGTCAACAGAGGTTATCTAGGGTGTTGATCATGAATCTGACCCTTTTGACAATTCAGAGTGGAATAAATGTGTAGGAGATGTTTAGAAAGCAAATTGGTAAACGAGGCAGCGGTCATGAAAAAATGCAAAAGAGGTCCATATCGCGGGAGTCGAACATCTGCCCTAGCACCTGTGAAGCAGTGTCACACCCTGCTGAGCCACCGGTCCGCCTTTCGCCACGTCCCATAAGTAAGCGCGCGCACGTATGCACGTTTGCGCGCGCTGATGGTGCAATACTTACCCTTCCTTCGAGGGCGCGTAGCTCTTTGAGTTCGAGGACTCAGCAGAAACGAATCATATTTTTCTACTATATGAAGGGTGGAGATTCTCATAGTACTATCCATTTCCCCCGTTCAGACCTACGCCTGACCAGGATACTATCTCAAACGGTAGGTCGGAACGGCGCAAATGTTGTATATGGGCAAAACCGCCTCTCCCTGGGAAGTAACAAACTGCATGTATCTCGACCCCAATACAACTCTGCGCAGAGTTAGAGGCGACGGAAGTCGCCTGTTGGCGCCCTGTTGATTCACGTGCTCCACAGCTGACGGGCGCGCGCGGGATGAGGGCTCGTATCGCGGATAAGCGCAGTGCTCAGGTGGCGTAGCAGGGAAAAGCCCGGGCTCGTAAATGCGAGGTCGAGGGTTTGGATCCCGCAGGACTGCGTTCGTTTTGCACTTTTGCAAAATCCATGTTTATCATATAGGTAATCCACCTAGGGGTATTATAGTGTGTTATAGAGCATGTTTACATATAACATATGCTTCAAACTACAGATTAGCTAAAATGCTCACTTCTTTGTGTCTCTTATTTTAAGCCGATTTTGGGTGAAGCTATAGTTATGTAACGATAGATATTTTGTGGCACTAGTAAAAAGTTCCGACTCCACCGACAAGACTTCGGTCAAAAAAAATTTTTTCGCTGAAACTTTGTCTAGGGGGGTTATTTGGGGTGCTGATCACGAATCTGACATCCGTTTTTCACGATTCGGCTGAATAATACAGATACAGGAAGGCACAGGATTACATTCTTGAAGTTTCTTCCGATGACGGCAGGTAGAGACAGAATCGTGAAAAACGAATGTCAGATTCGTGATCAGCACCCACAAATAACCCCCTAGACGAAGTTTCAGCGAAATCGGTGACCCTTCCTGGACCACACTTGTTAACGGTATGGGTGGTCTCCGACCGAATCGTGAAAAACGGATGTCAGATTCGTGATGAGCATCCCAAATAACCCCCCTAGACGAAGTTTCAGCGAAATTTTTTTTTAGACCGAAGTCTTGTCGGTGGAGTCGGAACTTTTTACTAGTGCCAACAAATATCTATCGTTACATAACTATAGCTTCACACAAAATAGGCTTAAAATAAGTGACACACAGAAGTGATCATTTTAGCTAATCTGTAGTTTGAAGCATATGTTATGTGTAAACATTGCTCTATAACACACTATAATACCTCTAGGTGGATTACCTATATGATAAACATGGATTTTGCAAAAGTGCAAAACGAACGCAGTCTGCGGGATCCAAACCCTCGACCTCGCATTTACGAGCCCGGGCTTTTCCCTGCTACGCCACCTGAGCACTGCGCTTAGCCGCGATACGAGCCCTCATCCCGCGCGCGCCCGTCAGCTGTGGAGCACGTGAATCAACAGGGCGCCAACACGCAACTTCCGTCGCCCCTAACTCTGCGCAGAGTTGTATTGGGGTCGAGATACCTGCAGTTTGTTACTACCCAGAGAGAGGCGGTTTTGCCCATATACAACACTTGCGCCGTTCCGACCTACCGTTGGGATAGTATCCTGGTGAGACCGTTCCCTCGTAAGCTCAGTGCGATATTGATGAGTGAGCACAAGACACCTGCTAAAGAATTCTCTGAGCCATCTCGTCTGAGGAAGGCTTCACACAATATCCTTCTACGGGATGCTGGGAGGACGCTTTGTATGCGTACGTGTGCTATATGATGACTTGCGGAGGCCAAGTGATGGACGAGCGTTGAAAAATCTTTGAACAACAAAAAACGAAGTGAACGAAGGTTCTTTCCTTCCGATATACATCCTCCAGCGCATTCGGAGGCCCCCACCCCAGCCCGTGCCTGGAATGAAGCTCCATGGTCGATTCTCTCCAACCAACCGACCCTTCCGGTCAGCGTTCGGTGAATTGGCGCCATCAAAGAGTAACGAAGAAGAAAATGATGACCATGAAGTCTTTGCAATGCGGAAAAGTGAAGGTGGAAGTTTTTTCCTGCTAACGGGAAAGACGATCACGGGGAAGATCAAGGAAAGTAACTGCTCATAAAATGAGCAAAATAACTCAGGTTCATCCGACCCCATGAGTGAAGTATATTTTCCTTTGTTGCTGCAGGGAAGGGGTCTGATGGATCATAGAAGTGGGGCAAGAATTTCTGAGACTGGACAGATAACAAACTGTCGTCAAGTAACAAACATTTATTTCGAAACAAGAAAAAGTATACATTGAGGCGGGCCGCAGCATACAGAGGTCGTCAGTCCAGGTGTTCAAATGCTATAACGACGTCCTTTCCACATTCAACAAACGAGCGATGTTTAATTCGTTGATAACAACAAATAGGATACAACAATTTGTCTAGGCAATGCAAATCACAGTCGTTCTGTACAGGCACAGGGCACATTGACCGGAGTGAGACACCTCATTTCCTTGACTTGTTCGAAAATTCGCTGTTGTCGGTGCATCTGTTTTGATGTCTCTGAAAGCAGTGTGTAGTGTTTCTTGCTCCTCGTTTTGCACACCACCTGTCGCATTCTATTATGTGACGGAAGGAAGTAAAGAAGCTCCACAAGCTAACACCACAGTGCTGCAACTTTCAAGTACCTCTGTTGAAAGCGTTGTGTAGGGTCGGAACGGCGAGGATGCTTCGCATTGCTGGGACCATCGTGCTCGAAAGCATATCTTCAGAAGTTCGATGAGCCTCCTACTTCACATGTTGCTGTGGGTGACCAGCCGTCGAGACTGCACCGCGGAGCATGCCGAAAGAACTTCAGCCCACAAATTGGTTGAAGTTCTTCGAGTGCAGTTCAGGTTGGGCGAGGGGAACGCGCATGAAACTGGGAACTATTGGGTTGAGCCACAAATTTTGCAACAAAATTTGTCTTCCAGCAAAAATAACATTATACAACAAAGGAAAAATGTCTGACTTAAACGAAATATTTGCTGTTACTCTCAATGAGTTCCTTCCACTTTTCCTGCACTGAGTGGATTACATCTCTGCAGAATTCGGTCGGTTTCGACCTGCAGAAGTCGTGTACCACCGCCTTGACCTCATAAACCTCGGCGAAGCGCCTACCATGAAGGACGTGACCCATCGACCGAAGCAGATGGCAGTCAGATGACGCAATGTCCGGCGTGTATAGCGGTTGTTGGATTTTGGTCCAGCTCAGTAGCCTAGATTTTTACTCGCAACTGAAGTACCGCAAGCGGTCGGCTGTTGCCTTGGTAGATGAAACATTGGCTCGTGTCGACTTCTTTCTTCACTAATTTTTGCTGGAAGTGGTCGAGTTGTTGGCAAAACCGAGCGTCGAGGATGGTTTGACTACGTGGAGCAGATCCCGGTGCAATGGACCATAACACATCCACCCCAGCTCATTGAGTTCCAGCCATTGCTTTCCAGCTTTACAGTAGTACTGAAGCATCCGCTCTTCATCGCTGATAGCGATTAGATCGAGGCCCCCTCGCTTGAACCGGTGCAGGAACTCTCGGCTGTCGGAACACAGCTATTTACGTGGGTTTCCGTAACTGCATGAGACGCTGACGAAGACGATTTTGGCGACCTTCCAATCTTCTTCAGCCGACGAGCGGTGGTTCACTGGGAGGCGGAGATCAGCGGTCAGTCGTAGCGTGGTTCGAGAAGAGTTCGACTTGAAGGATTTCCGCAGAAGCCCTTCCTTTACAGCAGTTGATCTTCCCCGGGAGTGGTTAGCCTTTGTTGCCGTTCTGCACGGAAAGGAACTTCTTGTACCATCTCCAACCATTTCTTCGGCTAGGCGTAAACTTGCCGTTGACTTCCTCAATGTGCTTGGCTTCCGTCGCTGGGTTGCTGGCGAGCATGAACTAACTGAAAACGAAATCACACACTTTTTCACTTTGAGTGGTCATCGTTCTAGTGAATAGAACCTTTCAAAAACTCAAGGAAAATTGACGATTCACAACCCGAAGTGATTGCTAGAAAACATGCTTTCAAATACACTATAATACGTCAGCGAATTTACTCTGAGTTCCAGAAAAAACATAAATGTTGCAAAATTTATGACTCAACCTAATACCTCGCGACTTCGACGCGTCTTCCGATCTGTGAGATTAGCTCTCACCACAGAAACCCCCTTGAACTGCGCCACGTTCAGATAGGAGATTTCGAGCGCACTGAAGATTCCAACAAACACAGTATTGACAAGGGTGCACTTTACAGAGGTAGTACCAAGCGAGATTTTGGAGCGGATTAACTTGTAACCCAAACCAACATTTAACAGTACTAGCTCAAATTAGAAGTGCAGCAGCGCAAAGCGGCTCGACGCGGGTCACTTTGTCTTAAGGGGTTATCTGCCTAGGTTAGAAGGCACATGAATGTCCACCTACATCAGAAGCTGCCTAGCTCATGCCCAGAACGTTGCATAGGGCAGCCTTACAAGATGACCCCCTCCCCAAGCCGCTTTGCGCCAGTGCAGCTATTAAGCTAACCGTGCAACATATCAACCCTTCGCCTTAGGAGGATTCTACGAAATGGCTCTTGAAACCACCTCTGCTCAGATCTATCACTGATCCCTCACTCAACCGTTCGGTCGGTGGTGATAATACACAGGTAAACGTCGAACTGCATCTACTCGCACCTCAGTCGACGCTGAAGGTGCGGCTGTCATTTCTGACCATAAGATGTAGTATTCAGTGCCAGGTATTTTCATTTTACTTATAGTAACGCAACATGCTAAAGGCACACTTTTGCGGCAACGCGGCAGCCCGATCTCTAAGCACAGGCAGAGAAGCAGAGGTTGCTGCTGATGCTCCTAGGCGGAATGCGCCTGCCTGGCGGCAGGCGCATGCTGCCCAGGAGCCACGTACGACTCAACCGCTTTCAACGGTCTTATGATTAGACCATATCGACCATAGTCAAGGACGGGATCTATTCATCTTCTCTGGAACTCTTTGAAATTCTTTGAGAAAATTAAGATCCCACGCCCTTTTTAAAATCTGGTAAAGTGATGCAACTGGTAAAGACTTCAAAGATATGAGGTCATTGCATATGAAATGGCCCATTTTGACTGAAAACTGACAGACCATAACTTTGCTTGGAAGCAATTTTATTAATCGAAATAAGCACCGCTGCAATTAATACACTTTTCCCAACACGGCAATAGACATTCCATCGTTTGTAAAATTTACAACTATGGGAATAAAAACAAAAACAGAATAATAACAATAGTAAAACATAAGAAGTCATTTTCGTCTTGGTTGCTGAATTTTTTTACTTCACATAAAGTTCTAACTGTTTGAAAAACGGTAATCGGTAGGGAACAGGTCTGGTGAATATGCTGGATGTTGCAGAGTTTCGTATCCCAATGCATCCAATTTCAGGACAGCAATTTTTGAAACGTGCAGCTTCATGCAGTAGGATTGGGCCTCCTCAATTGACCAAAGCCGGCTCTTTTTCAATCAACTTCTGAAGCATTATTTCAATTTTGGCACAGCACTTCTCCGCTGTGACAGTCTCTTCAATCTTCAAGAGCTTGCAATGAACTATACCAGCCATTGTCCACCATACGGTCACCATGGTCTTCTTTGGATGGAGACAAGGCTCGGCATCTCCATGGGACTCTCATTCCTGCCCAGCCGTTGTGCAGAGCGACAACGATCGTCATAAAGGATCCATTTTTCGTCGCATGTCACGACACTGTCCAGAAAAGGCTCCCTTAAATTGCGCAGCCTCAACGAAACACAGGCGTCGTGGCGCTTCAGTGTCTGCCCGGCGGCCAGTTCGTGCGGAGTCCATTTATCCAATTTCTTCACTTTTCGGATCGCATTCAAGTGGCGACTGATAGTGCTGCCGTCAATGCTGTGCTGGCTCTCACACAGTTTGATGCGGATCCGCTTCCACCATGGCTTTGAGTTGGTCGTCGTTAAGGTGTGATGGCGGCTTACCTCGGTCTTCATCTTCCAGACTTTCTTTTCCAGATTGAAGCCTTTCGAACTAGTGGCAAATTGTGCGCTCATTAGCGAAATCCTCCCCAAATGCAGCGTTGATATCATGAAGTGCGGCCGCGGCAGCCTTTTGTTCACTTTTCCTTTCATATAAGTAGAAGTCCCGAATATCGCATTGATTCATACGGTAAAAACGACGTCAAAAACTCGCCCAAAGGCAATTATGTCACAAGTGCTATAAATGGTAGGAAAGCGGAGATTCTACGAATCTATACACAATGCCTGAAACGGAGACATTCGTAGCGACGAAAAATGGACCAGAAATTGAGATAACAAAATCGGCCACTTTATACGCAACGACCTATTAGGGGGGGGCCAAAAGTAATGAGACAAAATGAAAAAAAAATCTTTATCTCCTTATAACTCAATTACAACTCAACGATGCTGAGGAGTGTATTTGCCATTAAGGGCAAGGACCTTGCTGCCATCGCTCAGCCAACTTCCTGATCCCATCCTTCCAGAACTGCTCGAGCCTGGTGTTGATCAACTGCTCGATATGGTTGTCAAGGACTGCTTGGGTTTTTGTGTCCCTTCCGACTAGGAAGTCCTGTAGGCTCAAGTAGTAGTGGTGGTTGCATGGAGAGATGTCTAGCGAATACGGTGGGTGAGGCACGTGAACGTAGCCCAGCTGGCCAAGCTTATCCGTGCTTACTTGTTCCCGATGGGGTGCGGCGTTGTCGAAGAGGAGAACCTTCTTGAAGCGCTGCGAATGAATAAGAGCGAGTCGCCGGCCCATCTCCTCTATTTCGTTCACCATGGCCTTGGAGTTCATCGCGGTGCTCTTGGGAAACAGCCTCCGGTAAACCGATCCATGGGCGCAGACCCAAAAGCTCCAGAGATGCTTCTCGCCGTGAACATCTCGCCGAACGAAGGTCGGTAACAATTCACCAGGCCTCACCCAGACTCGCTGCTTGGCAGGGTTAAGGTAGAAGACGTACTTCTCATCTTGCGTGAATATTGAGCCCAGGCTGTTCGGGGTTGGGAATTGGGGGAGATTTGAGCGACACAGGTCGACTCGTCAGACTGGGGTTTCGGCATGAGACAGGCTGGGGTTTTTGGCATGCTTCTGGAAAGAGCGGAAGTGGTAACTTTTCAGATGGGCTTCAGTAAGTAGCATACAAACATACAAATACAACAAGCACGAAACCAAACTCCAGCCACGAGATATATGGACACGGCGTGGGGTGTCTCATTACTTTTGGCCCCCCCCTAATAATAGAACCGAACTCGTACGGGCTTGATGTGACTGTTTAGAACAGTTTGGACTCAAGTGGAGCCTCAGAAAGTACAAGAACCTAATCACTGAGTCAAAAAGTAGCTAGCTAAGTTGTAAACTAGTCTGGCTCCATCTACATACATAGGTTAGCGGCGCTTCTTCTCTTCAGCTTTTACGCGCTTTTTAATTCAAGTACATCGCGTCTCTAATAGCGTGTGATGACAGTGATGGTTGGAGTGAACTCATATGTGATTACTGCCTTGTCCAAAGTTGCTTTTTGAAGGGAGTGTTCTGCGACGAGAAGATACCAGAGCAATTAACTGCAAAAATCTATAGAACCGTCGCCCAGTCAGTAGCAATGTACAGTGCTGAGGGTACTTCTACGACCAAAGACGTTGAAATGTTCCTCAGCGTTATGGAGACAAGGTGTGCTACGACATGTGTCACGCACTTGGACTGCATTTGATGCGATGCCATTCGGTAGAGGTTCGGCGTGGCGCTGATAGCTGATAAGACGCGCGACGATCGCCTGCGATGGTACGGCCATGTTCTCCATGCAGAAGAAGACAGCGTGCGCAAGACGGGAAAAACCTGGAGGTGTCTGCAAAGCGGTCAAGAGGGCACCCGAAGCAGCGCTGAACTGATCCGTTGCACAAGAACTTGAAAATAGTTGGTTTCCACTCTGATCTAGCACTGGAGCGGGAAGGGTAGCCTCATGTCAGAAGAAAGACAGAGCCCGCGACAAAGCAGAGCAAACGCTGAAGAGCGAGATTTTCAAGAAATTTCGACAAGCGAACAGTTCTCAACAAGTGCAGTCTAGCGCATCATCTCCGATTCAGTTGCTCCCGCTGCCAGTGTCTCACCTGTGTGTGATATCCATCGGTCCTCTGTGCGCGTTGGTCACAGGTTGTCGAAGCAATCGACGGCCCCATGGGTATGGTGGGTCCTCTGTCCATCAGCATACTCGAGAGAAAGGGCGGCGGTAGAGGAGCCGCGAACGGATGCTGCACGTGTCGCATGTGGTGGTGGTAGTCGTACATCATTCTCTGCGGCGGCGGCAGGAACGGAGCGTAGAACGGCGACGGCATTGGCAGCAGTGGCGGTTGGGCAGCGAATGCTGAAAGAAGTGGGCTGAATCTTACCGTCAGGATGGACTTCTGCAGAATACAAGCCGACAAGTCGAGAACGAGTCTTTTTCATCGCAGTAGTAATGGAATTGCTCGTGAACTGCCTGACAGCCACCTTCCCGATAGTCCACAATGGTGGTACGCACGGAAGTGCTCCCAGGATACTCCATAAATGGAACACGTCGCTCATGCTCAAAAGGGACTAATGTTCGCTTTTCCTTACACATCTGCTGGTACTCACAGGAAAACTGATGATGAGTGCATAAAATGGACTGAAAAATGGATAGCGCCAACTCTCAAGGTATGTGTTGACTTCATGGCTCTTTTTTTTTTTGAAATAGCTCTTGCCATTCGCAGTTTAGTGTACAGTAGAATGAGGAACAGATGTATTTGGAGCGAGGACGCTAGCACCACCCATCAGGAGAGTATGTTGTCACGAGATTTTGCCAACTTCAACGTTGCCACAATCAAAGCTCGTACCCCTCCCTAAATCTTGCGCCAGTTGTCCAGCGGTGGTAGAAACCGAAGTCGTAGCCGTGTCCGCTGCTCGATCAGCAGAGCTTCTTGGCACTGGAGCTCCTCCACCATCTTGTTTTCTGCATTCCTGAGGTCCACTTGACTGCACTGGAGGTGGCGGAGGGGGACATGGCGGTGGAGGCGGCGGCTGCAATTAGCTGAGCACTCAGTTCACGGGAATATCTTGAATATAATTTTTAGGAAAACATATAAGTTTCCAACCGCGTATTTATAAGAGCACTCTAATTTTCTTTAAAAATCAAAAACAACGAACTAGAGGTTAAGGTCCTAGTTCTGTTCTTCAACATTTGTTCCTTAATCTTTCCTTTTTTTATTTTCTAGAAAATGTATTTTTAAATAAGTATTGTTGTAAAAGAAAAACACATAGAAGGAAAATTCGTGTAAGCGAAAACGTACAAAAAAGGCGGCAAAATTGCACGCATTCCTTTGGGCAACTTGCTCTGCCATGTACGCCTGATGTTGTTCCTGTTGTTGTCTTAAAGCCTAAAGGTTCTCATTTTATGATCGAATTCGCATTCTAGTAAAATTACGCAACATAGCTTCCGCCATTTAATATGTCGCACATTATTCGCTCTACGTTTGTTTGCAGAATAGTGTCTGTTTAGAAAAAACGTTCGCCAATGTCTCATTTTCGTCAACAGAGGACAATGATCTCCTTTCCATTTCGTCCTGGATGCCAGGTGACGGATTGAGTGTGTCATTTTAACAATACTTCAAATCTCCTAAGAAAGACTGCGGTGTGGTATATAAGATACAGGGATAGAGGAAGGAGTTCCTCAATCCTTTTTGGATGCGCCGTGCATTCAACTTCTACGAGAGGTCATGGATGCGATTTGAATGCGTTGAGTTCTTGGCGTATACAGTGACTTTCGGTGGCCAGCTGATGTACAAGTCAGTGCTTTATCCTACCCAGACAAGCCTGGTACCAATTCGCCAACCCAGGAGGGATGGAGTGCTTGGATGGCCTGGATGGGAAACCCGTCCATGAACCTGGTATCGTGTGCCACACCTCCTCTGATTGCGCTCCTCGCGCCCGAAGAGCCGAAGGTGCAAAGTAAGGATATGGTTAGGAAGATGAAGTTGTCCGCGAAGAGGGCTGTTTGTTATACAATGTCAGCTTAGCAGTCGTCACTGAAACGTATCACAGCTCCCACTCTTGCTACTCTTTGACGTTACTTCTTCCCCAAAGCGGACCGCAGTCGCAATCAAGCGGGCATTCTTGAACCTTCGCGAATCTAGCTTAAGTCTTTTGCGATAGCAGGAAGAACAGATGTTTTTTTCGCTCAAGCCTGGAACCGCTGTTATAAAAGATAGAAGCTGTTAGAATGACGTTTAGTTGCGATCAAAACTGCTGCGCCAGGCGGGCGCTCGAACCCGCACATTCTGTTTTACGGCAACGATGCTACGCTGCTTCTTGGGAGATATTGTGGATGTTCTGGTCGGCCAAACAGAGCTGGTGGTGTAAGGCGTAGCATCGCTGTCGGGAAAGCAGAAGACGCGGGTTCGAAGTCCCTGTCTGGCGCAAGTTTTGATCGCAACTAAACATCCTCCTAACAGCTTCTATCCTCTATAACCGTCGTTCTAGGCCTAAGCAAAATGAAAATATAATAAGCTAATATTTTGTTGCAGAATCACTAGCCAAAAATTCTGACAAACACAAGGGGGAGCGAAAAGGGCGAGCCCGGCACCGAAGGCAATTAAAAATTGTGCAGTTTGATTCACCTAGAGTAGGCACGAAATCCTCCTCATTTCTCCTCAAACATTCTTCCGTTTGTAATCGGGTGCCGTAAGGCAATGGATTTGCTGATGTTGAAGGTATACTGTTTTGAATTAAAATGTGACCAATTTAAAATGAAAAATGTTGGCTTGAAGAGGAAGAGTCCAGCTTCAAAACAGAAGTGTCCAGTTCAAAAAGTAAGTACCCGATCTAACATAAACATGGTATTTGTTGTGTGATAGGACGATAATATTTTGGGTGAAGGATATTCACAGACCTCCATTTTCTTTGTCAATTCGTCTGACAATTTCTGCACGGAATCGTTCGACGCATTCATGGCTGAGCGCAGGTCCGCGACCTCGCTGCTGTGCTTCATCAGTGCCGCCGTCAGTGAGTTGCACAGCTCGCCCACCCGAGCCAGCTCCGTGCGCAGCGTGAGCAGCGCGTTGTTCGTGGTGCTCAGTTTCTGGTCGTATCTGGTCGTGTACTCTTCCAGGAGACGAGCTATCTCGTTCATGTCGTGCTTTGACCAACCGTCCGCCTCCTCCTCTAACCGATTCATGACCGACATCAGAAGCTGCACGTCTCTCTGCTCGCTGATTATTCTGAAAGCTCCGATCGGTCCAGTGATCGCCGTCGCATCTGAAGTATGCAACTGACCGTTGAAGACCGCACGCGATCCTAACCTTCTGTTCCTCCTTGCATGAAGACAAAAGCGTGTTGAGCTGAAATGATCATGCAAACTGTTACTTAGCCCATGACAATAAGCTGCACGTGACAGTGAGTGATATACTGCAGGAGCCTTCACTACTACATGATGTTTTAACGCTGTAGAAATGATTGCTGCTCAGTAATACCGGATCTGATATAAAGTAAGATGATAAAACCGAAAATTTAAGATCCTACACAGCTACTGAAGAAAAATACTGACTAATGTGGCCTACATGAAGAGGGAACCGCCATTCCGACCAGACCGTACCCGGAGGGCCTACCACCCAGATGGTGCAGTCTGGTCGGTGGTCGGGGGGGGGGGGGGGTGCGGTTGGAGCCTGATTAGGTTCGATTCGTGATGGTCTGATTGGTTGTGGTTGACCTTCTACCCTTGTAGGCTCCATCAGCGACTAGCACTGTTGATACATTCGATCAGCGATGATGCTCAAGCACTGGTGACTGCAGTGAAGAAAACATGCTCTTCACCTTACTTTCCCAAGACAGCACACAGAATGGAAAATGGAGCAAGCGAACTACAATGCTTCTACCAATATCCGCTCCTTTGTTAAGCAGCAACAAAAGAAAAGCGTACGGATTCCTATTCGTGCACAACCGCTGTTTACGCATTTGTGCTGCATGTATTTGCTGGTATTATCCCATTGTTCTTTGTAGCTGTCTTCACACCTATCCAATCTAGTCGCAAAATAGTGCGTTGGTAAGTCTTTCTCCTTCGGGAGCTGTTTGCTCGCTTTCTCTACCGTTCCCTGATAATTTTCCGGAAAGAGCGGTACAGTTCCCTACCTCTTTGGTGAGCGTGTGTATTTTTGTTTCAGAGTCCTTGCCCACTCTTCTTTCTTGGTGCCGGACCTTTGTCGCCTGTGGTGGGAGAGGTGCGACGAACTGTGGCTGCTCCGGCTCAGTCTGCTTTGCCTCGCAGTAGGGATTGAGCTCGTCGAAGTCTTCTACTATCGACAACGGAGGGGTCATGTCGCCATCCGAGTAGGAGTTTTCCGCCGCTGCGTCAACCGAGTCAGTACGCTGTATTTCAATTGCCGCCGAGCAGTTTCCCGATGTCGTCAGACCTGATGGCGATATCTTACGCCTGGCTTCAGGACTACTCGGGCCGTCAGTCGAATTTTCTTCCTTACAAGGAAGCGAAACCTCGCAGATCCCGTGCGATGAGTTACTCGCTGCACTGGGTAGTGGTTTGTGGAAGCTGAACGGTGCCCGCATGGCACCGCGGTCTGAGAGATCCATGCACGACTGCGTCGCAACGCTTCTTGACGCCATGTTCGTCTTCACATCTTTGCGAGGGAAAACCTGAAAATATGAAGACAGCGCCCATTACCTTTCAGGATGAGCTAGTAAGATTGTGAGACTAAAGTGCCGGTCAAAAAGGTATGTGATTTCGATTTTTCGAACGTAACTCCCTACAATTCAATTGAGCTGATTTTTAGAGCGAATGCCTTTCATCAAGTGTAATAAATATGCGAATTTTCAATTGCCTAAGTAAATTGTGAAATTAATTAAAAATTTTAAATATTTTTCCGGCAGAACTCGGTCATAGTTGTTCAAACTTTAGCCTACCCAAAATTTTATTCTTACAACAATAACAACTTGTAGAACAACAAATATAATGACTACAACATCAATACTTTGTCACAAAACCTTTGGCGGCAATGACGGCGTGGCATGGACTCGATGAGTTTGTCGACCTTCTCCTATGGGATGTTCTCCCATGCGGCCCTCGGATGAACTTTTCAGGCTCATTGTGAGCCCGGAGGTTCTTACCTTGACTCTTACGTTCACCCCACAGATTTTCGATGAAATTCAAGTCAGGAGACTGGATGGCCACGGCAGCAGGGACGATGTTCTTGTGGAAGCAGTTTGTCAGCAGCTTCGATTTGTGTTTCGGAACTTGCTGCATCGACATGCTTGATGCTTTAGGGTCCTAACCTGTCCGTAGCAATTGTACGACATCCCTTAGACGTTTTGCTCGTTTTGACGTCGTCTAGCGAAGAATCCCTTGATTTCCGCCAAGAATTGCAAAGCGTAGCTCGTGCTCACAAGAACAGGTCTATTCAACAGTGTCGAAAGGTCATCTGGAGTGACTGTTTAGGACCGACCGACAAAAACGAGTTTTGCGAAGCCCTGTTGGGTCCAGGTACCACCACAGACTGTGAGACATGGCGGGGTTCTATGCTAGTGAATGGCAGCTTCTATGGCGAAGGAGTTGGTTCTCTTCATTGGATTGAGGGTAAAGTGGACTCCAAACATTATTGAGATTTTAATCTTGCCATATGCTCGCATACTGGCTCGCACGGCTTCAGTTTCCAAAATCACCTGAAACTCAAATCGAAGCTGATAACAGTTGATTCCACGAAAACAACGTCCCTCCGCCGCTGTGGCCATCGGAGTCTCCGTACTTGATTCCCATCGAAAATCTGTGGGATAAATTTGAGGGTCAAGCTAAAGACCTACGGGCTCACAATGAGCCCGAAAAGTTCATCCAACTGAGGATCGTATGAGGGAACATCACACAGGAGAAAATCGACAAACTCATCGAGTCCATACCACGCCGATGCCACGCCGTCATTGCCGCCAAAGGTTTTGTGACAAAGTATTGATGGTGTAGTTATTATATTTGTTGTTATGCAGGTTGTTATTGTTGTAAAAATAAAAATTTGGGTAGGTTAAAGTTTGAACAACTAAAACCGCGTTCTCCCGAAAAAATATTTAAAATTTTTAATTAATTTCACAATTTACTTAGGCAATTGAAAATTCGCTTTTTATTACACTTGATGATAAGCATTCACTGTAAATAAAAATCAGCTCAAAAGCTTGGGTTTAGCCCATTGACGACCGCGCGGCAAATCGCGCGTCTGGTGCGTGGGACCGCACGGACACCGGACTCTCGTGGAAACACTACTTCTCGATACTCCAAATGAAGGCCTGGATAGGTTTGAAGCAAAACATAAAGGATGTGTTCACTGCTGTAAGAAGGTCTGCAAAGAAAAGGGGCGCAGGTTTGCCACGAATCGTTTGACATACTTTTTCCAGGATTGTTTCCAGGATTGTTTCCAAAAATTCTACAAGAAATGTGACTAGCTATTTTTCTGCACGACCATTTTTACAAGATGTGAGTAGCTGTTTGTGAATAGTGCTGATCTATGTGCAGCTTGAATAGTGTGTGGTGCTGATTATTTGTTTAAATCAGTGCTTAGAAGTAAATGACTCCTGGGCCACAATGCAGCAGCATTGCTAGGATCCAACATATCTAATGGTTATTCGTAAACTGTGAAAAAGCGAGAAATGGGCCGTAGCGAACAGTTTTATAACCGCCGGCTCGCACCCGACCGGAAAACTGCGGGTCAAAATCGGCCCGCGAGTGAAACAATGGGTTAAAGCGAGTTACCTTCGAAAAAGTGAAAACGAATACATTTTTGACCGGCACTGTAGGTATTCGCTCAAACTACAGTACCGCCGCTAAACATTCAACCAAACGACGTTTGCGACGCAGAAACGCGTTTTTTGCGTCGCATCATGATAACTTTGTCCAAAGTAAAGACTTTCTCACCAAAATTCACAGAGGCGCCTAGCATCATCCTACCTACCACTGGGCATGCGATCGTCATTCAAAAATATGTGGAAGCCTGAAAACCAGTGCCGCAATTAAGGGGGTCTTAATCACTGTGACCTGACCCCAAAACCGTCGCCGAGTCTCGCTTAATTATGTCCCCAGGCACAAGTGGTGCTGCCCAGTCGAATTTTAAAATTCTTAAACCTAATTAAATTTTATTTTTCTGCCATTGACGGTCTTCCCCTGGTTGCGACAATTCTTTTGGTACCAAATTTGGCAGGAAGATGCTCGCTTTGAACTTCAACCGATTTCGTTTTTTCAACGGAAGAATTCTCAATCTAAAACCCGTGATTGTAGCTTGCGATCTACTCATGTTTAAAGAAGGAAAACGACATAGAAAATTTACGTGGCGAGTTTATTTTGGGAATTTGGGTGCTTCTTGCAGTTCATCAAAGTGCAAGTGAACATTTGGTAAACAGCACTTTTCGGCTGCGAATATCTATCTCCTAAGCGAACGAGTTAATCTAAAAATACGTTGACTTACCAGACACAATGTGGAGATTTTAGTTATCAAATATCGAGAAGCCTGGTGATCAGGCGGCACAATTTCAACCGGTTAAAGTGACGACTTCCTACAAAAGTGTGACTGCGTTTTAACAACGTTTCCTGCTGAGTCTTCGCAGAATGAAAGCTGGAAAGCCCAGTATTATAATTGTGTAATTTTTCGCTCAAAATTTTCAACCAGTTCGGACGCCAACATTTTGACGCAGCAGATCGAGCACTGATGTAGGCCCCTTTCTGTCATAATTGCGCTGACCTGACATGTCCTACAGAGACAATGCACTCGGCTGCATGACCAACGAGTCTCTCATTTCTCTCCCGTTTCGACTTTTCCACCATTATCGATCCATGCTGCCAAATCTTGATGAGTTTTGGGTTTTCCGGATTACATAGATCATAGCTTGAATATGTTGGATAGTATATAAGCTCCACATAAAAGAAATTCCAGCAGCTGTTGTTGAGCCCAATCAACTCAATTTTATTTCTCTGTTAAAAAATATTTGTAGTAAAACAGCTTCATTACGAGTTGGAATTGGAAACTTTTCAGATCAAATTGAACACTCTTCTAAGCTAGCTTAAGACTTTGAAATCAAATTCAACTTTTTCTAATTAAAATGAGCTTCTTCTAGAATAAACTAAGATCTCTCCAAAAGGATAGAATAATTTTTTGTTCATGGAAAATTTTAGTATAATTTCTTTCAAGTTTTAATTCACATTCCCAAAAGGTTGTGGTTTTTTGTTTGAAATTTTATAAAACTTTCATTTTCTGTGGAAAAATAATGGTTCATAGCCAGTTTTAAACAGTAGGGCTATTTTTAGGACCAGAAAAGGAATTGCGCCATGCACTCATCCAAGTCGTCGCGATTTTTATCAATTGATAGCAAAATTGCTGTTTGTACAGAGTTTTACCCGTGTAAAAAATATAACAAAGACAATTGTGAAAGCTCACATTCTCACTTTGATGCGTCATGTAAGCATCATTGACACTATCAATCAAATAAAATTTGCGACGAGCTTTCCAAACGCGTGGTTCAATCTGCTCTTTGACGCACTAAATGATTGCTTTTATGAAATTATTACACTTATTGAAGCAGCTGGACTAAAAGATTTCAATAAAGTCATACAAAACTTTCCTCGGACAAAAAATTGTTCCTACCATCTTGGAAAGTCTTTGGTTTAGCCATTAAGAAGCTCTTTTCAATTTTGAAGACGTTTAATTTGATTTCAAAATTCTTAGGCTAGCTTAGAAGAGTGTTCAATTTGACGTGAAAAGTGTCCAATTTGTTTGAAAAGTGCAATTCGACGCGAAAATTGTGTATATATTTTGGGAATCCTTACGACTGGGGTCACAATTTTAAGAATTAGGGAATCTGTGTGATCTACCTAATCCAGAAAACCCAAAAACTCATCAAGATTTGGCAGCATGGGTCGATAATGGTGGAAAAGTCGAAACGGGAGAGAAATGAGAGACTCGTTGGTCATGCAGCCGAGTGCATTGTCTCTGTAGGGCATGTCAGGTCAGCGCAATTATGACAGAAAGGGGCCTACATCAGTGCTCGATCTGCTGCGTCAAAATGTTGGCGTCCGAACTGGTTGAAAATTTTGAGCGAAAAATTACACAATTATAATACTGGGCTTTCCAGCTTTCATTCTGCGAAGACTCAGCATGAAACGTTGGTAAAACGCAGTCACACTTCTGTAGGAAGTCGTCACTTTAACCGGTTGAAATTGTGCCGCCTGATCACCAGGCTTCTCGATATTTGATAACTAAATTCTCCACATTGTGTCTGGTAAGTGAACGTATTTTTAGATTAACTCGTTCGCTTAGGAGATAGATATTCGCAGCCGAAAAGTGCTGTTAACCAAATGTTCACTTGCACTTTGATGAACTGCAAGAAGCACCCAAATTCACAAAATAAACTCGCCACGTAAATTTTCTATGTCGTTTTCCTTCTTTAAACATGAGTAGATCGCAAGCTACAATCACAGGTTTTAGATTGAGAATTCTTCCGTTGAAAAAACGAAATCGGTTGAAGTTCAAAGCGAGCATCTTCCTGCCAAATTTGGTACCAAAAGAATTGTCGCAACCAGGGGAAGACCGTCAATGGCAGAAAAATAAAATTTAATTAGGTTTAAGAATTTTAAAATTCAACTGGGCAGCACCACTTGTGCCTGGGGACATAATTAAGCGAGACTCGGCGACGGTTTTGGGGTCAGGTCACAGTGATTAAGACCCCCTTAATTGCGGCACTGGTTTTCAGGCTTCCACATATTTTTGAATGACGATCGCATGCCCAGTGGTAGGTAGGATGATGCTAGGCGCCTCCGTAAATTTTGTTCAGAAAGTCATTACTTTGGACAAAGTTATCATGATGCGACGCAAAAAACGCGTTTTTGCGTCGCAAACGTCGTTTGGTTGAATGTTTAGCGGCGGTACTGTACATTGAACATCTGCTGGAACTTCAATTCGGCTTTTCAGCTACGCCGAACATCGGAGACCGCCTGCTTGGCAGTGATCTATCCTACAAGTAAATGATGATACAAGGTCGCAGTGCCACCGTGAGTTGAGATGTACATGTGAACATCACATTACAGCTACAGGATAGCCACACGTAGTTCATGTCGATTTCATTCCAGGCTTTTTGAAAGGAGGCTTTGGGAGGGTTCAGGTTTTGGCGAGATCCTGCAGGAATCTTGCACTTCTAGAATCTCCAGACAGTAAAGTCCGGAGGGTTTCGTTCAGGCGAATTCGATGGCCAGAGTCCTAGCCCTAGTACTCCTGAAAATGGGCATCGAAGGCAAGTGTCGTTTTCGCAGAATGGGATGGTGTCCAATCTTGTTGAAGAATCAGCTTACAGTTATTGATGTCTGACTTCCTCCACGGCAGTCCTTCTTCAGTACTTCGTTTTGGCGGACCTTGGCGTTGATCTTGACCGATTGTTCTATGAAAACGAGACGTGCTTTGGCTTCGGCGGTAGGTGCAGCCTCAACCACAACACTTTCGAGAACAGCGTCTCTGGATGGGACTTCTTCCGGGACTTTGCTTGATTCGGTTTTAGAAGATCGCGATGATTCTGGGAGTTGTAGGCGACAGTGAACTTTTTTAGAATCGATCACGTGCTCGATGCAGCCCCTCGCAGCTCATCCAGCAATTTCCTTGCCTTCAGAAGGCGGTTCTGCTTTGCTTTGTCCGAGTCTGTCCTTTCTGGATGCGATAACTGCAAATTCCTTGATTCTTTTTAACGACTCGCTAGACAGTCTCCCGTGAAATTTGGAGGTCATAAGCGATTCGGCTTAGGCTGAGGGAGTGGCTCCGCTTCCTAATGATCGTACGAATCTACGACGTGTTGTCGAAGCCCGGTCTTCCTGATTTTGGGAGCCATCAACGTTTCCTCACTCAAAGTACTGCTTAATCACTCTCGGAATTTCCAGCCGAATTGCTATCGTTTCCGGTCCCAGTCCTTCCTTGAAGAGGTCGGCAATGGATGCGCGATGTGGACTTGGTTGTGTCTGTTATTCAGACAATCGAATGCTGGTACAGAAGTATGCAGATTGTCTACTTCCGAATAATCGTGCAACAGCCAGTTTTGAGAATTTCCTGCAGGTCCCGGAATATATATTTATATATTTATTTATATTTATATATACGGTTGTCCGGAAAGTACTCAGCGTTTTGTGTTACTATTTTTCATTCGCCTATTATTAAATAAAAATTCAACTTCTTGCATTGCGCATTAATGCTACTTTCTGTACAGAATTATTCGCTTTGTATCACAAAATAATTTGCATTTCAACGTTGTTTTATATTCTGTTTTTGAAAGGAGATTTCAGCCTCGAAGATGACTCCCGTAGCGTAGCGGTCGACCTAGAGCAATCCTGGACGACGAGTTGAAGGAAATCTGAACCATCCTGAAGGAATTGGTGGAAGCTGAACCATCCTAAACAGTTCGCGGGATCGCGGAACAGCTAGACGTCAGTAAAACTGCTGCTGCGGATGCCTTGAACCGCCTTAGAAAGGTGAAAAAGCTCGAAAAGTGGGTGCCCCACGAGTTGAGTGAGCGGCAAAAATTGTCACGTCTCGACATTTGTTCTTCTCTACTTTTACGCAACAAAACCGACCCGTTTCTGGATCGATTCATCACTTGTGATGGAAAGTGGATTCGGTATGATAACCTGGAACGTTCGGGACAGTGGTTGAACGCCGACGAATCCCCTAGGCATTTTCCAATCCCCTAGGCATTTTCCCTGAGTGGTGGCCGGTCGGTTTCAGGTGTGATCGATTACAACTTTTTGGCACCAGGCCGAACGATCACAGCAGAGTCCTACTGTAAGGAAATCGAGGAAATAACCGAAAATTGGGTTAACTTCAGCCAGCATTGGTCAACAGAAGAGGTCCGATTCTTTCGCACGATCACGCCCGCCCACACGTTTCACAAACCACTATTCGAAAATTGAACGAATTGAGGACTGAAGTTCTGCCTCACCCGCTGTATTCTCCAGACCTCTCGCCAACCGACTACCACTTTTCTAAACACCTTCAGAACTTCCTCGCCGCTTAAACCTTCACCAATCAGGCACAAGCCGAGACAGCTTACGTGGATTTTGTCGAATCTCGACCACCTAATTTTTTCACTGATGGAATAAGTCGACAGGTTTCTCGTTGGCAAAAGTGTGCTGATTCGAACGGTGCTTATTTCGACTAAATCCGATAAGATTTGAGAAATCTACTGTAGCTCAAAGTAAAGCACTCAAAACGCTGAAAACTTTCTGGACAAAAGTGCTACCGCGACCTCATATCTTTTGTTAACTTACAATGTAACCTAGATCTAAGAACACACCACCACTACTCATATAAGCGGTGCTCGACGCAATCGGCAGAGCTCATTCCCTTTTTTCACCTTCCATCGTTGTTTTTTTGACTTTAGATCAAAAGTGTAAACGAGACCAAAATAGTTCTCACCGACTGCGGTCCGAGCGTAGATACGGACGCTTGCGCTCCATTGACGCGTGGCTTGTTGACGCTCTAAATTCCTGGAAGTTACCTTCGCTTAAGCGCCCTAAATGTAGCCATCACAGTATTCTCAAGTACTCTGTGAATTGGACACTTATCAAATCAAATTAATCGTTCTTCTAAGCCAGCTTTAAGAGTTTTGAAATCTTCCAAATCGAAACGATCTTCAGGCAGGTGCATGGTGATCTACAGGCTCTGCAAGAAGGTTAGAATAATTCTTGTTCAAGAAAAATTAGATATAACTTTCTTCGAAACTGTTAGTTTATCTGCTCCAATAATTGTAATAATTTTATAAAATCTTGAGTTTTAGAGAAAAAATAATTTATTAAAATTTATTTTAAAGCACAACAAATAGGCAAGCATAAGGCGCATTAAATGATTAGATCGTGCCATGTCCTCAAAATGTTTGCCGCAAGTTTTATTTGATTGATTGTGTAAATACTGCTTACATGCAGTGTCAGAGTGAGAAAATATGTATTTTTATAATTGTTTTGGTTATATTATTAACAGTTCTCAAACTCCATGCAAACATAAATTCTGCTACCGGTCTAATAAAAACCGCGACGTCTTATAAGAGGGCATAGCGCTTTCCCTTTTTTTAAAAAGGCCGCCTTCCTGCTGTTGAAAACAAACTTTAAACCATTCTTTCTCAAAAAATAAAATTTCTATAAAATTTCAAACAACAAGTCCACTTATTGGGTATATGAATTGAAACTTCAAACCATACTAAAATATATACTAGATTGTTCTCGAGCAAAGAGATTGTTCTAACCTTTTCGGGAAGTCTCTGGTTTAATGTAGAACAAATTTACTTCAGTTTGGAAGAGTTCGCTTTGGTTTCAAAAGTCTTGAAGCTAGCTTAGAAGAGTGTCCAATTTGATTGAAAAGTGTCCAATTCAAAAAATGTATATATATATATATATATATATATATATATGTTTATTCCTACGTGTTACAAGGGAGCCATATTCGTGAACAAATTAAGCCCGCGGGTAGGCGAGGATAGAGATACCCACAATGAAGCACTCATCTCTACCCCCTGTATTTCGCATACTCATGGTTTAACTGTTGATGATTCCGGTCCATCGAATGCTTGATAAAGGCGCGCATAACAGAGCGAAACAAGCATGGCTTCCATCAATGGATAGGACCCATTTGCGAGCCATTGTCTTCCATGAATTCGAATGAGAACATGACGCGAGAACATGACCAACTGTTATCACCAATATCCGCGTTCCGTTCAAAGAGGACAAGACCTCACAATCCGTTGGACCCGCTGCCTCTGGTCGGGAGATATTTCTTGCGAAGACCGACAACGTTCGGGACTCCCTACCACCCTAGACGACGAGACATTGCGCAATGCCTTGGAAGGAAAGCCCTATGCTACATATTTCTCTCGATGTGTCTTTAGGCCATACTTAGGTGTGAATAGTAGGCTTAGGTCAGCCATCTTCGTTACACCGGCCACCGCAAATTTCTTTCGATTTCGATACTACGCGAACTGCTCGATTCAGCTTCGAGTGACAGCAGCTGTGAAACGCTTCTCCGCCCACACAAGAACGAGTTTCTCAAAGATAATGTTTCTGAGTCCTTCATGTCAGCGATGCGTCGCCGATAACAGCAGATGGCTATTCCGCGACGAACTATCCTCAAGAGGGCTCTAAAATGACAAAGGAAGAAGATTCTATTCTATTATTGGCGGGATTCCAGATTAAGCCTCTGCCTCGGATTACGTACTGTTGATGCCAAAGTAACGACCTCACCTACTCTTCTTAATTTACGGAATTGGCCAACACTATTCGCCAGAAACGTTCAGAGCGCGGCGAACCCAAATCTGTTTCACGACGTCGCTCGTATCCTCGCCGCGAAGCTGAGCTTCCAGAAGATTACCCAACCAGGATGAAAAGTCCTACCCCGTCCTCTTATCCTTCCGACGTGGCCACTGAGTATCACCTTGTTAGGTCGCCGCACCAACAAAAATTCTCTGATCAGCCGGAACTCGAAGCTTATCGTTAGGTCGTGCACTTGTTCGACCTATCCGCCACAGTTCTGGGTCAAGGAAATGGGACAGATATGGGGCCGATGCCATATGTTCTAGACAACGACGGAGACTGCGCATCTGGTGCTTCGTATTGCTATGAAACTATAATTTTTGATATAAAATGAAATTCCATACATCTTTTTACTCAACCCAATAATGAACCGGCATCAACCTAATCATATTTCCATTCTATTTCCGTATTTTAGTATTTCTGTGAAAAATTAACTCATATAACTAAACAGCTCTAATTCCTGAAGTGGCTATCTCCACACGCCAGACACCTGATTCACACGAATCAAAACCCACCCCTTTTGGTCGTCCTCTTTTCCGAGGAGCTGTGTTCGGATCGCTGCAGCTTGCTGGCCTTTTTATCCTTGAACACGCTGGTAGCATCTCGGCCATGGTTAGTTTGATTGCTTCTCTAAAAACGTTTGTGCTCTGCAGGAATTAACTGCGAAGTTGATTTCCAGGGCAATATGTATTAGGTTGTCACATAAGTTCTGTCTGATTTTCGACGGCAACTTTGCGGTGTAGTATCTCAGCAGAAAATAAAGTTTATTAATCAAAGTAAGAACCGTTACAATCAATGCACTTTTGCCAACGATATACAAGAGCGTTAAGTCCATTTCGCAAGAAATCTGAATTTCTAGAAGCAATGAAACACTCGAAGGCAATTTCGATATCTGCTACATTAGTAAAGTTTTTATCCTTGAGGAAATCATCGAGATGCTTGAAAAGATGAAAGTCCGTTGGAGCTAGGTCTGGTGAATAAGTGGGATGCGGGAGAACTTCATATCTCAACTGGTTTAATTTTTGGGTGGTCAGATGCGAGACATGTGGACGGGCGTTGTCGTGAAGAAGGATCGGTCCTCTTCGATTCACCAGTGCAGAACGCATTTCAAGCAACTTTTGGTGAACCACGTTTAATTCACGACAGTACCTCTCTGCCGTGATGGTTTCACCAGGCTTCAAGAAGTCGTAGTGGATAATACCAGTTGCAGCCCACCAGACGGTGAGCATGACCTTCCTCGGATGGAGGCTAAGTTTGGGAAAGTGTTTCGGCGGTTCTTCCTTATCCAGCCATTTGCGCTGATCTTCTTCGATTGTCGTACACGATCCATTTTTCGTCACAAGTAATTATCCGGTCAAGAAATGGATCGTTTTCGTTCCTTATAGTAAGGGAAGAACAGATCTCCAGGCGACACCTCTGCTGCTCCTCAGTGAGTTCGTGGGGCACCCACTTATCCAGCTTTTTCACCTTTACTATCGCCTCTAGGTGCCTCGAAATGGTTGTACGACTGACCTGATGTTCTCTCCCCATCTCACGCACAGTTCCTCGTGAATCGGCTTCCACTCGTTCTTTCAAGCGTCCGTCATCACATTTGGCTGGTCGTCCTGAGCGGTCCTTGTCTTCGAGGTCCACGTCTCCAACCCGGAACTTCTGGTACCATCTGCGCACGGTGCGTTCGTTAGCGGAGTCCTCTCCCCATGCCATCTTGATGTTTTGAGTTGACTCGCTAACACTGCGGCGAAGCTTGAACTCATGAAACATTATTACCCGCAAGTGCGTTTTTCCATGGTTTCGTCCAGCACCTAAAACGAAGCAATGCTCACGACTTTTTAAAAGCAACACACCAAGTTTTATAGAGCGAAACAAGCGCTACAAAATAGTATCACCTGTATCACCTGTCGTCCCGTTGATCATCGAATTGCTCGAGCGGGTGCCAGCAGCGTCTCCATTCGTCCCTGTAGCGTGCCAGAGTGGTCCAATGGATCCTCCTCGCTCGAGGGACACGAAGAGCGTCATATCGGTCGTTCAGGGCTTTAACGAAGAAGTCCGACCAACGCGTTGGTGGGCGTCCTGGTGTTCTTTTGACGGAATCCAGTCGGTGATGGCTCTCGTCCAGCGGGTGTCTGCGAAGCGCATTACGTGGCCGGCCCACCTAATTTTCGACGACTTGGCCCATGCGACAGCGTCTCTGATCTTCGAACGTCGGCGAAGCTCGGAACTCCGGAGGCCTTCTCTCACTTGCGTGAGTCGTGTCACTCCGAGCATCGTCCTCTCGATTCCACGCTGCGCGACGCTGATCGCGTGTTCATCCTGCTTTCGTATAGCCCAGGTCTCTGAGGCGTATGTTAGGGCAGGAAGAACAGTGGAGTCGAATAGGTGGGCACGGAGTCGAACGTTCTTCGTCTTCTTCGCGACTTCTTCGACCCTCTTGAAAGCTCCCCAAGCCGCTCTTTTCTTCCTGCTCAGCTCAGTTGGCCAGGTTGACTTCGCGACCCAGATAAACTTAGCTGGAGCATTCGGAATGAACATCGTCTTCGTAAGATTCAGCTGCAGTCCAACGCTCCCACATACACGATCGAAGTCGGCCAGCATTCGCTCCACCTGACTGATGCTCAGTGTTATGAGCACGATGTCGTTAGCGAAGCGAAGATGATGTAGTTGCCGGCCGTCGACCTTCACTCCCATGTCTTCCCATTCTAGTTCGCGCATGACGTTTTCGAGATTGGAGCTGAAGAGCTTCGCGGATATGGTATCCCCTTGCCGAACCCCTCTCTTCACGTCGACGACGACGTCGTTGTAGAATGGTGAGATCTTGGTCGTGAATCCACTGTACAGCTCTCGAAGGACTCTGATGTACTGAGTAGGAACGCCCTGAGTGAGCAGGGCTTCGATGACCGCTTCAGTTTCGACAGAGTCGAATGCCTTTTTCAGGTCGATGAACGTAAGGCAAAGCGGCAGCTTGTACTCTCGCGACACTTCGATGAGCTTCGTAATGGTGTGTATGTGGTCGATCGTGCTGAATCCTCTCCGAAATCCTGCTTGTTCGCATGGCTGTCCTTCGTCCAGCGTTCTGCTGATCCTATTCAGGATAACTCGAGTGAACAGCTTGTAGACTACGGACGGCAGGCAGATCGGGCGATAGTTGCCAATGTCGTGCACGTCTCCCTTCTTGTACAAAATAGTATACAACATATATACAATTACTTTCTCTGAAAAAAACTGAAACATGAATACATGAATACATGAAAATACATGAAAAAACAACCACAAAGTAACGCCTATCGAGATCGGACAGAACTTATGTGACAACCTAATATTTCGAGCCGAAAGCCACCTCAACCTTGCACTGAGCCGACCAATCTTGCAACACGATTCGATATATGGGAGGCAGTTTCTCTATTACTATGGCATCCTATTTAGGTTTTACTGACAAAATTGGAGGGCAAAAGTACATGTAAGAATTACACATTTGGTTCATAGCTGGGAACGGATCACCTGCTTCTCCTCCTTGTAAAGCGTCTAAACGTGGAGCCCTTGAGAGCGTGCACAGCAATTTCCCTCGAAAGGTATTTATTCGGGTACGTTGCAGTATTGCAGATGAGTTATTTTTTATTTTCTTTAGTTAGAGTTTGACTGAAGTACTACACAGGTAGCTAGTCAGGCTCTGCCGTGCAAGCGATGAACTCCGGGCAGCAAGACAGACTGCCTGAAGGGACACGCGACACGATTCACGCAAGTGAGAAAAGCCCTCAGGAGCTCCGAACTTCGTCTTTCGAAGATCAGAGACGCTGCCGCATGGGCCAAGTCGGTATTATGACCCAGTTATATTCACCAAGTCGCTTAGTTTTGAGACAGCTTCTTTTATATCTCACCTTTTGCCAAAATTCTCAGATCCTTGCTGCTCAGCAACTATTGCGTCTGTGTCAGCATTGTCCCAGTGATTCATGTCTTGAAAGAGCCGGTACCATTCGAGTTATTGATCGATATTGATTGATTCTAGGATCTGTCGGACCCTTTTATCGCGGTACAGGCAGGACCGGAAGCTCGTACACGCAAACTCGTTAGACGTGTTCGACGTGTTTGACAGATCTTTATGTGAGACACTGTGACACTCTGACAAGCTGACAGACACACGGATGGATTAACTCGTTCATCTACAGTAGGATTGGACAAGATAACGCAGTAGTGAGAGTCGAGAGATCTTGCCGAATGCACTTCCTCTATCCTTCTTTTTAGTGCTTATATTACTTTAGATGTTACTTTACATCAGCCAACTTCGGCTCTGAGTGACATAGGGAGGGGATGTCATGTAATGAAGACCAATACGGCGTTTTGTGTGGGGCCAAATTAAAGACTTGACCAACATTGGTTGTGTTCCAGCTCTGTGGTGAACTGAGCTAGGCCTCTGTTATACTCCGGCGGGAGCATCCGCGGAACGTCCGCGGACCAACGGTGCACGGCGGTGGCGGGCGTGGCGAGGCGCGGCGATTCGCCAGGTGAGGAGTCTCGGCGCGATTCCCGCCCTTCCGCGGATGCTCCCGCGGGAGTATAACAGATGCCTATAACTCAGGCCTTATAGGCAGCTTCTGATACAACCATCCCGAGCCACACTGCGCCCTACCTCAAACCTCAGGAGATCGGATGCCGAGTACAAGAAAAGGAGCTCCTTGTTCAAAACATATTCCATTTTTACGTCAATTTGACACTTCTCAAACTAAATTAGACACTTTTCAAATCAAATTGGACATGTTTAAATCTAATTGGATACTTTTCAAATCAAGTTCGAATCTCGAAATCAGAACGAACATGTTCCAGAGAGCTTTCTTCAAGCGCTTTCCAGATTAAACTAGAGATTCCATCACCGTTAGGATAATCTTTTGTTTCATGAAAGCTCACGCAATGCACTCGACTGAGTCATCGCGGATTTTGTTCAATTGCTAATCTGTACGCGTAAGTAGCATAAATGTAAACGGTATAGCAAGAAGTGCTGAGCGCATACCACGATCTCTTCTTTTAGTACAAAAGAATGATTGTTGCCCTTGTGCGCTTTCAAACAAAATTTGATTTCATCATTTTTCCTCAAAAGTTAAATTTGCTTAAAATTTCAAACAGTGCATTCAATTAGTTGGACAAGTGAACTGAGAATTTTCAAAGTTATGCTATACTTTCCTTGAACAAACATTCCAATCGTGTTGGAGAGTCTCTAATGTGTAAAGTGGCCGTTTTGATATTGAAATTGAACACTTTGATTTCGAAAGCGCCGAGTTTGCTTAGGGGAGTGTCCAACTTGATTTGAAAATATCCATTTGGTTAGAAAAGCGTCCAGTTTCCTCCGGTTGAAAAGTGTCCGATTCGACTTGAGAACTATCCAATTTGTCGAGAAAATTGTGTATATTACATTCCATCCACTGTCCTGAGGTCTGCCTACTATTTGTACAAACTTTCTCGAGTTTCCAAACTCCCTGTGTTAAGCCGATCTTCCTCACATTTTCTTAGCATTCGCTGCTGCAAGGCGTTCATGTTGCTCAGCAGACAGACCTGCCATGCGACTTATCCGAGCTGGCGGCAGATTTGGTAGAGTGAAAGCCGAGTCCGCCTTCCGTTTTTCTAAAAAAAAAAACTCGCTAATTTAATGCTAATAGCCGCCCATAATTATTTACTACCGTACCTGCTTCCTCCCGTACATCATTTGTGCGTTTCTGCGCTGGCAGAGAAGGGGAGAACGGCTTCTTCTGAACAAACGGTAGCATATGATCCCAAATCTTGCCCAAGAGATCTTACCAAGGACCACCGTCTTTTCATAGCAGACAACTAAAGCTGACCTTCGAAGGAGCACAGTTCGAGAACGACGCGCTGCACTCTGCTGGTTCACCACGTGTAGTGCCATTCAGGCGGAAAGGACTACCACATACAGAACGTTCAGAAGGCCTTGCATTCAACGAAATTTCTGACCCTGAAAACTGCCGGCATCTGGTATCGGCGCTTGTTGCAACCAAGGCGAAACAGAGTCTAAAACTGTTCGATCTCGATTTCCTCCTCCATGACTCTGTGAAGGTCAATTGTTCTAAATTAGCGATGAGGACTTTTCCTTATCATCAGTCTATAGAGGAATCATACGTTTCAAATGAACACTTCGCACTAGCTTATATTGAAAAGTAAGGAAAGGATTCCATTTTTTCAAGTCTTAACGGAATGTTGTAGCTTCGCAATACCAAGCACTGGCTAAGGAAAGCAAATGTTGCCCGACTTTGGCGGGTGGACAACGGTATTGCCGGAAAGGACCCTGGATGGACATCTATTATATACTCATTCAACTTGAAGCTCCCGTCCTTGTCTGCTAGATCCTAATCGGTGATCTGCTGGCAATTGGTGGGCGATAAACATGTATCAGATCCGTTGCACCCGCTGGGCATTGTCTCTAACAGGGTTGGCTGTCTCAGTCACTATGTTGCGTCGGCGTTTGAGGCCTACAATGTAGGCCATGTTTTCGGTACCAGAATAGTCCATACAGGGGAGTGCTCCCCCTTTGCCTTTCGCAGGCTGCAGCCCAAAAACTGAGGTGACGCAATACAACTGGAAGCGAGAGGGAGATAGGAGTCCAAACTACAGGCAGAACGGGGAAGCGGCAACGGCATAAGAATCCTTCCACCTCCCCTGAAGCTCAGGCCTGGCAGCTTGTGGTCTCAAGTGCGGAAGACACAATCCACACACTGGAGATACCGAATTGCAACATAAAACTTTACCCAGTGTTATGTGGGTAGAGGGTAAAAATTTATTTACTTATTTGCACTGTATAGTGCGGAATGATAAGCAACCTAAAACATGGACACGGCGTAGACAGAAGTAATGGCGGAACTAAAAAAAAACTAAAAACTAAACCCCTCAACAACACACCTAGCGTTTAATGATGATAGTTGGTAAATGCAAAATTAACTGACAAGAAGAAGCCAATACAAACAAACTCGAGAAAATGCAGAGCCAAGAGTTTGTGTGAGTGGGTAATTCAATGGAGAACGCGCAGTGGTCCGCCAACACTGGAAGCTGCGGAGAGACAACGGCTCCGGGTACCATCTTAGTAGGTACGCCGCTCCCATTAAAGCCCACACGACGGCCGCCATGGAAAGCAGTAGAAAAGGGTCAAACGAGAAGCATAAAAACGGCAGTAGATTGAGGTTGATTGGAAAATATAGGAAGAAAAAGCAAATAAAACAAGGGACGGATTGCAGGAGTTAACTGAACATAAGTGTGTTAGTGTTATAGTCAAGTGACCACAAATCGAATAAACTAACTCAGAGTAAATTAATAAACTAAGCACCAAGCGAGCAAAGTTGAAAAAGTTGCAATAAAATTTAGAACGAAAAGCCCTATCTGCCGCTGCAAGGAGGTCTGCAAAGAAAAGGGGCCCACTTTTGCACGAATCGTAATGTAATCGTAAGGTATCGTAAGGCAAATAAGGTGACCGCATGATGTAGCAGGTGTTTGACATATTTTTGTCTAGATTGTTTTCAAAATTTTTACAAGAAATGTGACTAGTTATTTTTTTGCATAACCATTTTTACAATGTGATAAACTGTTTGTGAATAGTGCCGATCCTTGTGCAGCTTGAAATGTGTGTGGTGTTAATTACTTTATGTTTATGTTTATGTTTAATACGTGCTTTTGATGCGTAGCGCTTAAACTGAGGAATGGAGTACGTTTTTGAAAGGTTTTTCGTGAGTTTTAAGCAAGCGCTATCTGCTCTGTGCGTAAAGAAGGAGCTTTTGTTCTTGGACAAGACAAAGCAATTTTCATCACCTCTCCTCTAGTTCGGGAGGGCATCAAACTGAATAATTCCATAATCCCGACCATACTAGGTTTGTGAAGAATTTTGTGAACGAGGCAAACATCAAATACTTTGCGCCGTGATACGAGGGATGGAAGATCCAAGTACCTTTTTCTGAATATTGCTTTAGGGATTCTGGAGTATAAGAAGCCTCCCATGCGAACCAACAATTTCCGAGTTTTCCTTTACATTACGATTCGTGGCAAAAGTGGGCCCCTTTTCTTGGCAGACCTCCTTGCAGCAGCAAATACATCTTTTGTGTTTTGCTCCAAACCTGTTCCGGCCTTATCCAATATGTGGCTAACCCTTGGAGAGGGAGATTCGTTTGGAATATCGTGAAGCAGTGTCTCCGCGAGATTCAGGCGTCCGTGTGGTCCCAACGCGCGCTCCCACTGTCGCGTCAAGGGATGCTGGGTGCACCTGTCACTTTAGCCTTGCCCCTACCGACTAGGATAGATCCGGGTTGACCTGAATATTGGGTATTGTCACATCACGTCAGCATACCCTGGGAGAATAAAATGAAATAATACAGCAGAGTAAACAATCAAAATAGAAGATAAGAGTAACACGGTACCTTGAGATTCTTGATTTCTCTTGTTTGAACTGTGGGTCGTGCCGACGTGGCGCCAACCTACCCTTACCTTATCAATTTTGTTTTTCCACTGTTATTCAGCACGGTTAAGATAGCGTCGTGAGTAAGCAGGATGATTTATAATACTTACTGCCTTATTGGAATGTATGCTGTAGATGGAAACAAAAAGTTTTATCGACGAGAAGAGACAGCATGCAGTTAGTAAGCACCTTTGGAACCCATCTCTCACGAGAGCCCTCGGACTACGCTACTCCGACGGATGGTGCGCTGAAAGGCGGTTCAACACGTATTCGTGGCGTTGCCAAGTAAAAGTCGACACTGTGCACGTTAGCAGGTGAGAGCTCGTTCAGGAGGTGCACTTTGCAGTTCTGGCTTACATACTCGAAAGCAGCAGCCGAAACTCCATCCAGTAACCTGGGTCTCCTATGAAACTTCCATGGGAGTTTGGAACACACCCAGGGTCTGTGTCAAAGAATTTGAGGAGGCGCAATCCCAAGGCGGGGGCGGGGCACATTCCATAGACTTGTAAATATGTAGCATTTGAAGATACACCTACACAAGATAACATATAAAACTGCTTACCTGATGCCCTCCCGTGAAAACAGCGAGTCCCAACGCAGGAATATTGAACAAATTTAGTTATAGGGCATGGAAAGGCTGCAGTGGGCCATGTGCCCCCCCCCCCCCGCTTTGGGACTGCACCTTTGAGGAGAATAAAGCAAATGCCCAAAGCACAAAAATTTCAAAGTCACAGTAGCAATTTCTTAACTACCAGCCGAAGCTTCGCTCAACTATTTAAGCCTCCATTGGAGGCTGAAACCCTGCCCTCGAAGGGAAATCTTCCATTTCTCCAATGAAGAGCAAACCATCGCAATAAAGGCACAATATTGGGAAATATCTGCACTCAAGGAAAAGGTGAATGCATATCGAAAGATCTTAGATCTATCCTAGTTAGTTCTAGCCTATGTAATGAGTTGGAGAGGAACCCTTCACTCTGGCTCCTTGGCGCAACAACAACATTGATAGTAAACGATTTTACAAGAGTGACGAACTTAGTAGGGAATCTTTCCTTACATTTTGTTCTAGCCAGAAGCCAGATACCTACCTGCTTGTGAAGGTTCTTTGTTCGATCGAGCTCTCCAATCGTCAGCTGCACTGGACTTCGCCTTATCATGAGCTTGGGATGTACTTGTGTCGGCCTGAGAACGAGGAATAAAATACTTGCCCCGGAGCAACTACTGCTGCTTCGGTAAAATTGATTTTATTCTTTACATTTTTGTTCATATTTTTCTAACGAGAGAAGCATGAGCGTGGCAAAATGTCGGGCGGTAGGCAAATTCCGCTTCTTTTAAACGCCGAAAAAATAAGATGAGTTGGCCGAACCCACCATGATTTCAGAGCTGAGCTCCAGCAGTGCCCCTCTCTGCGTGCACACCTCAGCACAGCTAGGTGAAGTCAGCAGAGGGATCAACCCAGGTAAAAGTGGTGATACTCCGCTACCTCGCTGCTTTTATACCCCTGATCCCACGATAGGGATACGCTGACATGTCAGACACGTACGTACAAGCGTGACCTGTCCTGAGGGCCGCTGGAGGCTTCGGAAGCGGTCGATTCGACTGCGAACTCCACGCGGAGGGGTGGCGGTCTGCTGTGAAGTCCCCGAGTGTCGGGAAGGCGCGCCTCGTTCCTCCAGGGATAAAGGAGCTCAGGAGAGTCGCGAAGGCGTCGCGGGTGGCACGCAGATAGTCCTCATCGGGATCATTTCATGCTTTCGTGAATGCAGCTTTGAGAGAATCCAAGCTCTTGTATCTTGTAGCTGCGATTTTGTAGTCTAAAACTGACCTGACCGAAAGGTCAAGTGGATTCAGATCTGGTGAATTTAATGGCCATTGTTCGTGGGCGATTAAATCTGGAAGCTCGCGTTGACACCACTGCAGGGCGACACTCGACTTGTGAGCAAGAGCCGAGTCTTGCTGAAAGCACCATGGCTTGTTTCCAAAGTGAAAGATGGATCATGGCTTCAAAACTTTTTCCAGAGCCGATTTCAAGTATATTTCCTTCTTCACCCCTGTATCGCCAGACACAAGAGGTGTCTTCCAATCTGAGGTTATCGCACCCCAAACCATAACAGAGGTTGGATGTGCAGTTTTCCCGATGACTTTCCCTCTAGAAATGGCCTGATTCTTATCGGCTGCGACGATCCGATCGTTTTGTGGATTCACAATAGGTTCTACTGTGAAAATTTTCTCGTCCCTGAAGACGATGCTCCGGTGCGTGTCACCTGCGACGCCATCGTGACTCTTCTGATGGTGCGAAGCTGCAGACGTATAAGAGGAAAGCACTTCGAAAAAAGATTGTAGTTTTCGATTTCTAAGGACCTTAGTAAAGATTGGGAAGTGTTTTCATTTTTTCCTTGAATTGTTTGTGTCACTATGGCACTTACATTTGAGTCCCACAATTAATACGCGACGGCGCGTAGAGCGCAGTCGGAGGAGGCGCCACTGTCGCGTGCACCCGATACCAGGATCGTGGTTCGCATTTCCCGCCCAGGCCAACCAAGCCTTCCATCCCTCCGGGGTCGGTGAATTGGTACCAGACTTGTCTGGGAAGGATAAAGCGATGACTTGTTCATCGGCTGGCCACCGCAAGTCATTGTATGGCCACATACGCATTCATGTCGCCTCCACGACATCCCGTAGAAGTAGAATGCGCTGGCGCATCCCAAAAGAATTGAGTAACGCCGTCCTTTATCCTTTATCCTTTAATTAATGCGCACCATGTATAGGGTGCGTAAAAAGTATTGACGCACTAAACGTAAACGTTAGAAATGACAACACATTATAAAATTTAGTAAGTTTATATACAAAACGTCCACAATAATCTAGCGAACAGAATAGCATCACTTATATTTTATATGGGCTTCTTTGCTGCGAATGTTGGGGCGAAGACGCCGAGGAAAAGCATCGAAGGTGCGACGCAAGTAGTCCACGTCGATTTCGTTCTAAGCTTTGACCTTCAGTGACCTGATACTTTTGTGCATTCAACCTGTAAAAGTGTTACATACTCTTCAAGGACCTCCAAAGTGCTAATTCTGGCAGAAGGCTCACTGCAAGGGAGGCGCATCTGGCCAGTATCATGGTTTGTGCATTCATCATTCTCGTTTTCGTGGATACAGGAATGAAGATAAATCAGTAGAACTATCTGTATTGACGTCCTAAAGAAGCAACTGGTTCCTTGGCTCAAATCCCACCTCGAGAGCAAGCCGTATGTCTTCCAGCAGGAGTAGACTCCTGCGCAGAGTCGAGGATAGTTCAGGACTGGTGCCGCGCTAGCTTGAAGTTCAGGACTGGTGCCGCGCTAGCTTGAAGGACTTAATTTCGGCAGAGGAATGACCTCGGTATAGACCGGATTTCAATCCTCTGAATTACTCTACATCGGGAGTTTTGGAGAACAACGCTTGCACTACTTCCCACAAAAGTATGAAGTCTGTGAAGGATGGTTTGGTCAAAGCATGAAACGAAATCGACGTGGACTACTTGCGGCGCACCGTCGATGCCTTTCCTCGACGTCTTCGCCCCTGCATTCGCAGCAAAGAAGCCGATATAAAATACAAGTGATGCTATTCTGTTCGCTAGATCATTGTTGACATTTGGTATATAAATTTATTGAATTTTATGATGTGTTGTTAATTGAGGAACGGACAAGTTTCTGATGCCCCATTCTCGCTCAATGGAACGAACATCTCCGAATGCTCCAGCTACGTGTATCTGGGTCGCGAAGTCAATATGGCCAACGACCTAGCGCCGGAGCTGAGCAGGAGGAAACGAGCGGCTTGGGGAGCTTTTAAGAGCGTCGAAGAAGTCGCGAAGAAGACGAAGAACGTCCGACTCCGTGCCCACCTATTCGACTCCACTGTTCTTCCTGCCCTAACATATGCCTCAGAGACCTGGGCTATACGAAAGCAGGATGAACACGCGATCAGCGTCGCGCAGCGTGGAATCGAGAGGACGATGCTCGGAGTGACACGACTCACGCAAGTGAGAGAAGGCCTCCGGAGTTCCGAGCTTCGCCGATGTTCGAAGATCAGAGACGCTGTCGCGTGGGCCAAGTTGTCGAAAATTAGGTGGGCCGGCCACGTAATGCGCTTCGCAGACACCCGCTGGACGAGAGCCGTTACCGACTGGATTCCGCGGGATGTCAAGAGAACACTGGGACGCCCACCAACGCGTTGGTCGGACTTCTTCGTGAAAGCCCTGAACGACCGATATGACGCTCTTCGTGTCCCTCGAGCGAGGAGGATCCATTGGATCACTCTGGCACGCGACAGGGAGAATGGAGACGCTGCTGGCGCCCGCTCGAGCAAGTCGATGATCAACGGGACGACAGGTGATACAGGTGGCAGGTTGTTAATTCTAACGTTTACGTTTAGTGCGTCAATACTTTTTACGCACCCTGTACACATCCTCGTTCAATGCGACCTCGTCGCTCTGATGACTGCTATCCATAAATCTTACGGGATGTTAAATAATGAGAGTGCGCGCACATCCTGTGTAATGCCGTTTACCTGATTGAAGGTGAAAAACGCTGCAAAATGGAGCTATGCGAAAGAAGACCACACGATCCGCGCCTTCCAATACAGCTTATGGAAGAGACCAAATGTCGAATCCCATTGTGCGAAGCTGCGTATCATCACTACGATATAGCCGACTCGCACTCGTTACTTAGGTAGGCAGGCGGGATGGAATACTTCTTGCGAGCCAAACAAAATCAGCTGGATTCCCTGCAAATGTATTGCACTATTCCTCCTTTCCATTTCCGCGCACGACCTGTGCTCCTTGCCAGAACTGAACATGCTCGCATGACATTAAAGTTGTATGAAGGTCAACCATTGGCGTAAACCAAGTCTACCGGTCAATAGTTACCAACTATGCAATCGTGGTAGAGAAGGGTTAATAGAGTACGTATTTGCAAATTCTGGCACGACCCGAAGCGCTAAACTCATCACTAGAACTTCCACCAGTCCGCTGGAACCGGCTGAATCATCGATTACTTACAGCTTCGAGGAATGTGTACCTCTAATCAAGATTGAATACAGGCATGTGTTCACTTCCCAATGACGACTACGAACTATCGAACAACAAAAATTTATAACAAATTTAAAGATTACAAACACATAAACGACGCATCGTTATTTTATCACTGCTTCTTCTTCGATATCTTATTTTATCAACAATGACATCGCGAATAAATCGCAAAAAGAATTCGCCAGATAAATAATACCCTCTGCGAAGAAGACAAGAAGAACTTGATTAGATCGACGAACAACAAAGATTAACAACAATGTCACCTAAGCTTCTCAGTAACCCGTTCAGTAGTCTAAACGTGGACTGGCGCACAACAGTCGTCCACCGAGACATTTAGACATGACGAGCTTCGAGTGCCAGTCCATCTGATGCCTGGTTTGTTCACAACCAGTAGCTACCGAACATGTCCACTGCACAAAATAAAGATCACAGCGTCTGGAAGGATACGAGCGAGACGTAGAAATCCGTGAAGATCTCAACCGCCGCAAACAACCGATTTCACTGAGCGGGGACCTTCTTGGCACTTGTTGTTGAAGATGCGGCAGCCACTTCACCAGAGTGGAAAAAAGCGCTCGGAATGTCCTGCCCGTAGTAGATCTTGTTGTTCTTGGCGACAGCCTCGATTCGTCGCAGCTCGAGGTACTCACTAAGTTGATCTTACTTTATATTCAATCATAAATGAAGGCGAAAGATCACAGGTAAAATATAATTATCGTAACACGCACTTAAACACTTACGTTCTTTAGCAGTCTTTGCAACGGATAGAAATCTGATTTTCCTCGACAGAATGTGGATAAGTTAAGGTTAATAGCTCAAAAAAATCAAACCGCTTGCAAGCTGAATATGGGCCATTTTCGCGTCAAACAGGACACTATTCACTTCAAATTGGACACTCTTCTGAGCAGGGTTGACGCCATTGAAATCAAATTGAACATTTTCCTAATCGAAGCAAGCTTTTTCCGTATTAAAGCAGAAATTCTCGGAGGCGGTTGGAATAGTTTTCTTCCACAACAAAAAAATGGTATGACTTTCTTAGAAATTTTTCAAGTCATCTGTGCCAATACATGTTGTTTGAAAATTTATGAAAATTTCATACGGAACCATAGATCTCCCTCGATAGACAGCCTTCGTGCTCTCTTGTTAGGAGGGATCTCGGGCCGCTTGTCGCAGGGCCACGTGACGCGTCCCTGGGTGGTGGATGGGGAATTAAACGCGAACCAAATGCGACCGTGTACTGCCCAGAGACGCAGATGAGATGCGGGGGATGGACTCCTTGCTCCTGCTGTGTCGAGTTGACGCGTTCCTTGTGTGCGGGACTCATATTCATGCACAGTGGATGTGTTCGTGCCTGCGCGGATTGTTACTGTGTCGCCCCGGCTAAAAGTTTGCACTCGGTAAACTGGGAGTACATGTAAAGCGATTCGAGGCCGCCTCTAAAGTCTCGCCTGTCCCGTCGGGCAGTCTGGCTAGCTGCCCGGAGTTCTTCGCCCGCGCAACACAGGCTGACTAGCTACCCGCGTGTACTCCAGTCAAACACAGCAGCACTAAAGGGCGTCATTCTCCTGACTCCGAAAGAGCCCCCACTTCTGCAGCGATGGGAAGAACGAGTATGGAGAGGCTGCCGAAATCTCAGGGCCTAACCAGGCTGCGCAAAGAAGGACTAGAGTGACGATCAGCACTTATAACGCCCGTACGCTCGCATCGGAAGCATCCGTCGATGAGCTGATGATGCAAGTCAGGAAGATCAAGTACGGCGTCATCGGACTGACCGAGACGAGAAGACACCACCCCCTACACGCGACCTACGACTCCGGAGAAGAACTCTTCCTCGGAACATGCGACAGCAGGGGGAGTGGGCGGCGTTGGTATCCTCGTCAACACCCATTTGGACATGAACATCGATTCGTACAAGTCTCTGACAAGCCGAGTCGGACGTCTGCGACTCAAGCGATGTGGTTCCGCGCCAGCTTTGACTGTATTCGTCGCGTATGCCCCAACATCCGACTATGACGACGAAGATGTCGGAGCCTTTTAAGTGGAGCTGCATAAGTTCTGTAAGGAAGATCACACCTTCTACAAGGTGATCGTCGGCGACTTCAACGCCAAGGCCGGACCGTGAAGGTTGCCGGAAGAACTTCACATCGGAACCCACGGCTTGGAGTGGAACGAGCAAAGTGAAAAGCTGTCTGAGTTCATCATGTCCACCAAGACCATCAACTCATACAGAGAAGGGCGAAAGTGTTGGCTGAAGCTGCAAAAGCAGGGTTGAGCATCCGCAATGCCCGCCGCCGGAACTTCGCCAACTTCAAGTCCACGATGACCGCTCTCCGACGTCCTGCTGGAACCGTCACCTCTTCCAGAAGGACTACGAAGGATGAAGGACCAACTTCTACTCCGATGTCTTTGATAGCCACGTCAATCCGCCCACAATGCCATCTTCCTCAGGATGGATGTATCGTCCCTTCTGTCCTCCCTTCCAAAATCCGACACATCATTTCGTCGGTGAAGAAACGTACACGGTCGACAGGATCCGAGCTGAACACCTGAAGAACCTCCCGCCACTGCTCGTCAACACCCTGGCGCGGCTCTTCACTCGCTACCTATCGGAGTGCAAGGTTCCATTTCACTGGAAGACCAGTAAGACCGTCTTGCTGTACAAGAAGGGAGACTTGCACGACATTGGCAACTATCGCCCGAGCTGTCTGCTGTCCGTAGTCTACAAGCTGTTCACTCTAGTCATTCAGAGAAGGATCAGCGGAACGCTGGACGGAGGACTCACAAAATCTGACCATAAAATCTTAGCATAACCCTGGAACCATGGCTCGACCTTCAGTGGGGGGACAACGATCACGGAACTGCAAGACATGCCATCCCATTATCCTACCATACTACTAATTATGTATTACTCGTAGATCTACAAAAATTGCTGTGTATCCATTTATGGTCCAATGACTCGAGGGCTCCTTTGTTTTGCGATTAACGAGTGCGCGCTTTTCTTCTATTACTTTTGCACGTGTCCTACCTATTTTGCTACGTAGCTATATATTTCATTGATTCTAGAATTAAACTGTTTTCATAGAAACAAACTTGCCCGGCGGTTCGAATGGCTCAATAAATAATGTGCCAGTGCATCCTGCTAATTACTGTGGCTCAGAGGATTTAGTTTTTCTTCAGGATTTGACATGCCATTTATTAGAAAAACGACAGCTAATTGGTTATCCTGTCAGTACATCAAGTTACAGATATTTGCGTGATCAAATTTAAATGAAGGATATGGTTCCAATTTGGCTACTATCTACTTGGAATCCGCGGAAGCAGTTACTTCGGTGAGATATATTGAATACGCATTCATTAACGCGCTGATTGTCAGCACAGAACAAACTCACGGAGTGAGCAACAAGCGGTTGGCCTCCGCCTCCTTTTGTACTCTGTAGAATTCAGCGTCCGCTTTTGCTCTCTGGGAAGCTAAAGCCACAATAATCAACACTATTGTAACGGTTAGTTTCTTCACCTCCGCAGCAAAAACCAACCTAAATGACTCTCATCTTCTAGCTGACTGATTCTCTTCTGGGTCTCCTTCTCAGCGATCGTCTGCTTGTGCATGATCGAAGCTACTTGAGACTTCTTCTCCGCTTCTACAGATAGTAATGGTTAACAGCAGCTCTAGGAAGTGGATGCAAACTATAATAATAATATGAAGAGTGTATACCTATGATGGCCTTCTTTCTTTCAGTCTCCGCCTCCTTTTCAACCACCTTCTGGTGCTGGATGGCAACAAGAAGCTTTGTCTAAACGAAGCTATGACAAAGCGAGAAAAGATGGTTTGAGATTGAACTTTGATAATCACCTAGTTATCACCACTCAAAAATTAGCTTTCCATCGCTTGTTAACCTTATCTATAGTCGCAGTTGAAAAACAACAATTTTGCAGGGTGCGTAAAAGGTATTGACGCAGTAAATGGTGGTTGTGGAAATAGTAATGCGCAGTAAGTTTTTAAATATTCACTTGAGAAATATGGAAAATGATCTTACAAACACGATAGAATAACTCGTAATCGACATTGGCTCCTTTACTGTGAATACAGGAAAACGAAAACGACGGAAAAAATTCATGAGCACGCGCCGCAAGTACTCGCTTGGATTTCGTCCCGTGCTTTGAACAGGGTAGCCTTCTGCGATAGGTCACTTCTGTTGAAAGTAGCCCAGACCTTAGTCTCCAAATTGCCTAAAAGAGTAATCCAGCGGATCCACGTTTAAGCTGCACTCGTCTGAGAACACCTGCGCGCGTATCTGTTTGCCGTTATCGGACAGAGATTGGATTTGAAGGTTATCGTACTTGAACATCTTGTAATCATCATCTGTTATGACACGAGCCGTGGCTGACGTTTGGGTTGTTGACCTCTTTCCTCACCGACCGTTTCGAACACCGTAACCACGACGGTATCATATTTCTTCAGTTTTTACAAGATTATTCTTGACAACAGAATAGTAGAAAGAGAAAGTTGGAGGTGAAACAAAAAGTAGGTGCGTTAATACTTTTTACGCACCCTGCATATATCACAAAGCTTACCAAGAAATATCAAACGAATAAGAAAGTAAGGAGAGAAGAAGATACCTTCTCGGCTTCCATTTGCTCATAGTTGTGGCGGATGGCCTCAGGAATTTTCGGTTTCGTGACTCGCACCGCTTGTACAAAAAGACCTGGTGCCATCATTGTCAGGTCTTCCTGTAGCGCTATTTTTAGATTCTCGTCGATTTGATCTTAACAAAACTTTCAACATTTCCAAGGCAACCAAAAATTACGCAATTAATCTCAGAAAATATAACTAATTGTAAAAGCGCTTGTTGTGATTAACTTTATGAAAGCCACTGTAAAGAATTTTGAAGTTATGAAAACTTCCAAGTGTGCGGCTTAATCCAAAGAAAAAAAAGAGCATGAGAGGGCAATTGTGAATCAATAACGCAAAAAAATGGATGGGATGGCTATATCCCGAAGTCGAGTATCGACTCATAACACTTGAACAAGTGAGGATGGCTACGGCTAGTACAACTATCCTCTCAATGACTGGCCGCACTACTAACACCCATCAAGCCCAATCTTCCTTTGGTTTTCTCTAATTTCACAGTACCTATGTGCTCTTCAAAGAACCATAGCTGGCCTTCACTCACCCTTTCTTACATCAGTTTTTCTTTCCTGCATTGGCATTGTTTGCCATTTGTGGATTTTTTAGAGTACAAAGAAAATGAAGTAAAATTGAGGAAAGCACTCGCGTAAACTCACCAAACAAATCTATGTAGACCTCCTGGAGTGAGTGACTTGAACAGAACTGATTTACTTCGTGGTGTACCTTGTTGAAGATCAAAGGTTTGTCATAGTCAACCGTATAATTCTTCACAATATCGTAGACTGAAATGAAATTTATCCTCGATCCAGCTTCCACACAGTTTCGCAAATGCAGGCCGTACCACTGCTGGCACTAAGGATGTTCACCACTTCGATTCGATCGAAATATATCATAACACCTCCACTTGTCCCGCATGGAACGTTCTTCGCCTCATCTGTTTGAAGCGTTACCTGCAATATGGAACCTGAGGCATAAGTCCCACTACAGGAAGTGCTACGTATTTCTTTTTTTCTTTTTTTTTGAGTGCAGCTGTACTAACCAGGGGTGCACACGAAATTCTGGGCGTTAAATTTTCTTAACGAAATTTTTTAACGGAAAATTTTCGTTAAATTTCCGGTAAATCGTTACATTTCGTTAAAAAAAAACAATTAGCTACAAACCATTATTTCAACTGAAAAAAAGGAAGACCTTATACGTTTCAATTTCACGAAGTCAACAGCTAATGTTCAAGGAATGGAGTGTAACACTGCAATGTGAAATAAACAAATCAAAATCAACAAACACAGAAAAATAAACAAGCCTTCAGCAACAAATTATCTACAGGGTATGGAATATGAACAACTATGGAATTGCCATTCAAGGCAAGATGATCATCGGTAAGGCATCCTGAAATGTACGATCAGGCAAGTACCCGAAGTTCCACCGTTTCCTAGTTCTTTTGTTTGACTGTTTTACGAACATGTGCAATCTCCGTGCAGGCACCAGGTCATTAAGTACAGAATGAATTAATAGAAATACAGTAAAAACCCCTATCAGCGGAATGTTAACACGTGACGAACGTACAACCCACAATTTTCGAGTGCCTGATGCTTGGTACTAATCTATTTTTTTGCAATGTTGGGACAGTGATACGACATCCTGTCACACGGTCCCACACTGCCGAGAAGGTGTAATACGCTGTCTTCGACGTTCAGGAAAGGTAGCTTTCCAAGTTTTTGTTTTTAGCGTTTTTGTAAAATAGCTTAAAATACGTCTAGCGACTGAAAACATTCTTTCCGTCTTGACTGCTCCGGGGGGGGGGGGGCAAAAGTATTCTGAGATGAGCAGCACCAGGTGAGAATAGGCATATCTTAAGAGGAGGTTAGACCAGTATCTTTGTGAATTCGTTGACCTGCTTGGGGACTCGGCGAAGAAATTTCTAGCTCCAAAATGCATTAAAGGATAAGGATAAAAGACAGCATTACTCAATCTTTTTTTTTTAATGTGCCACGCATTCCTTTTCCACGGGATGTCGTCGAGGCGATTTGAATGCGTATTTGGCCAGTGGCTTGCGGTGGCCAGCCGATGATCAAGTCAGCACTTCTTCCCAAACAAGTTTGATACCAATTCACCGACCCCAGATGGATCGAAGACTTGGTTGACCTCGGCGGGAAATCCTGAAAAAGGATCAGAAACCTGGCATAGGGTACACGCGACAGCCGGCACCTCCTGCGACTGCGCTGCACGCGCCCCAAAAATGCATTATTTACAAAAATTCAAAACGAATTGAATTGATAAGAACATCAAAACATTCTTGCTGATTTCAATAGTTTTCCAGGAACAGTCCTAATCGGGAGGATGAGACCTGCAACATTAGAGAATACTGATTGTAAATGTGACAAACTCACCGAGAAAAAGTCCGTTAAAAATTCCGTTAAATTCCTAAAAATTTCCGTTAAGTCGTTAAGCCAGATTTTACCGAAAAATGCCGTTAATTCGTTAAATTCGTTAAATCGTTAACCGTTAAATGTGCACCCCTGGTACTAACCGCCAATTCAAAACATCTACCCTTCAATATCACGCTTGATCTAGAAAAAGCTTTGCCACCAACCTGGACGCTCTTGAACGAAGTAACGAACGGTATCATCAAATGATAGCCAGGAGCGCTGACTGAGGAAAGAAGAGCGCCTCCCTGAAATCCTTATCAATGCAAATAGGTATTCACTTTTACACCACCGATAATAAAATGCTGCCAAAACACTTGCCCTGAAGTAGACTCCAACATGCCCTTCTTCAATGTGATGTAGCGATATCATCATTAGAACTGATGCGGCTGCGAAGACTCCCAACACCACTCCAGACATTTCGCGTGAAACCTGCGCCTAGCTATGAGTGACCTGAAATAATCACTCGTCGTCTTAATTCGCGAGATGACCCCGGCGGCATGCGCTATAAGATACGGAAAATTTGCCCCTATCAATCGTCACGAGGGTTTAAAGATGCGCCAATGATAACAGACCATCACATACCGTCCTACGCAAGCGGGTATTTAGATTCAATAGGAAACCCTAGGTGGGATAATAAGCCCTGGAGAGTTGTCTGATTGATAGTGCTAGCAAAGCCGTACTCTTCAAAGACCAGCTCGTCCCTGACGTAGAATTATGTATAGTGAGGATCCAACCACAATTGGATAAGGCCAGCACCAGCACGCAGGCAGGTCTCCCAGAGTGACAAGTCGGGCCACAGCAAATCACCAGCGCTACAACAGTGCTGTCTCACTGACCGCACACGCTCAGCGCAAAGTCTCACGCAATTTTTCCCAACATATCAAGACGTTGGGGACAATTGATGGGAGTCGCTCCGCGAACAGAAACAATAATCCACGTTTAAAAAAGGCTTAACAAAAACCACACGTCATTATTGCAGCTTCGCTGTGGAATATTGTACCAAGGATCACCTAGAACATGCCAATGTTCCTGTATTTTTGCTTTGAGGCGGCTGGTGGATAGAATGTTAGGATGACAGGAATGATCACGCTGATTGCTTCGTGGTTGTACTGAGACAATCCTGCAACGACATTTTCATTTGCGTTCAGAGATGACATAACCCTTTCTGAGAGTTTCTCAAGATCTTCCTTTATTTGTCGCTACTGAGCTGTTAATAACAAAAATGATCGTAAGGTCGTATAACGAGATCAGTGCAGGCCACCGTATGCTGTAAATCGGAAATAACCACGCTTAAGAGGTCGCGAGGGGGGAGGGAGCAACCCCAGAGATCCTCCAGTGGAATCCATGGGATCCTCTCCCATTGAACTCAGGCCAGCCTTTTGCTCAGCGATCATATGGTGAGCGAGGGGAACGATTTTCCCGCTCATTGTCAAAACTGGTGGATTAGTTGGATTTGACATTGACAACACATCATGAAAGATATGGAGACAATTGCCCTAATAGTACGTAGAAACGAGACTGTCGATGGCCCGGGGCGGCTTGGTTACGACTGCGGCTCGCCACGCCCTCTCGACATGAATAAGCACCGTTGTTCCGATGATAACACCATTCCAGCTAAACCACCGTTGATGATTACCATGATTATGTTCTGACGTCCAAAAGATATAGACGACGGTTTCCCTCGTCTATCGATTATCAGAAGAAGGCAATATGAAGCCGACCAATCCAGTCATAAACACAATACTTGCCATTGACATGGGCCCAACTCTCAGGGTATGCTAAGTAACACTTCACTTCTGATCAGGCTCTGCACTAGATCATTATCGGTATTGTCCTTGAGACCAGATCTCGGCTCAACTTTACATCGAACTCATTTGAAGCAAGCTTTCAGCTTCCTGCTGTTCAATCTGATGAGCATCGTTTTTACAACCGTACACTGTAGGCAGCCGCTTGAACCGTCATATTTTTAAAGCACAGTCACGCTCATTCAGCTGCTCTCTCTTTTCGTCTTTACTGATGCGGTGAAAGATGGAGTGGATGCTATCCAGAACATTTAACATGGCCGTGGTCATGCATGTTTTGTGCCAGTTGTCAACTGCGACCACTTCTTTGTTGCCCTTGCCCCGTGGAAGTAACTGTAACTTCTCAGCAGTTCTGGCAGATAACTCGCGTACCTCAGCCCAAGCACCTCATGTCGGAAAATGAACGACGTGTGCCAGAACTCATGTATCCCGTGTTCAAATGCACCATACATATGTGCCCCAGTAGTGGTTCTATGAGAGTTGAAGCTGAGGAAAAGTGTAGCGGAAGTTATGCACCAGTGCCAAAACTCAGACAACCTTTCCAGTAGTCATGTCCGTTGTGAACTACGACTTTCATCCAACATTTGACACTTGGCACCTGTCTTCTGGAACACACCTCCTACCTCTGATCATCTATTTGTGGCTTCTTGAACATCTCAGACACCTTATTTAGTCTGCGCACGACTTTTGGGACACACGTTCTGAATTGGCACACTCGGTGGTTTGCCTTTTGACCTGGGGCGCCCTCTCCATATTCCGATGCCTGATCTCGGCCAGCCCATTGGCTAGAGAGTGTCTGCAGTGGGGCCACGGTCTGATCTGTTACTGCTGTTATGTATGGTCACTATAAAATGATCAAAAGAGTCCTCCATTCGGAAGGCAGGTCACAAAACGGCAAGTACTGATCGGGTGAACCCCGAAAGCGCGTTGGATCACGTTGATCGCTCAATTTCTTTAAGAGCTCATTTAAATGGACGTGCATGGTATGCCATGTATCCCAGACGGCAGTCGGTCGCGTACGTGCTGTTTATATCCTTAAAATGTTGTCATGTGGTTGGGACCAGTGTTCAAAGCCACCATATGTGCCCAGTAGTCGCGTTACCGCGAAATGCACGCATTATTGCCCTTGGAATTGAAGACTTTGTGTTTAATAGAGTTGTTCTAAAACATGTTAGCACGGCAAATCGCCGGCAACCATGTGTACCCCTTAGGACGTACAATCAGCGTACGTGCCTAGGGGTTAGCCTCAAAAAAAACCTTATGCTTTTCGTGTCATACAGGAAAAGAAAACTGAAATTCTCAAATACGATAAACAAATGGCTGACGAAAAAATCGCATCGGATGAGATCGAGTACGAAAACCACACTCTACGAAGTAGATGTAATCAGATTCACTAGACTTTATTCGCATTCTAGTAGACATACACAACATAGAATCTACGAACAATATGGACTGAATTCCATTTCACCGGTATTCATAGATCACCCCAACACCACTCCCACCGCGTAACCCTAGCTAGGCTACGAATACTCCTAGTTTACAAAACTCATTCACCGATCTAGTCTAGATAAACCTAGAGAAGACCCTTCAGTCAGCAATCAGTCCTGCTTACTGCCTTTCACACGAAATCCGACGTTCATTAATGTGATCGTTATCAGAACTGCAATGTGACTGAGGAAAAAGGGCACGAAACACGAGTAGCCGAAGTTGTCAATGAGCAGAGCAAGCGGCGACCCAGCCATCACTGATCCAACTGGAATTGAACAATAAGCAATAGAATATCGAGCACACAAAAAACAATGAAGCAACCAAAGGCTCCAGGAAAGGAAAACATGTGCTCACAATTTGCTAGGAACGAGACAAAGGCAGAAATCGCTCCGGAGATATGACTTTCTCCCATCTGAGACGCAATCATACACCATATGTTGATGGAAGCGTTCACTAGAAAGCCCAACAGGCAGCCCACGACGAAGACGTATTGCTGAAAGTGGAAAAAATACAGGAATTCTGAACATATTAGCATTTTGCCGCGCCACGAAAAGGGAACAACTGTATCGTAATGAAGGATGGAATGTGGAGACCCTTTAGGATGAGAGCGGAGATGCATCAATGCATGTTGATGCACGTTTGCATGGGCAAGGAGATAATTGCTGCAAGTCTAAATGTGGGTCCAGCATGTATTTCCTTCACATTTGGTTGTTTTACCCTGGCCAAAGCAGGCTTAGATGTTCTTCTGCAGCTGTACCACACATGTTTGTGAGCCTGGCTGTTTTAGAAGCTTTCTGACAAATTCACTCGATTTATGGACAAGAATGAGATCGAAGCTTCTTTTCTAGACTTGCATTTATATTAATTTGCTTAATTGTCTGCACGTGCACAATCACGCGGAATTAAAACCAAGAAAAAAGAGAACACGATGAGGAATAGAACATGTGACCCAAATACTGCCATTTGTAAACAACAAGCGCAAATGCGAACAAAACGGTAAGCTGTTAAGGAACTTCCTGGAGACTGGTCGACAAGCGTTATGTACTGCTTCAGTGAATCGGGCAAGGCTGTTTTCCTTGAAAACTTTAAGAATTGAAACCCCGCTCGACGTGTACATCCGATCTTGCATTAGTTTTAGCTCCTGGGATCTGGATCTTCCTTTTACCACCTATTGTGTTAGAAGAGTAAAAAAACCTCGCATACAAAGGCCCGTGATATGTGCTAACGTGCATTAGTTACATTATATCTTTTCCTATAACAGGCAAGGGTGCGGATTGGAAATTTAGTTCTTTATAGCGGCAGGAGGAATAACGGTGTAATAACAACCCCGTGCTGTTATCCAGAGCTTTCCAATTCCTGCGGAACTGTTTTGCAGAGTGATTTCACGTTTATGCCGCCACGCAATTTCACGTTTATGCTTGGGACCAAACACCGTGCTAGCATAATTAAGCACTCGCCTAACATATGTGCATGTCACATGGCATTGTATTATAGTAATGATTCTGTCAGTATTCCTGGTCATTCTCATAGATTTACTATTTATTCAGTTCAAGCTCACTGGCAACATGGTTTCTGGGTGTCATCTGAGCCGGGAAATATCACACACCTTTGTATAAGCCAAATTGTAAACCAAGAGACCCTGTGGTTGCCCCATAGTAATTAGCTGTACAATTTGTAATTAACAGGAAACCCTACTCCGGCAGGGGAACATCCATCGCTATTCTCTCATTGACCAGCCTACGTGGCGCTCATACATTTGTCACTATTCGTGTACTTGTTACCGTGCTCTATAGAAGAGATACAAAGCGCCCTCAAATCACATTGCTCCCAAATTACGCAACACTGCCATACTTCGTCTTTCAAAACGATGTCTAACCCATCGTTACAAGCGTAACCACACAATTTTTCTGTTCATAAGGTCCCCGAACGCCTCAGATGCCGAATTCGATCACTAATGCCAATTGTAAGTTTTCAACGGAGCGATGTTCTTCAAAACTGGTTGAATAAACTTACGATAGCTTCTATACTGATAGCAGCCACTAGGAGCAATAATGCACTGCTTGCCACACCAACTAAACGTCGCGCCGAATCTGTACTCATGTGGAGACACAGTTGGTCTAGTAGCAATCCAGAAAGCAGGTTACCACCAATTCTGGAATGATTGTTTCGTCAAATGTATAAGTTCGTGTGCTGTGGTTAGACCCGCAAAAACTCACCCTCCGACCTCATAGGCGACTTGAAATGTCGACAGGCTTATCTTCTTCTCATTGATATAGAGAGGAATCCACGTCTCACAAACAGTCCGGACCTTCAAAGACAAGGATTTAAAAAAAAAAACATGATAGGATGAATAAAACATGGGCGATATAGTAAGTTCAGTCGGTGTCCATAACAAACCACCCCGTACACAACCGGACGCAAAAAAGCTATCCACAAGTCTTAGAGAACCGTTTTCGAACTACTTAGGGCTGATTCCTTAATGATGATCACATTCTGGTAGGAGAAGTCTATGCTAATCACTACATTACCTCTGCCCCACAATTTCTTATCCCCTGTGGTGAGCCTATTAGCAATTGGATTAAAACACCAACATCTCACGACTAACCTCCATGGAAAACAAATACACTGCCGCAACACTCCATACAGCGGGCGAATACGTCACCGATAAAAGCGAAGCCGAGTCGTCCTTAGCCTCTACCCTCGGAGGGTTCGTGTCATCTCTTCGCAGCGTGTAGTAGAGAAAAGCAGCAAAACCGAACGAAAAGAGACCTGAAATGTAGATGGCGCAAAAACTCGCAAATTTTTCAAATGATCATCATACCTAAATATAATAGAAGTGTACGCCAATACGAAAATTCCACAAACGGGATTAGGAGGCCAGCAACTGTACTGCCACAACCAAGGATAGAGAACATTTTCGCGTACGAGCGGTCGGTGTACCACTGAAAGAGTAGAACTATGTAATATGAAAGGGATAAGTAGAACACCGACAGCTGACCTTTCCCACAAGTTTGGTAGCTGGGACCCATGAAGCGCCTTGAAAGCAACCAATGCAAACCACAGACAGAAGAATTTGGTAGAAAGACGAAACGAATCCTGAAAAGGAATCAGAATGAATAGCGCGGGAATCGCGATAAACGCAATGTAGGGCACTTTAGGGCGTTTTACATATTTGTTTAAATCTAGATCGGGTGCAATGGAGGTCTTATCTTCGCAAATGATGGCCTCGTGGGCCTAACATGCATGATGGCGTAGGTTCGAGTACGACCCGGCGCATTTTGACCACAAGAAAATATTCTTGTAAATGCCTTCAAGAGTGTTCGCTCAAAAAGTATCCAGGCATTTCTAGCTTATAGCCATTAAATAAAAATAGCGCAACAACTTCGCATTATATATAAACCGCAACACTTCAAGAAACAAATGGCTTACACTGAGAACCATTCAGGTAAAGTGTAATAAAGATGAAGTCAGCTTGATAGAGTACTATAGTAAATCATGCAGTCGGGGCGAATCGACGAAGGATTGATTACCATTCACGAGAACTGAACCTAGTCACCCAGGCCAGCCTTTGCAACTATGTTACCTATGCCTTGCCAGTATGCCACGAAGGAGCCACGATCACTATAATCAGTAGCAGTAGCACCCGTGCAACAATCGAGGTTTTGAATGCAATACAGCGCCCGATGCTCTCAGCCTGAGCCGTTACGAGCCATTCCGAAAATACCTACCAGGTTCTCTGATGCTTCCATGATAGATTAATCGTTCCACAGGTGTCCAGAATGGGACAGATTTTCATTTCTCTTTCAAGAATTGTATCCTTACGGCTTCTAAGAAGGTGGTGGTCTCCAAGAAGCAGCTATGTTTAAGAAGACAAAACAGCTAAAAACGTTCCAAACGACAACTTGAAAGTGGCTGCTCTTTCCCCTGAGTATTAGTCCAAAACACAAGAAACTTCTAATTCACCAGGTATTGAACGAAACACATCACAAATAGTCATACCGAAATAAATCAATCATACCGAAATATATTGACGTCACCGCAGACACTACGAGGCCAACGGATATGATCCTGAGGGACGAGAAGCGATCCGAGGCGACTCCGAAGACAAGTTTGGAGAGAGTGAAACACAGGGCCTGTGCCGAAACCAGTTGACCTGAACGATGGAGTCATCCATATACATTAATCATATCTCCGTTGGACAATGAAATAAAGGTGTTGGATACATTCACAGAGTTCACAAGATATGCCGACCTTTATTCAGGTATACTTTATACAACTAATCTGTAACTGAACTAACCTAACACTGATCATTCCATTAAACACAACAGTGTTCAGGTACAATACAAGATATGTTGTGAGTGAATTCGATATCCAGCCTGATGAGAATAAGAATGACTAGAGATACCGCTACTCATCGTCTATTCAACTGTACTGTTTAGTCAGACAAACGCATAAGGCTTCAAGAAGTGATAACTTAGCAGAAAATGAGCAACAAGAAAGGCCGACATGCTGTAACAACGTCACTGTAACAGTGGAAGTTCTCGCCTAGAACGAATGTATACACAACCATTTTCAATTATTACTCAACTATACAAGCACATAACCGTATAAAACCTGCGCGAATGACAGTGACAACGTGAGAAAACCGAGTCCTATCTAACTAACTAGTCAACCTTCTTCGCTCTCAGGATGTCGCAGAAGAGCTCGTAAAACAAGAAGGCACAGCCTGAATTGGCCGCGGCCTTGATCTGGCTGGGCCAGAGTCCCTTGAAAAGGCCGTAGAAAGACTCGTTTCGCACAACCATCACCATCGTCCGCAGCATGCCGATTCGGTAGTCTGATGTCTTACCGAAGCCTCGCCGTTCAAATCCGTTCATCTGCAGTCGGTGCCGCACCATGTCGAGCGGATAAAGAACCTAAACAACATGAAATTCTTTCACCACATAATTTCAGTACACTGATGGTAAAAAGTAAAACTAAAGGTGCCACCCTGACATACTTTATGGCGGTTCCCTGTGATAGAGTTTGGGGTACAGAACCGACTGCATGATTGCAGTAAAGCACGTCAATTCTTTGAAGAAAATTCTGAGAAGTTGTAGACTCGATTATGTTGTAAACCGCAATCCCACAAGATCATTATAGTTTTGAGACTAAGCCAGACAACTTCTTTCATGTCCGAAAGACAACACCTCAAACAGCACCAGCTCTGCTCAATTGTTATTGCAGTTTAAAGCAAAGGCTCAATGAAATCCGACATCAGAAAAAGCACAACTCTTCAACACACAGCTTCGCGCATATTATAAGCAAGTGCTCCGTCATGCCCGTCGGTGTACCTCGCACTTACGCAGTTCACGCGATGCTGACCGATAATAGCGATCGATATTGATTGCTTTCCGCTGCTGTGCAGGCCCCGCGTCGACGACCCCTGGTATGCTGAGCGACGTGTTCGGCACGTCTTCTAAACCCCCACGCATATAGGACGACGTCTTTGACACGTCTTCTGAATCCCCTGTCACGTTTTCACTTCTGGGGCGTATGCTCGTCTACCCCGAATCTCCCCGAATGGGGGATTGGGGCGTGATATGATATGTTGATATTGATTGATTTTCCCCAAATGGGGGAACACGAGCATACAGCCCCTGAATACCATGGCACGTTCGGCATGTCTTCTGAATCCTCAAGCACGTAGAAAACTTCTGAGTATTTTCCGCTATTTTATCACTAATTTCTGCACGGTCCGATCGATAGCTCTTAGCGCTTTAGTATAATAGATATATACTACATCCCAAGGAAGCGTCGCGGGAAACAGCAAAAATACTACGGTAGCAATTTGTTATGTAAGTAAAATAAAAAGCTTCAGAATTTATCTAGCAATGTCTTTCCTGCTAGAACGATGACAACTTCTAACAGGAAACACACTTACGACCCGCATACAATTAGAAAGTTTAGCCACGCTAGTGTTCCGTACCTTGGCCGAACCGACTTGCAGAAATTGTGAAGTATAATAGATAGAATTGGCCCTCTCCCAATTCCACCTCTCGCCGACTTATATGTAGTTCCGAAGTGTGTTTATGGCTGCTACAGGGTGTGCATTGTAGACCTAAAGACATGTCAAAAAGCAGTAGAAAAGGATTGAATTCGAGTTTCCAAACAACGCTACAAATGGCGCTCATGATCCGGCTACAATACAGAATGAGTCTATCGTCGTCGAACATTAGGCTCTGAAAGCCCTTCTCCCAAAAACAAAAGATTGGAATAAACAAAAATACAACGCTAGCATAGCTATCTTGCGAGGAAGGAAGCGTGGATCAGGCGGTCAGGGGACGGATTAATGCAGCATGGCTCAAATGGAGGGAGTCCACAGGAATCCTCTGCGACCGTAGGTGCTCCAGGACACTCAAGGGCAAGCTGTATAGAACAGTAGGGAGGCCTGCCCTCCTCTATGGCTGTGAGCGCTGGGCCCTGGGTAGAGCACAGGAGCGGCAACTGTACGCCGCGGAAATGAGGATGCTCAGATGGGCATGTGGATGGACCCGTCAGGACAGAGTGCGAAATGAGGATGTTAGGACAGTGATGAAGACAGCTCCGATCCAGCTGAAGATGAGGGAGCAGCGCCTTAGGTGTTACGGACACATCCTCAGAAGACAAGAGGACCATTCCACGAAGTTGGCCCTGAATTTCGATGCACCGGAAAGCGTCCGAGAGGAGCCCCAAGGAAAAGGTGGAGGGACGTCATCAAGAGAGATCCCGATGAAATAGGCGCTGCGCCAGATGACGCCTTTGATAGAATGAGGTGGCGACGGATCACAAAAGCAGTGGACCCTGCGACTGCGCGGGACTAAACGCTCAGGAGAAGAAGAAGAATCTAATTAGTTGCTCTGTTCTTGACATTACCCTAATGCTAAATTATTTGAACCCCCACCAGTTACGAATTCGTTACCAAAAAAGCTTCCTGTTTCGAAAAAAAATGCAAACGCTGTAAAGGGTTTAAAATCAGACGCACTACTGAGCCGCTGAAACAAAAATTCGAAGAGATCTGCATAATAAAATGAACAATAGCAGCCTTCAGCGTTCCGGACAGTAGTAAGATTTGGTACCGAAATGTGCTGCTGGAAGATGAACAGAGAGCTATTCTATGCAGAACCACGGGGAGATCGCAGAAATCGCAGATCGCAGTTATGACCGGCATATTTTAAAAGCAGAAAGGTTAAAATATTGCGATGAATTTGAACGCGTCATAAATTCCCAATACGTTGCGCTATGAAGTTGTTTCGTCGCGTGGGCGCCATTTACATGAAGTTTAGAAGCAAATGTGACTACAGATCATGCTGTTAAAACCTAGAGCTGTAAGTTTTGCTCTAGGGTATGGCAAAAATTGGGTAGAGCACATACTTTTTGATTAGCACAGGTGTTTCTTCTCTAAAGCCGCCTCGGAACTATTAGGTTGGAAAAAAAATCTCTTCACACTTCGAAATTTTTTTTACCCTTCCCCTTGTAAACGCACTAGCCAATGTTGATTGCTGATTTCGTAATCCTATCACACTTGTCTACTGTTCGCACGCGGACACAGGTTAAGACTCTTCTTGTAATTCGTTATCCACCCAATCTTCCGAACTCAATGCCAGATCTACCTCATGGCCGTTTTCAGCACGGCATTCTTCATGAATTCATTAAAGAATCCACAGCACGTCAGGCAGCAGACCAAATTAACCATATATATGGCTTGGGATCTACTACTCATCGCGCCTGTTATGAGTGGTTCGGAAAGTCTTTAAAAGGAGATTATTCACTGAGGGCAAAGCATGGTCAGGAAGGCCAACTGGATTGGACGACAGTGAACTACACCATCTTCTTCGTACCGATAGTTGGCAGACGACACGTCAGCTGGCAGAGAAGCTCGAAGTGTCTCATAGGATAGTAGGAATCCATCTGAAGAAATTTGGCTTTCATGGAAATTTGGAGCTTGGATTCCACATGCCCTGTCAGACACTCAGAAAGGTCGACAGCTCTCCATCGCTGCTTCTCTTCTGTCCAGATAAGGAAGAAAATCGTTTCTTCCGCGGATTGTGACAGGCGAAGAGTCCTGGGTTCTGTGTACCAACTTCCGAGGAAAAGGCAATGGGTACAAAAGGGAGAGAGCCCTAAGTCTGATCTCAAGCCCAATGTTCACGAAAGGAAGATTTTCTTGAGTGTTTGGTGGGATATCAGAGAAGTGATTTATCGGCAAACTCTCAGAAGTGGAGAGACACTTACTGCTGTCACATACTGCGGCCAACTCCACAAAGTCGTCGCAACTCTCTAAGAAAACAGGCCGGAGAAGTGGAAGGTGATGATCCTGCATGACGATGCAAAACTACATGTTGCAAGACTCACAAGAGAAACAATAAAGGAGCTGGGCTGGGAGGTAATGTCACATCCACCGTATAGCCCTAACCTCGTTCGTGCCGACTACCATCTCTTCCGTGCTTCCAAGCAAGAAATTGGAGAGAAATATTTCGGAACTGATGAAGACCTCAAAAATTGGATTCATCAATGGTTCGACTCCAGAACTGCAGTCTTTTAAGCGAGAGGAATTGGAAAATTACCCAGTCTTTGGAGAAGTGTAGTGGGACAAAATAGAGTTTATCTCAGTTGATTTGACTTTGTAGTTGTGAAGTAATAAATCTTTGAAAAAAATGAAAAGACTTTTTTCCAACCTAATAGAGCAGCGGCAGAAAATCACGAACTACGCTACGATCATAATTATCGGTGCATCATCTGCCAATCCCGCCTTTTACCCAATGGTCATATCTTCGACGCCGATATGCAAGGTGTATGCAAATCTTTGGTCGATCGTGCACTACTCTATACTTTCCAACCAAGTTTTGAACTGTCTCAGAGGTGGTTTCTCGAGGATTGCAGTTCCACCTAGAGTTCTCGCCCTTTCACGATATCATCACAAGTACTGGCCTGATGTTGTATTGAGATGCGTCGTCAAACCTCACTTTTCCACATTTCACATTGGTACATTTGTTTTCAGCCTGCGTACGAATTTCCTGACACCTTTATCCACTGCGAGCAGGCATAACACAAAATTATCCAGAAATTGTTGAAGTATACCATCACTGAGCTAGTCGTGGATCCGAACCTGGTTGGACCGCATTCCTGCAGCACTATCTCTTGTCCAAAAAGCCGATAAAAGCACACAGTGTAAGGTACTCTACGCACAGACAAAGGTTTGAGCGAAGTGTCTAACCTTGCAAAGGAGGTAAAAATATACCCAAACTAAAGTGCGCTACATATGAAGGTCTGCGATCAAAGATCACATTTACGAAAATTTACGACGTGCGATTCAAAATATCGTAAATCGTAAAAAAATCCCAAAAATCGGCGTAAATCATAAAATCGTAAATCATAATTACGCATACCCCTGATTCCCACGCATCAAACTTCTACTTCATGTTCTGGAATCCACTTGAGCGCAGTTTAGACCGCTAGTAGCCGACGATCAGATTAAGCGCGTTCCTTAGGTAATATTAGGTACGGTATCATTACAGTGTCTCAAGTTATAAATAAATGGTGTACCTCTTCTACTCTAAAAATCATATTAGTTTCCATTTTGTGAACGAATTGTGCATATAGTAAGAAAGACCAACAAAAATCAAAGTTTCTGCGAACAGCACGAAATCTTTGACAAGACTCACCGTTTTTGCAACAGTTCCAGCCATTGCACCGCTCAGGAGTGCCCCTGTAGACTCGTGATTTGGAACTATCCGAGGCCACCAGCCGATAAAACAATTGTAAAGTGCAAATTGAAGTCCGGTGAAGGGAGCGATCTGGGCTATACTTGGTATCCAACCGCGGAAATACCCTATTGGTCCATCTCTGTGCCAAATTTGAATAATTGCATGAGTAGTCCCTGAATATACGCACGATTAACCACAACTATACAATGCTGTTGTGTCAACTAGGGGCTATAGATTTACCTCTATAGACAGCATTTCCCGATTGAGCGACCAGCCTTGTCCTAATGACGTCGAGTGGCATGGCCGCGGTCATAGCTAGGCAACCGGATAAGCCTCCGCAGAAGAAGTCAGCAGACGATCGAAGCGACGCATTGTTAGGAGGCAGTCGACATCCAATCTAAATTGTACTTCTACCCAGCAGCAGGTAAAGTAATTGGAGCAATATAGGTACAATCCTAATCCGGAAGAGGGGGAGGGGCGTGCCACTAGGAAGTCGAAGGTTGGCATGCGCGGGAAGTGTAACAAGCTAGCCTTGAAGTGCAATCCTAGAACAATTTGTTTTCACTATTGCCATCGTTATCTTACTATATTGTTATACCAGAGTCGGGTCCGACGCTGAGTTGCGGGGATCCTAGCGGGCTCGACGATAGGATGCGTTTCTGACCCCACATGGTTCACCATACCCGCCCGACCAGAGTCGGATGCGGGCGAAGCCGCAACCGACGCTGGTATTCTTATATATCCTACCAAAATGTCATATAATACAACGAACGTTCAGCGGCCTATGGCCGCCAAACATCTGGTTGGGGCTCTGCCCCAAACCCCGGGAATAGAACAACCAATTTTCTTCCTTTCTTCTTTAGGACCTCTCACTTTTATTACATAAAAAACTGCTTTTACTATATAGAATAGTGGAGCGGGATATGGTAGGGCAAAATCTTCACTCCCCTATAAACCCCATTCACTCTCTTTCGCATGTACGCCATTTATTTTCCGAAGTGCCCGTTCTCTACGTGGCTAGAAACAGATCATGAGAGTCCCAATCTGAGGTTTTAATCTACAGAAACAAAATTAAAATTAATCGGTATTGGAAAACAGGACGACACCGTTTACTGTCCGACGGCAAAAATACTTCGAATCCCATAGACACTCTCCCTACCACTTCCCCATCTCCTTCCCGCTAATACATACTTCCTTACCTAGGCGCTGGCAAAGAAACGGAGTGAGAGTCAAGCACGCACGCGTGACACTGAGTCCCGACTCACGTGTCACCAATTATGTGACATGACTTCAGAAATGCCGACGCACTTTGTTCGTTTTCAGCACGCCTTCTGAATCACAACGCACGTTGGACGACGTCTAGGGCACTTCTTCTGAATTCCTACGCACGTTGGACGTTTTCGGCACGTCTTCTGGATCCCTACGTACGTTGGATGACGTCTTCGGCACGTCTTCTGAATCCCTGCGCTCTGCATTTAATCCCCAGTAATCCCATTCATACACTGACGCGCTTCCCACTGCATATTTCGTAAACTTGGGTGATCTCACGCAAGATTATATGTTCGCCTGTAATCGCCCTGAGCTAAAAGAAAAAGCGGCTGGTATACACAGCACTGTCGTAGGCATCTCTTGGCTTCCAGTCGCGCCTCTCTGTGACTGACAACGTCCAAATTCCAAATTTGGGTGTCCAGTAGAGCAAGCTTTTTCTCTAAGACGGCATACACAGAATAATCCGTCGGGTCCGGAGAACTGGAAGGCCATTCGTCGTGTGTGATGAAGTCAGGCAGGTACTCGGCGCACCAGTCCTGAACCACCTTCGCTTTGAGTGCTGGAGCAGAATCTTGTTGAAAGCACCAGTAGGATTCTCCGAAGTGGAAATCGGCCCACGGCTTGATAATTTTTTCCAGGATATCCTTGTAAATATCTGCGTTGATTCTCACGTCAGCTTCGACGAAAACAAGTGGAGTTTTCCTGAAGATGTGACTCCTCCCCAAACCATAATGGATTGAGGCTTTTTCACACTTTCCTGAAGTGGTTCTTTGGGGTAGTATCGGCAAACGAGCCCCCAATAATGCCCTCACTTTGGGAGTTGAAGACTGGATTGAACGTGAAAATCATTTCATCGCTAAAGACGATGTCTCGAGCGCGTGCCTCTGTGAATCGTTGCAGCAACTTTTTGCATCTTTGCAATCTTATCTTCTTCATAATGTCCGTCAGGAGTTGGTATTTCTGCAAACTTTCTTAAGTCTATTTTCTTAAGGGAACTTCTTCAGCTTTCTTGTGACTATCCTCCTTACTGACCTTTCGCTTATTCCTACGCCTTTTGCCGTCTGGCGCATCGATCTCCTGGCGTTCCTTCGGATTTCTTCCTCTCACAAGTTTCATATTTTCTGGTTCGTAGCTGTTGTGGGACGCCCTCTTCCGAAAATTCTATCCTCTTCGATCTTCCATTCCTTGTAGCGTTTTACTGTATCCTGAACCGCTCTTCGGGGCACGGAAAGGAACTTCACAATATCTCTCGCTTGCTTGCCAGCCTTATGAAGTTCGATCATAGCACTTCGTTGGTTGGAAAGCCCAACCATTTTGTACTCAAGTACTATGAGTTCCACAATGTTCAGTCAACATATATTAGGCAAGTGAAGCAGGAAAATATCAGGAAAAAAATTTAAAATGTTTAGGTGCACGGGTAATTTTGCCGCACCCTGTATAATAAGATGACAATGGACCATAATCACCTGTTGAGGCGGCATTGTACTGCCATGTCCATATTCAAATGCAGATGCTAAGGCATACTTAAATCTGTAGACCTAGCAGTAGGAGTGAGGGCACGAGACCGAAATTATTAGGTTGTAACAAATTAAATGGCACTGGCTCGCGCCATTTTTTGGCGCGTCTTTACGCGTTTGATCAAGAACAAACCGTAACATGTGGCATATCATTTAGAAGCGCAAACTTTTCTCTACCGGTGAGTACCAAATTTTCTATGTAAAAGTGGGAAAACTTTAGAGTTTTATTGACTTTTTTGCAGATGGACAAAAGGGTAATCCGAGGCATTTACTTGTATGAATTCAAGCTGGGCAGTACAGCTAAGGAGGCGGACGAGAAGATCAACGCCGCATTCGGTCAAGGATGTTCCACAATTCGGACGGCGTATCGTTGGTATCAGAAGTTCCGGAATGAAGATGAGAGCTTGGAAGAACATGAAGGTCGTGGGAGGCATAGTGATGTTGATGAGGACAAGCTGAGAGATGTGGTAAAGGAGGATCCACACAAAGGTACCAGGGAGATAGCGAAGGTTCTTGGCGTCAGTCACAACACAGCTGCCCGGCATCTGCAGGAAATTGGAAAGACCAAAAAGCTGGAAAGATGGGTGCCTCACGAGCTGTCTGAGGAGCGAAGAAACCGACGATATGAGATCTCGTCCGCACTGCTTCTACGGAACGAAACGGACCCATTCCTTGATCGCATCGTAACCTGTGACGAGAAATGGATAATGTACGACAACAGGCGACGATCGGCACAGTGTGTGGACAGCGATGAGAGCCCCAAGGTTTTTGCGAAGCCGGAATTGCACCAAAAGAAAGTAATGGTGACAGTATGGTGGTGTTCGCTGGGAATTATTCGCCACAGCTTCCTCCCTCCCGGTGAATCCATCACGGCATAGAAGTACTGCATTGAAATTGAAGAAATGATGAAAAAGTTGAAGGATATCCGGCCGGCCTTGGTAAACCGAAGGCGAGTTCTCCTTCTGCACGACAATGCTCGCCCCATGTAGCACGAACGTTGCAGAAATTGAATGAGCTGAGCATTGAAACTCTACCACATCCTCCGTTTTCTCCCGACCTCTCCCCAACAGACTACCATTTCTTCAAGCATCTTGGCGACTTCTTGGTAGGGAAAATATTCAAATACCAACAGGATGCCGAAAGTGCCTTCGAAGATTTCGCCAATTCCAGCACTTCTGATTTTTATGCTACTGGGATAAAGAAGCTTGTGTCACGTTGGCAAAGATGTGTAGAATCAGAAGGCTTTTATTTCGATTAATAAACTTGCCTACAAGCCGAGATATTAACTGTTTAAATTTACAGTGGTTCAGTGCCATTTATTTCGTTACAACCTAATACTTGGATGTTATTAAGAAGATGGATTCTTCTCCTCCAGCATCCACCGAAAGTTTTGTTTTTTTCGAATTCAACCACTAGAGATGGCCTGGTAAACATCGTGCTAACTCATCCAAAACCAAAACAGTAGGCCAAGTCTTTCACAGAAGTATCAGCTGTGCAGCTAGTGCATACCAAAAGCTTACAGAGACGTGTTAAGGGGGTTATGTTAAACACATTGTTTAGATGTGATGTTTCTCGAGATAAGTCATCAATCAAGTAACACCATTTAGCAGTATTACCATTAGTCAGTTTTCTGCATTGAAAATTTTCTCTTCGTATTTCACACCGAGTAAGATGCAGCAACATTCACGACACCTCTTGGAACCATCAGCACCCACCCATGCGTTAGCGTCGCATCCCACCCTGTAGCAGGGGAACGGTTTGGAGCCGTACTCGGCGCAAATTTTGATCGCATATAAGCAATCTATCACCGCCTGTAACATTGATAACTGCCATTTGGGTCATAAAGAAAACAGCTTGAATCATTTAAAACAGAGATCTTCAGGTTAGCAGGCTCCGTGCTGGTATCAGCGGCTGGCTTATACCAATACACGGGTGAATGATGTGATGTGGTCGATCAAACAGCATCGATAATGTAATAATGTAGCATCGCACCCGATAAGTAGGAGTGCGGATTCGAGTTCCGCCTGGCGCTACCGTTTTGATCGCAGCAAAACACCGCTGTGAACGCAGACTTCTTGAGGGTCTGCTTGTGCGATACCTCATACAAATTACACGTTATCCTACCCGTCATCCTCAGTTAGTACCCCTGCCACAAGTATTGTCAGTAGCACTACATGAGAGTCCAATAAATAGAGGGAAGTGGTGTAATCCTAGTTTGAGATGACCAAGTGGACTTTTGCCCCAGCACTACCGATTCCGTACATCCCCCCCCTATATCATAATTGTACCTGGGACGCCCTCTCCACGAACTATGATTGCACCTAGTATAGTCTAATTTCACTGACCTCTCTTGATAAAAACTCAAACGACGAAAATTGCACTAAACCATACATCGCTGAAAGCCCTTGAGCTGGAACATGACCTTTCCAGAAAGAACGAACGCCCTCCTCTCGAGTTATTAACCGCACTGATTGAAGCACGCCCTGCAAAAACACTGACACTCAATTATGTCGCATGTCGTCCAGAGAAAATGTGACGAATTCTGAAGGGCGAAACCACACCTTGTACTTTCCAGAATTTTGACCACGAATAGGTTCTTCCTGCAGTTGAAACCGTATCTTCAACACGTCCAGTGGCTGGATTATCATTCGAGTTGCGATCCCACTTGCCAATCCAGCCTCACTTGAAAACTAATGTAAATTCTCACTTTGGGACTCTACGAATGGGCTCGCAAAATTAGCCCACTGTAACTGCCACAGATTCTCACGTATTTTTCCATGTAGAAGTCAATTGAGTCTTCATGTTAGAAGACGCTCAGAAGTTCGACATACATTTATGACAATGCGAGAGATAAAAGCAATTTTCTGATTATAGGGAAAGCCATCCTCCATAGAAATAAAGCACAGAGTAACGAAGCCAAGACTTCAAACATTAGTCACCCATCGAGCACGCCGCTGACTGTGATGATGCTTCTCTACCTCTCTATGAACAAAACTAATGTTTGGTGCAGTCCTGGAGCCGACGTCATCAACGGTTTACAGCAATTAAACAGAGAAAATACTGCCGAAATCCCTAATAGCGCAGCAAATGTTTCACAATATCGCTTGATAAGCGGCGCTACAGGGATTTCGGCTGTATTTGCTCTGTTAAATTGCTGCAAGTCGTTGACGAAACCGGCTCCTGGTTCACAGGGTCACCCACAATAGGATCATTTGCTTCGCTCCCCTAGACGACATCACTCCTTCCTTTGAAACTATCTGAGCTCCTCACATCATGGAGTAGTCACTGGTCTGTGGAGCAGATTCAGGGAATGGGTGGTGAGGCAAAACAGCACATCGTCTCCATAACCTAAGATTACGCCCTGGCACCAGATTCACCTATCTCTTACCGCCCTCTAACGGTGAAAGTACCGCCAAAACTGATGCTGATAAATGTCTTATCAAGGGGGTTTAGCGGTATTTTCACCGTTAGTGGGAGGTAAGCGGTTTATGAATCTGGCCCCTGAACTGTAATACATCTTGGAATATACCTCACTCTAGCTTTAATATGCGCAAAGGCGTCCGCTCTGTCCTTGTATCTGCCGGCAAAATGTATACGAACGGAGCAAAGGGCAATGATTTACTAACCATTTTAACAATTCCTATCCTTATAGTCTAGACGCTGAAAATCTCGCGCCACATGTCCAACCGTAGTCAGCCTTTCATTGTTAAAAGGGACCGCACCTATAGGAAGATCACTGTGAAATGGTATCCGCAACGACATGCCTCAAGTTCCCTAAGAAAGCAGAATTTTGTGGTGGTATCATAACAACCAATGTACGAACTCGACGGTTTCCCAGCTAGTTAGAAAGAGCCTCAAAGTACACTTATTCGCCTGCTCTCTGGTGTGAACCTGAACGAACACCCCAGAGCTGTCTACGCCTTTTGGGAAAGGAGGACAGAGCCAAGCTGGCAAGTAATCGAGGAAAACGACGTTCGCTACTCCGCCTCATAATAGATTGACAGAACTCATCTAAGCTGCCATCACAGTGTGACAACGCAAGGATATCACATCGGTGGGTACTCTAATAGCTAGACGCTCAAATAAACTCATGGATATCCAACTGGAAAAATTAAAGAATCTTACTGCAATTCTTTCATGGAATCTATCTGTTCATTGTGACATTTTGTCTTTGTAAATTCGCGACGATTAGAGTGTGCTCATGAATCGCAAATCGACTGGCTTCATGTGATATCCCACCTAACCAAAAGACCTTGGCACGGGTTACCTACTTGACTTCCATGCAGTAGAACATCTTGTAACATGCTCCCATCAAAGTACGTTACAGCTGGAACAGTTGAAGGTAGAACGTACCTGTATTCAGCGGAGGACAGCTCTCTGCCGTTGATCGGTTCCGGGTTGTAGCCGACCATGCTTCACTTATCGTATCTAACACTACTTCAGTAAATCCACTAGAAGACAAGGCGCATAGCTTCTAGAACAAATCAAAATGACTATGAAACCAGTGCCTAAACACAAAAGCTTCGAATAACCGTAACAAGTGAACTATACACGACCGCACAAACGAATACAATAAGAAAAAAATGAAAGAACTAAAAAGCGACAGTTATAGCAGAATAGCCAGCTTCGGTGAACAAGGCACTGGGCTGGAAGAAGCGCGTCATAGATGCGAACATGAAATAGAAATAAAATGTCTAATCAAGCGGTTGGTAACAGTGACAGTTCGGGAAAATAACACGACAGCAAAAGTTACAAATGAAAGACTGGGATGGGATGAAACGCACCTTAAAGCACCTGCAGGGTTGCTCTTTAGTAGCGTCTGATATCACCGAATACACTGTTTTAGACTTCTGACCTACAGATCATAATAACATTATGAGGCAAAGAACGAGAGACTTCGAAAGAGATTTCTCGCAAAGCAGGGATAGCTAAGACATTACAAGTCACGAATTCCGCGTGCCATTTCGTGCCAACCGCATGGGTTTCTATGCGGCATTTAGCACTACAACACAGCTCAAATCGATAACAGTGAATTCATGCTTATCAGATCGAACAAAGCATGGGTCCGTAGTTTGAACCGAAAATAACTGCAAGCTGGAATATTTTTCGCCATGACGTAAGTGTTTAAAGTCTTTATCCTAAAAAATTCGCGGTACTGCGAGGTTGCTGCCCACACTACACCGGCATGATATCTTAAAACGGCCAAGTTAGATCCCGGAGTTCGTTCCCTGCCTAGTTCTGTGCTCCACAAAAACTCTGTTTACGTGAGTGCTCTACGACCATGTGCAATCTGACATCAGCCAACTAACGATAAGTACCGAATTCAACGATCTTACTCTATATAAGCGAAAACGGTCGTTTGTTTGTGAGTTTGTTTGTTTGCACAGAACTGCTGGACCGTGTTGGGGCAAGTGTGGGGATGGGGTGGGGAGGGTTGTAGTTGTGCAACGTGCCTGGAGACTCAGAAGACGTACCAAACACGTTGCCCAACCTGCATGACGATTCAGTAGACGTGAAGAATACGTCGCCAAACGCGCCTGGAGATGCGGTGCTGGAAGTGTGTTGGGGGAAGTGTGGGGATGGGGGGAGGGAGGGCTGTAGTTGTGCAACGTGCCTGGCGATTCAGTAGACGTGCCGAACACGTTGCCCAACCCGCACGACGATTCAGTAGACGTGCCGAACACGCCGCCAAACGCGCGTGGAGATGCGGTGCTGGAAGTGTGTTGGGGGAAGTGTGGGGATGGGGGGAGGGAGGGCTGTAGTTGTGCAACGTGCCTGGCGATTCAGTAGACGTGCCGAACACGTTGCCCAACCCGCAGGACGATTCAGTAGACGTGCCGAACACGCCGCCAAACGCGCGTGGAGATGCGGTGCTGGAGGAGTGTTGGGGAAAGTGTGGGGATGGGGGGGGGGGGGGGGAGAGGGTTGTAGTTGTGCAACGTGCCTGGAGACTCAGTAGACGTACCAAACACGTTGCCCAACCTGCATGACGATTCAGTAGACGTGAAGAATACGTCGCCCAACGCGCCTGGAGGTGCGGTGCTGGAAGAGTGTGTTGGGGGAAGTGTGGGGATGGGGGGAGGGAGCGCTGTAGTTGTGCAACGTGCCTGGCGATTCAGTAGACGTACCAAACACGTTGCCCAACCTGCACGACGATTCAGTAGGCGTGAAGAATACGTCGCCAAACGCGGCTGGAGATGCGGTGCTGGAAGAGTGTGTTGGGGGAAGTGTGGGGATGGGGGGGGAGGGAGGGTTGTAGTTGTGCAACGTGCCTGGAGACTCAGTAGACGTACAAAACACGTTGCCCAACCTGCATGACGATTCAGTAGACGTGAAGAATACGTCGCCAAACGCGCCTGGAGATGCGGTGCTGGAAGAGTGTGTTGGGGAAGTGTGGGGATGGGGGGGGGGGGAGGGAGGGTTGTAGTTGTGCAACGTGCCTGGCGATTCAGTAGACGTACCAAACACGTTGCCCAACCTGCATGACGATTCAGTAGACGTGAAGAATACGTCGCCAAACGCCCCTGGAGATGCGGTGCTGGAAGAGTGTGTTGGGGGAAGTGTGGGGATGGGAGGGGGGGAGGAGAAAGGAGGGTTGTAGTTGCGCGACGTGCCTGGCGACTCAGTAGACGTGCCGAACACGCCGCCAAACGCGCGTGGAGATGCGGTGTTGGAGGAGTGTTGGGGAAAGTGTGGGGATGGGGGGAGGGAGGGTTGTAGTTGTGCAACGTGCCTGGCGACTCAGTAGACGTGCCGAACACGCCGCCAAACGCGCCTGGAGATGCGGTGCTGGGGGAATGTGTTGGGGAATTACTGAACGATCCGGAGAGAACGCCAATGATAAAATTACGGAAGTGAATAACGGATTCATGCTAAATTACAGGATTTTAAGTTTTACCAAAAATTGGTTTGGCACTCACAGCACGACCCCTCGCCTGCGCGACGCGGAGGTATACCAAACGCGTTTCCGTAGGTTAGTGATATAGCAAGGTCGCGCAAAGCGCGCAAGTGTGAGAGACGCCGTTAGGCGTATCGGAGCACTTGTAGTTTAATACGTGTTCTACTTCGCTGAAGTCTCATGTGAAGGTATGAAACAGGGGACGCGCGTTTTACCCATCGTCCCCTTGGCCCGCTCACTCCAACCTCCTTAGCTTGCTGAAGAGTTTAGTGGCTGCTTTACGAGATAGAGGAGATGCCTATTGTGAGCGCCTTCCGCTCGAAAGGGCGCAGAACGGCACTCCGCCGTATAAAACAAGACTCTTCTACAGGCAGTGACGTAGCCGTAGCGTACTTTTTCCATTTCTTTCCTTTTGAAGCAGATTTTCTAATCACTCTCTACAAGTTCTAATTCTTTCTCTGTTTTGCGTTTATTTAACTGAAAAATGTGGTTCTAACCGAATTTCTTCCAGTCGCGGTAATTACGCCTCCCTTGTCTAGGCGTGTCCGCCCTTACTTACGCAGTAAGACCTGCGGATATGTGGCATCTGCGGCCTCGTCTCGCCTGCGGATACGCGGCCGGCAGCACCGCCGGCGTCGACGCTTGCCGTGAGCAATACAGCGGCTAACATACATTACAAAAAAGCTCAACATAAAACTACATGAAGGTCCCTACAAAAATTCCAAAGCAGTTCTGTTCCAGCGCTAAAGCAATGAGGTGGGAGGCGGGAGGGGGATTATATGTCTCTTATGTATGCGAAAAAAAAAAACATACTGAGAAACAACCCCTCTAGTGAAGAGAAATGTGTCCTGTGGAAGAGATAGAACACCTCATTGCTGTAAGGAGTTGCTTCATTGTGTTCATCATGTTGGAGATTTAATGTTAACATAACTCCAAAAGGGTCGCTATGAAGGGCCTCGTCATAGTCCACCACGGGACGATTGAGTCACTCGCAATGCATAGCTATGTATTCTTTGCTCAGACGACTAGTTACTGCTGTTGCTCCCGTCGAGGACTATGAACAGGACGAAGTTCTGTCCAAAACAACAAGGGTCGACGCCGTTCCACAAAGCACCGATTACACTTCCAAAACCGAGTGACGTGATGCCATGTATGGCGGCCAATGGGGCCGATCGTGTCGCTTGATTAATCAGCCACTACACGAGACATCGCTCTGCATGCCATCGAAGTATAAACGTGAAATATGGAACTACTACGCACTCATACTCCATACAGCACTTGATGACGGAATCCGCACGGGCACTTGTAGCCAACAACATCAAAAACAAATTACGGAAGCAGCTGACAGACAATCAGCGTTTTCGCTGCAGACAAGTAGTCTAGGGCACGGCACGATGATTTCGGATACGACAGACCCTGTTGGTCCGGACGCAGAATCTCGATGGATTCAGCTCGTTCATTGTTCACGTAAAACAAAAATTGGGGAGAAAGACTGCATCGCAATCGACTTTCATCGAAATGTAAAGCTATCACAGCTGGGAACAACTGTTGCTTACTGTGTCATCCAGCTCGTGCATAACGGCAGCACATGCCTGATAGCTGTTGATGCACACAGACCAGTGTAAAGTAAGCAACTCACCAATGTCTTCACGGTCGAGTCTAATCTCTTTCTGTACTTGGGGCAATACTACCATCGGAAGCCGGCGAAACAGCACGTACACCACATAGGATGCAAACGTGAAGACAAACCGAAGCACTAGAGGCGGACCATTATCAACACTCTCCACCATCTATAACAAAGGGGGAACAATTAAAAAATAGGCGCAATCCATTCCATGCTCTGCTAATTAGCGAATAACGCGACTTAAAAATTAAGCATAAAAAGCGGAACTAGCCAACTAGACCAGAAGATTCACTATCTTCCCGAGAAAATAACGGACCCTTTAAAACACCCTCTTAAAAGATTTAGCTACAACCTTCACCACACATGAACCACCTTTTGGACCTGTGCTTTTACAATTGTAACATATTACATATTTGTAACTGTGCCTATCTTTATAAGATCATAATATCATGCTATCTAGTAATCCGCCAAGCGATGCGTCCTAAATTAGTCACGCTGAACACCGATCTTGAGCTCGTTTTCGAAGTATCGATCGACATCAATCGAAATTCACCAGTGGGGAAGGACGGTATGTGGGACTACGGGGAGCCAGTGAAGCGGGACCAAGCGGGGGGTGGGGGAAGTAAAAACTTGGGGGGGGGGGCAGTAAAGCCGGAACTAACGGGATCAGTAAAAAGGATCACAACTTACTCTCAGTATTAGAAGAGGTGTCACAGAGGTAGATCGGGCAATGAATATCGATAGATGTGGTCGATTTTCCTTCAAATTTAACCGATCAGGGGTGGAAGTTAAGTGGTTATGACCGTCGACGGAAGGCCTTTACATCAGTTAAGTTTTTGATCGGGAGGCTAACATCGGTCGATATCGGTTTTCTGACCGGTGATTTCGGTTTGAGAGACGCGCGGTTATCATGGGTGACGGAACTGCTTCACAGCAGGTGGAAAGCTTCAATCAGAAGGCCACTATCGAGCGGCATTGTTGATTGTAGCTTGAAAGTGACGTTCCTTTGTTTGTCTGTCAATGACGGTTAGGCATTTGTCAGTGTTGTAGCGGTCCCATGTGGAGAAAAATTTCTGTTCAACATAGTATTGGGAGCGGTGGGAATCCTAGTGGTGGGGGAGGGAGTCTGAATGGCTTCATACCAAAAACTACTCACATGATCTTAGGGTAGGTAGAGCAAGGTTGGAGGGCACTATTGTGCTTTACGGACTCCAGAGGACGAGGAGGAGTCGAAAAAAAAATTTCGCCCAAACTTCGCCTAGGGGGGTTATTTGGGGTGCTGAACACGAATATGACATCCGTTTTTTTACGCTGGAGTACGGTAGATTACGGCAGGTACCGGTGACTAAGCCTGCCAAGGTCATGGTCACCGATTGTGAGCAATCCCATTCTTTTAAGCTATTCCTGGAAATCCGCTGCGTCCATGTTTAGCTTGTCAAAGACGTCCTTCAGCTTGAAGTCGCGCACTTTCTCCTGGCGGCGGTTGTGGAACAGTGCCTGGAGGGCCATGATGCTTAGATTGCTATCTCTCGATTAAGCTTTCGCCTATCGAAGAGTTTCCCGCAAAAATGGTTTACCGCAGATTTGCGATTTTTTAGGCGATCGCTGCGGGAGCGCCTGCATGCTCACCCGTAGCACCACGGATAACCCCTACAGCCAAAGTTTGGGCGAAATCGGTGATTATGACCTCGACAGCATTAGTCACCGGTACGTTCCGTAACCTACCGTACTCCAGCGTAAAACGAAAAACGGATGCCATATTCGTGATCAGAACTCCAAATAACCCCCATAGGCGAAGTTTGGGCGAAATCGGTGATTATGACCTCGACAGCCCTAGTCACCGGTACCTACCGTAACCTACCGTACTCCAGCGTAAAACGAAAAACGGATGCCATATTCGTGATCAGAACTCCAAATAACCCCCATAGGCGAAGTTTGGGCGAAATCGGTGATTATGACCTCGACAGCCCTAGTCACCGGTACCTACCGTAACCTACCGTAATCGACCGAAATTTTAAAAACGGATGTCAGGTTCGTGATCAGCACCCCAAATAACCACCTGTGCGAAGTTTGGGCGAAATTTTTTTTCGACCTCTCCTCGTCCTCTGGAGTCCGTAAAGTACAATAGTGCCGGTTGGAGTATAATAAGGTCCTCAAACATTGCCTTCTGTACTGCTAGGAAGGGAAGAGCGCTGCATGATGAGCAGCTAACTTGATGTTATTGTCCTGAGCTTAGTAATACGGCAACATCGGGCAAAGCGCGCAAGTGCGAGTCATGCCGATGGGCTTGACAGAGCACTTGTTTTTTTTTTTTGTTGTTGAGTAAATGATCGGGATATTACGAGAGAGGACCGCTCGCGAAGTTCGCTACGCTCTTCTTCAGTCGCGGTCCCAGCATCACCACAACAGCCGTCAAAATGGTCGTGTGGGAAGCCTCAGAAAACCTTGCCGGCTAGTGAACAAAACAGTTGGCTTCAAAAAAGTTCTCGCAAACGGTTCCTCATTCCATGCTCTAACCGAGAGTCGCAGAGCAGATGCAGTGAAAGAAGGTGCAACAGTTAGAAAACATCATGCATCTGATGTTTGTCACGTAGCTGAGAAAAATAACTTGTTATTAAACCTTTGAATAATCTGTCTCAGACAGACCTTCCTATGTCATGACAGTTGCAAATATTCTTGCCAACAACAATCAATGGTGAGATAATAAAGGAAAAAATCGCATAGCACGGAATTGATCTCAAGTAATATGTATCCAAGGAATTGCACAAAGATGGGTCGAACAACAGGTAATATGAAAAACCTTTGACTATACTGAAGGCAGCGCAGTCAGATCTCTGTTCTGATCAGATGGGAAAGTGGTAGCGAGCGCGAGAAAAACACCGCAGTGTACGGAGGAAAAACGCGTCGAATGATAGATTCCCTCGAAGAACTTGCGGGTGGACCACCTGAGAGCCGAGCGAAGACAATGTTACATTGCCAGGAGTGCAATCGAAATCGATACTCAAAGATCTCAATAGTAAAGCTCAATGGTTAAAAAAAAACTCGAAACCTTAAAACAGCGTATAGCTTCCTCGACTGTTAGGCATAAATTCAGCTCATGGCCATTCGTTGAGAAAATCGTTGAATATGGCCAATCGCTGTCATCTACGCACACACCCACTGATAAGACGTGGGCAACTAGATCGATTGGCGATGTTAAGTTGAACTGAAGCAATACGTTTTTTTAAAGCGCAGAGTGGCGCTGGAAGGACCACTATATGCTCAATGTATATCCATTAGGAATGATTTAGTATGGACCAGCACTTTTCCCAGCTTAGTCGCATCTTCTCAGCGCCTATGCTCCTACTACGATGACTTTTCTCTTATTAGACTTGGCTAATCGAGCAAAGCCAAGGGGAGCAGAGCAGGGGTATTCGTAATTACGATTTACGATTTTACAATTTACGGTGATTTTTGGCAAATTTTTTACGATTTACGATTTACGATATTTTGGGTCGTAAATCGTAAATTTTCGTAAATGTGATCTTCGGTCCACGGATGAGAAACGTCCACATAACGTGATATAATTCGGATTATGACGATGTACCCACTTTTAAAGACTTTCCTCACAGCTCGTTGCTATTACCTATTTACTTTTTATGTTCTGCTGTGGCGCTGTGACAGAAAAACGCAGCATTGTGGATAGGTCGCTCTAGTTAATTCCTGGCAATGGAACTGGGCAAGCCTAATTTTCTGGTCGCACTCTAGCACAACATCTCACATCCGAATGGCCTGAAAGCATTTCGTTCCAGTCCACAGGAAAATATGAAAATAATCCTTGCACTGGAATGGAGATGATCACTTGCTGAACCATGTTCTATGCTGCAACCACCGCCTCGTCAACTTGTAACTTTTTCACTTGTTCACCACATAGACGACTCTGTCCAATGCACACGAGTAGAAGTCATGCAAAGCCGTCAAGGAATATTGGACTTGATTGGAGGCTGTAATAACAGCCAAACTGTTGCAAAGAGTAAAACAATCATGTTTCAATCTGATTACCACTGCACGTCATGACGCGGAGTGTATTCACATTTAAGGTGCAACTTAAGCAAAACGTCTGGCATTTTCATGATGAAGATGAAAAAGTTTGACACTTTTAGTCTCGTTTTCAGTGGTTTGATTGAGGCTATTATGTTCGCCCAATGCGATCCGTTCAGAATGCTAAAGACTGGGCAAAAGATGCGATGGCGTTTGTTACAAAGGTAGCGGAGAGCAGGACTGGCGAATGCAAGCAGTCATTAATTAGTGATGCAATATTTTGGAATTTCCGAAATTTGACCAGTGCAGACAAACCTGCGAGCGAAGTAAATGCCGAAAGTAATTACTTGGTATCGTCGAACATTCCAGAAGTTGTGGTTGCCTTCAAAAATGATAAAGGACAAAGCACGACGTTACCAGTCCCTGTCTGAGATGCGCCATCCATTCTTTCTACCTCTGTGGGATATCGTAGAGGTCATTTGAGCGTGGGTTTGCCTTATGGAATGAATTGCGGTTGCCGCCGATGTAGAGGTCAGTGCTTTATCCTTCACACACAAATCAGGTACCAATTCACAACCCAGCAGGTATGGAAAACTTGATTGCCAGTGGTAGAATTCTGATCAAGAACTATTCTAGAGCACGCGATAGCCATCCTCCTCCGACTTCTCTACCATGGGTTTTCCCTATATGTTTGAAATGCACCTCGTGCGAATCGGTTAAACCTCTATCAATTCAAGCTGCACCTTGCTTCTCTACTTTACTCCTAAAGAATGCCACAAAAATATCTTCTTTTATAATTTCAAGTCAAAAATCCGACTATGATGAGTGTCCAAAAATGTGATCAGACTCTTTCAATCGTCACACAATTCCTTCCCGTCTGCTACAAAAATGCTGTTGGGTACCATTCAAGACGTGGGAAGGCTTAGAACTTTAGGTGTCTCATACCATAGAAATGTGCCATGCGTTCACTCAGTAGGGGATGCTTGTTGGATTATTTGTGCAAATACTGTTTTCGTCGAGTTGGCCAGCGATCAAATTAATGTTTTGTTTTTGGATAGAATGGTTTTTGTTGATTTATTCGGAGTTGTTGCGGTTGTTTCTACAAAGTCATAGTTTTATATGCAAGCCAATGGCTAGTAGAATTATGAACATTTTTGATCGTCCAAGCTGTGTAAGCTTTTTATTCGGGCCCCGTGTATAGGCGCCTTTTAAGGTAGTGTTTTTGAACAAGCGGCTTTGAACAAGCGGTTTTTGGTCCTCCAAAAACTTGTCCAGCTTGATTTGAAAGGTGCTGTTGATTTTAATGGCTTCCATCTTAATTAGAAAGGTGTCCAGCTCGAGCAGAAAATGTCCCAACAAAACGTAGCTTCGATGAGGTTCAACATAATGAAAAAACAAGGAAATTAAGTATTATAAGTCAGGCACCTCTTACGATTTACGGTTTACGATTTACGGCGATTTTTTCGTAATTACGATTTACGAAATTTCGGATTTCATTTACGCACACCCCTGGAGCAGAGGGTCGCAGAGGGACAGCGCAGCGCATATTACGCTCCTGCTATGTATTGCTATTCTCATAACTCATATCGTGTCTAAGGTCTTTACATATTTAGTACGGTGCATTAAAAATATAATAACTACGGGAAGGAATAAATATGAAAAAGAAATCGGCCAAACAATAACACCAGCAGCTCTTGGTGGCGGGCAGAGTGTGTAGATGCATATGCCGCACTCAGCGCACAACTACAACCGGCAAATCGATTCTGTGATGTGAATCCGGCCCAAAATACTACTCCCTCCATGCTTCTCCGAGAATTTCAACAGCTGTTGATCTTTAGCCATACATATTTTGACTAACGAGGTCACCCTCTTCAACTTATCGCCGCAGCTGATAGCGAGGACGATTTACCTCTACCGGAACAAAGTATAGGAAAAAAGATTAAGGCCAAATAACCCGCATAGGTGAAGTTTTGGCGAAATTGGTGATTATGGCCTCGGCAGCCTTAGTTACCCGTACCTACCGTAATCGGCCGAATTTACAAAGACGGATGTCAGATTCGTGATCAGCACCCCAAATAACCCTCTAGGCAAGTTTGGGCGAAAATAAAATCGACCTCTCCTCGTTCTCTGGTAGAATAGTGTCGCTGAATTCACTGATCGTTTCGAGTTGTGTCAGAATTCGCGCTAAGTACTCCCATACCAAATGGGGTTTTGAGTTTCGCCACAAAGAGCGTCCCAAGGGGAACCCGCCGAAAAGGCGGAGCCCGCCAAGGTCAGTGGTCCCCATCCCGGCTATTTCGGCAACTCGAGACCCTCACCCACCCTAAGTTGATGAATGAGGGAGTTAAAGGTGGGAAAGTGGAAAAGGAATACATATATCAGCCACCAATGCCCTCCTAACTACTAACAGGCAGAACACGGTATATCTGGTGGTAACGGGCGGCGTAGCTGCAGTTACGCCAACTGCTCCGAAAATGGGTCACAGGGATACAAGGTGGCCGGACGGCACGTATCCGCAGGTGTTGCTTACGGTATTCCGTGCGCCACTGGCCGACCTCGCAGCGAAGGGTTTGGATGGCTTCATACCGCAAATCTATTTTCCTGGCCTTTTGGAAGGTAGAGCAAGGTTGGAACGTGATAAGGTTCTCAAAAATTGCCTTTTGCATTGCTGGGGAGGGAAGAAAGCTGCATAAGTAGAGCATCTAGCTTGATGTGATTGTCCTTATCGTTAGCTCAGTGATACTGCAACATCGAGCGCAAGTGCGATGTACGCTGATAGGCGTGACCTAGCACTTGTGGGAATATAGAGCAAGATCAAATACAGTACTATGTAAATTACGATTATAAAATTAGCATTAAGCTAGAACCCACAAGGATTCCAATAGCATACAGAGATGCAGTAGTCACAAAAACTGTTTAACCCCTCCCCCCCACCCAAAAAAAAATGCAGTCAAGTGTCATGCGAGGTCGACATCAATAACTTCACGCTACCATCAACCACTCTTGCAGAGTTCTCCATCGCAATCATCAGGGTATTAAAAAGTCCAGGGGTGTTTTCCTTCTTTATTTTTTGTTCAGCATACAATGGAATTCAATCAACAATATAATTATTTTCATTAGTCACTATAGTTTGCCTCCAGGAAGGTTCTCTTCTCCCAGAACTGGAGATACCGGGTATAAAAGATCAAGGAATTCGCTGGCCGCGCTTCCAAGACTTTCAATTTTTGTGATTTTTCTTTGCTAGGAATGCTTTAAGGTGACGAAATAAGTGACATTAAGACAACATCAGTGGGTACGACGGCTGCAGAACCTTGTTCCAGCCCAGCTCTTCCAATTTTCACGGCTCTCTTTAGCAACACGCTGCCTAACGTTGTCGTGAAGGAGGTGGACAGAAGCACGTCTCGCTCGTTTTTCTCGAACGAAGTTTGCCAATTTCTGAAGTTGATTAGCGGAGATGCTGCCGGTGACTGTGTGTCCCTGCTGGAGAAACTAGCAATATGTACAGCATTCCTCGCGAACCACAAAAGCAGCAAAGGAAACACTTCTTTTCGGATGACCCATTTCGTTTACGTTGGCGGGTCTTCTCCTCGAGCAAGCAACACAGCACGTCGAGTGCTAGAATCATGTAGACCCTAGCTTTCATCTCCCGCAATCAGGTCCTTCAGAAACTGCTCTAGGCGCAGGCGCAGAACGAGAGACTGACAAATGGATAGCCGGGTGAACCGCACGCTATCGCTCAGAGCATGACGAACCGACCCATCGAAGCAGCACTTTGCTTTAGCTGAGGGACTGTACGCGACTGAGGGCTGTTGGACGGGTGTGGGTGTGGCTCCTTCTAGACAAGCTAACATTGGGCAGTTCTCATGCTTGCTTCCTTAACTGTGAAATAAAGTTACCGGCTAATCCGCTAGAAGCATCACAACCTTAGGGAGCTTCGCACCACAAGGATAAGTCCAGTTAGGCTAAAGCTGAGGAGAGATTAAGATGCCAGAACGTCTCTTGCAAGAATAGCACTCTCACCGAGGATGGTGCGCTGCAACCGCTACTATGATCCCCTCTACTTCAGCAGTTTACCAACGTGATTGCGAGTTACTATGAGCGCTAAATTGCTTCGTAAAGGCTGACGTCGACGTTGAAGTGGTCATTTTAAATGTCGGCACATGAAAAATTAAGAAATTCAAAGTTAGCCGTAGAACTGCATGTACGCTTCCCATTGAAGACGGTTGCGGGGCCACTCGCCCCCGCGAGCGCGGTTCTGAACGTGGTAGGTTAGACTCCAGACAGAAAAGTCCGGCCTGCACCGATGGGGCAGGGAAAGGGACTCCGGGGTGTCGCGAGTCACCAGACGCGAAACGAAACAGGGCTCGTGCGCCGAGACTGTGGTCGCGGGGGGCAAGATGCCCGGAGACCATTGCAGACGCTGCAGAGTCTGTAGTGCGAAGGGTACATGCAGTTCTACGGCTAACTTTCAGTTTCTCAATTTTTCCTTCATTTTATGCAAAAACTGGATACGGAACTCTGCTGCTCCTATTCAGAGAATAGCATTTTCAATTTATTAAATATGTTCCATTATTTCTGGTACGGGCGCGTGTAGCGCAGTCGGAGGAGGCGCGACTGTCGCGTGCACCCGATACCAGGTTCCTGGTTCGGATTTCCCGCCCAGGCCAACCAAGCCTTCCATCCCTCCGGGGTCGGCGAATTGGTACCAGACTTGTCTGGGAAGGATAGAGCGCTGACTTGTTCATCGGCTGGCCACCGCAAGTCATTGTATGGCCAAATACGCATTCATGTCGCCTCCACGACATCCCGTAGAAGTAGAATGCGCTGGTGCATCCCAGAAGGGATTGATTAACGCCGTCCTTTATCCTTTATCCTTTATTTCTGGTACAAACTCGGATCTAAAGGGGAGACTGGGGATACCACATCCGTTTTTAGAGATTGTACTCGCTGATGTGGCACTTATACTCACCCATAGTGCACCAAATAAATCAGGAGGCACGGGTTCGTTCCGGCTTGTTTCCGTTATTGCTTGGGATAGCTGTTGGGTAAAGGTAGCACGCTGAATGATTGAGCTTTCCTCAGGCTGGAACTCGGCGCTAGCTTGCTTCGGAGGTGGTTTACTCGCGTCTAAATTGCCACAGGTAGCGACGAGTTTTCCGGGGAGTGACTGGACGAGTTGTCGCACCGTATGCATGCGGTCGTTGCGGGACTGGCCGCCGGCTGTGACGCGGTCGCAGTTCGCAGGAAACTCGTCGAGTTGAGCTGTTCTTGACTCGATCAACTGTGGGCATGTAAGTAGTAAGCATTCCTTTCAGGTACAAAGTAGCGGTAAGATGTAGATAACTGGAGATTTTAGTAGAAATAGCCGCAGAGAGTACTAGAAAATGATCTCTAAAGCTGAAGACCAAGAAAGTGCAGATTTCCGCACTTGACTTCCGCTGTGCTTGCTTCTTATTATGGTTATACGGAAATATTTGCTGGGAGTGATGTGCACATGGTGAAGTGTTCAGTGGCGGTAAATATAATACAATGTCTACACACATTTAAGACCTATCTGTCGATGTAACTCCAAGTGGGCCTATGATTCTTAGGTTCCATCAAGGGAAAGATAGGGGTTTTGAGTACGGATTAAACGCGGGACAAGACTTCTGCTGAAACCGGTCTCCGACGTTCTTAAATAGATCCATATTTTATGCTCCTTTTTTACCTACAGGTTGTAACGCAAAAGGGCCTTTTTCATCACTAAACGATTAGGATTTTTTAAACTCGAATTTGATAAAGATTCTTTTGTCGTGCTCCTTGAAGTTACAACGTTGCGGGTGATGCCAGCAAATAAGGAAAGCGTTTGCTCTACTATTATTTGGAGAAGTAGGCTACCTAATTTTCAGCTGCTCTTGTAAGTTTCGAACTAAGTTTTGGGGGCAGCCTCAGGCAATTGAGATATCTGCTCCAAAAATGGTTCGTTAAAGCGAGTTAGGAAAATCGTTCAACTATCTGTTGCAGAACCCGGCTTAAATGGGATTTCCACCATAAATAAAGTAATCCGGACAGGTGTATAGCAGACAGTTCCTCAAAACAAATATAACATATCATGTGCGCCATAGACACTTCTTTAGTTAAAGCAAGAAGGGAAGTTCATGCCCATCTTAACGGCGCAAACACTTGAGGAGTCGAACTTGCGGCCATCCGTGTTTTTAGGGAAATAGAGGTTTTCTATTATTTCCACCTCCATACTCGTGTTGTAGTTACCCCTCATTCCCAGCATTCATATCCTTTTTAAATACGACTTCCACAGATTCCTGCTGAATACGAAACCCTTAAGAAATGCTCGCCGATGATATCAAATAGTGTCCATCGGCGAAATGGAGGCTGGTAAGCGTTCGACCATCTCCCGGTGGTTGATCGGAGCAGGATTGTTGATTGTTGGGTCCCGCAGCGACGGCCTGCACACGGCGCGATAACTCGTCCAGCCATGCCCCGGAAAACTCGTCGCTACCTGTGGCAATTTAGACGCGAGTAGGTGGTTTCAGCTGACGGGTCAGGAATTAGATTAAGAGCACAACACCCTTACGTGGAGTAAGTTTTTGAGGCACTAAGCGGGCCGGTGCCCGCTGTACTCCGGCAGAGTATCTTAAAACGGGTAAGCTAGATCAGCCACACCCAGGAGTTCCTTCCCTTGCCTAGTTCTGTGCTCTCCTTCGCGTCAGCGTCAGCGGAGGAGAGCACAGAAACAGTGTTTATTTGAGAGTTCGACGACCACGGTCTCATGATGGAGCGGGCAGCAGCACGCTTAGTACCGTTTTTTAAAATCATCTTTGCCTACCAGGTTTGGTATAAAATCTTTACTGCGGCCAACGTTTCGTTTCAACGAACACGTCTTTCTCAAGGCCTGAAAGTAGCTCGAAATGCTTTTGACGCTTGAAATTCACTGGGTCAAAAAACATCGCGTTCACATCTTTGCCTGCAACAACAAGCTCCCAGGAGTGCTAGGAGAGCTCACCACATCTGTGCATACGAACTCACCGGGAGTCGAAAATATGCACAAAGTAATATCTCGCAGCTCGCACTGTCAGATCGCGTATACTGCTTTGTGCACATTTTCGACTCCGGCAGTGGGAGCAGATGTAGACTACACCAATAGGTCTCACTTGCTCCATGGTGGCCAGTTGATTCGGTTTTTTTTTTTTTGCGCTGGAGGATCGGTGAGTTCGTATGGACAGATGGGGTAAGGCCTCCGAGCACTTCAGGGAGCATGTTGTCCTTGGTAAAGAGGTGGACGCGGTATTTTTGATCCAGTGAATTTCAAGAGTCAAAAACATTTCGAGCTTTTTTCAGGATTTGAGAAAGGCGAGTTCGTCGAAATGTCGGTCGCAATAAGGATTTTCTACCAAACCACCCTGGTAGGGAAAGAGAATTTTAAAAACTTGATCCCAAAACGCCCAGGTTTCAAGAACGTCTAACTTGGAGATTATTGAACACTTGCGTGACATAAAACTCCTACCGACGGAATGTTGTCCAGTGAGGGGGGAGGGGTAGCTCGCAGCTTGCCCCGTTTCAAATGAATTATACTAATTAGGAGTCTCCAGACGACAAAGCGTATGTCGAAATATTATGGGACAACCATTAAGTATCCTAATCAAAAACAAAAGAGTGGTAGGGAAAAACACTGTCGCAAATAGGCTCGGGGGGGGGGGGGGGGGGTCACCATGTGGCAATTCGCCTTCGTAGGAATGCATGTGCGTGTCCAATTACATCAGAAATGGCCTAGCTCAGTTCGCCATAGGTGTAGAAGACACCAGTGCTGCATAAAATTTTTAGTTTCGTAAATGCAAACGGGGACTTCAAGACTTTTAAGGCAGAGGGCATGTGCGAGAAAAATGAAGGCTTTTGGTTGTGCTCTGTACTCCTCCGCTCACACGGAAGAGAGTACAGACTGTGCAGGGGAAGGAACTCTGTGACCAATTTTGACAAAGGTGTGGTAGCTGGACCACGTCCTGGTGTTCTTTCTATGCGCACGGCCCCCTTCACTGTGAGAACGGCAACTTCACGGTGTCTTCACTGGCAGTTCCGCGCCTCCCCGGAGGCGCGGAACTGCTGGAAAGGTGAATCGAACACGGAGGGACCAACACTGGAGAGTGCTCTAGAGTTGGTCCTTCCGTCCTATACTAATGTGGGGGCATCTCATTATATTTAGTGATGCAAAAAGAGATAGACAAAAAACACAGGTAGTAAAGTAAAGGCAAACAACCAATGTGATGTCTCAATGATTAAACTCGAGATTATTTATTTGTTAAAGTTTCGGGCCTAAAATAACTGTGCTACATATCTTACACAGGCATACTTAACACGGACGCTTTACAGATCTGGTCATCACGGGAAGGAAGAGGGGAGGACCAGGGGCTTCTTGTAGTGTGGTTTGCCCGCCCAGGTTAGTAAAACTTTCTGTTAGGTATGCCTGTAAAAGATATATAGTTCAGTTATTCTGGATCTGAGGGAGGTCTTTAGGCCCGAACTGTTGCCAGTAAATCCCTGACAATTTTGAGTTTCATAATTGAGGACGATGGTGCGGGTATGAAGCTCAGGAAATCAGTGCTAACTTATCCTTAGTAAGATTGGCTACATCCTGGAATTCTTCCGCTTCCTTAAATGGAGCCGGAATGGAAACCCATGTGCGGTCGATACGAAGGGATGAGAGTGAATATGATCTGCTATATGTAGCTACTATTGCATTTGTGCGCCACAGCATACTGTGGTGAACATGTCCAAATGCTATAGCGGCTAAAGCTCTGGCATACTATTTGTGACGATACTACAGGGAGCCTCTCGAGACTAGTTACCGCTCATTCTTAGAAATTAGTGATAGCTTCGTTTGGAATCGTGCAGGGACGATTCGGACGTTGTTAGGGCGTTGGACAACCTCAACGCTTCCTCTTCAAGGTTTGAGTTATCTCATGGGATGGCTACGCGAGCGTGTTTGCTGGACCGGTTCATCATTCCAGCGGTTCTTCCCCAAAGAAGCAACGTGTTGCTTCCAAGGCTCATCATTCTGCTCCCTGAACTTTCCCAAAAGCCCTCAATTCGTATAACAGTCAAAGAGATTTTTGAAAAATTGAGGATGGGGAGGATAAGCACCCTGTGCACCATCTCCGTTGTGGTTGCTCAGTTGTAGTCTTATATTCCTTGGAACCCTATGTTCGTATGGCATTTGTGAAGGCGATACCTCTATGCTGCTGGGTCTGACCACATAGGTCCAGTTGAACGAACCGCTTTCGTTTCGATAATCTAGCGTATCTTCGCTCTATATCATGCATAGAACGTTGTTTCCAGAGATGTCGTCGCGAGGGCGTCCAACAACCGTCAAACGTGGAGTGCTGCCTAACCTTGCTTTGGCGGGAAAACGTGAAGAGAAATCCTCTCAAAGTAATCTTAAGCGGAAGAAGTGGGTTTTGTTTTTCTAGTCTAAACTGAAGAATGTATAGGTGACACATATACCATTATGGTACTCACCTTCTGGGTATACGGAGTGTATACTATACCGTGGTAAGACACAGCGGAATGCAGGAATAGATTTCTTAAACGAACACGGCTGGTTGAAATTAGAAAGGCATTCCGATACAAGTCGTTAGCGTGGCCCAGACAGGGGAGCGGGATGCGTCAGCCAATCGGAGCAGTGAGCAAACACGTCGCCGTGATGCCGGATTGGTTGGGTGCAAACCTTTCCCATGTATGGTGTTAACGGTACTTGCACACATCAATATTTACTCATTAACCTGCTCCCTAGTTTTATGCATGAGCGTAGCCTCAATCGAAATTATGTGGAGCTAAATGCGTTCCTCGAAATATTACGTGACTAGCTGCTTTGAACAGCCCTTTTGCTTCAAACCGCTTAGATTCGTTTCGCTGGGTGCTAGAGCTTTCATGGTAGGCTGTTCCGAGTTTTCTTTTAACCAGCACTATGCTTTATCAAAGAGTTTTTTGTTGTTGTTCGGATAAAATCTGTTTTTGCTTTTGCAGCGACAACCTTTTATTCAGGTTCTGAAGCGACTTTATTTTCAAAATAGTTTTATTCAGTGTAAACTTGGATGCGAGAGTTACCCACTGCTTTAGAAATGCGCAGAGTCCGTTTCGCGGAGGAAGAGGCCGAGGGAGAGGGAAGGATTTTGGAAAAGAGCGACCTGGACTGATCGAATCGTCGGGAATCTTTTCGGAAGGTCTAAGCGGTGCAGACCCTAGTCGACGCATTAAACCAGTGAAGATCGAAGTGACCGAAACAGGTAGGTCACCAACCCGTCAAGTACTGTTTCGTATTAGGAGACCTGCTGCCGTCTGTTAGTGGGGTCCTGCTTATTTCCACTTTCAGTTTAATCTTGCAAGCTGGGCTGGTGTTAGTTATGAGTTCGCTGTTCTGCTAATAAGGGCCTTATATTGGTTTTTGCACCCTGGACAATGAAGCAGTGCTCTTGAAATGGTGAAGCCTCAGCGCTCCTGGGTCAGTTCTGTCGCAGCACTCAAGCTGATTAGCATTTTATCGCTTCGGTGTCGGTGAACTTGCGCCACGCTGTCTGGAAAGGACGAAGGCTGGAAGCAGATTCATTGAAGCGGAAATCGACTGATTGAGATGTTTATGCCAAAGTGAGTAAAGCGGATAAGTATCGGCGCTAACCAACCCATTTGTGGACTGCGTTTCACATTAGACTTCTACGGAATACAGTAGGGGCAATTTGAATACGTACGGGGTATTTACAATGACTAGCGGTTACCAGACGATCTGGAGGTCTTGTTTCACATTCATCAGACGCGCGTGGTACCAATTCACTGCCCCGAAGGGATTGAAGGCTGGGCTCTTTACGAGCGTACAATCGATTCCACACGATATCAGGTGCCGTGTTGACTGCGTCACCTTTCCGTTACGCAAAATTGGAAATGAAATAATTCGTTGTTAAAGAAGATTGGGATTGCGTTGGCAGTAATTCTGGCGCGATGGGGACATCGATGAGTTGTAAAATTGCTTCGTGCATAAGCTCCGCCGTGCTTTCAAGGTCGGTGAGTGATGTTACAACGATGTTTTGTTGCGATCAAAACTTCTAGCGCCAGGCGGGACTCGAACCCGCACCTCCCTCCGGGCGGGAATGCTCTACGCCATTACACCACCGGTGCCGTTTGATCGAACGCAACATCCACACCTCGTGGGACCGATCAGCACCCACCCGTATCCGGGATGAGCTGGCCGCTGATATCAGCATGGGACCAGTTAAGCTGATGGTCTTGATAGAAACAATTCAAATCAGTTTCTTTAAGCCTCAGTTAGCTGGTATCGAGGTTGTAAGCTGTTACAAGTGATGTGTTGTCTGTGTTGTCAAGGGAAGTGTCTGAAGCGTATGTCTGAAGAGCGAGTCATATAGGGAGAATCCCCATTTATCAATAATTATAAAAATGTATTTATTTTTGCCAAGTCGCTAAACCCAAGAGTAGGGGGTTCTTGTAGTTACATCGGAATTGGCGCCTCACGAATTCGTGAGTCTTGTACGCCGCGATGCCCTGCCGGCAAGCGGCTCGGAGCGCAGTGAATAGTGACGTTGCATCATGGGAGGGAGGTCGGGAGTTCGATTGTCCTGCTCTGCTATGTTTTTGCACTTCATCTGGTTGGCCGAGGTTTGAAGAATTCTGTCGTCTATACCATTTTAAGATGTTTTTTGCCTAGGTTTCCAGCTGTTCGCTGTGGAGAGTAACTTTCTTGCGACTTGTTTATTTCTGACCGGTTTTTTAGCCCCAAGGCAATAAGAAAGCTACTCCACAAAATGGTGTTTAAACGTTTAACACTAGTGATACACAGACACAAAGTGCAAGAGTGCAGTGAAACAGAAGCACTGCTCACAATACGAACATTCGCAACCTTCTCTTGTAGAGCATCTGCAACCTGCGAAAGATGCTATCGTGCACCCCTAATGAGAAGCGCTAATAAGTGAATAACATATGTAAAATGATGCCTCGCCAACATCCATATTTCTATACCATCTTGGTGAAGTTGTTTAAGCTCGCCCCAATCTCGGTCATTCCGTAGAAATCTGGACCAACGGCTCGTGCTGTGCCTTGTGCGAGACTGCCTGTTGGACGTTGATCAGTGATGCTCCGCAGCAGCACAGAGCTGAAATCGCGGTGTGTCTTTCTCCACGGTTATGAGCTAACAGCCGAAATCCAACTCAAGACGTAGCCTTTCCTCCGAAGCAAAAGTTCCGCCCAAATACGTCATCATATATTCACTGCTTGCTTGCCTCTCCGTCCATCAGTTCATCCTGCGGATCCCAATCTTATTCTTCTTCTTCCACCGCTTCCAGCTGTTCGTCCTCGTCAACTTCAAGTTGACGTGCTTCGAAGTCCTTGAGTATGCTGGCCATCCGTTCGGCCAGCTTCATTTCTTCCCTTGAAGGCTCCTTGTCTAAAGGTGGGCCACACTTCAGAGTGAGCACGTGGATTACCACCAGGGGTGTGCGTAATTACGATTTACGATTTACGGTGATTTTTGGCAAATTTTTTACGATTTACGATTTACGATATTTTGGGTCGTAAATCGTAAATTTTCGTAAATGTGATCTTCGGTCCACGGATGAGAAACGTCCACATAACGTGATATAATTCGGATTATGACGATGTACCCACTTTTAAAGACTTTCCTCACAGCTCGTTGCTATTACCTATTTACTTTTTTATGTTCTGCTGTGGCGCTGTGACAGAAAAACGCAGCATTGTGGATAGGTCGCTCTAGTTAATTCCTGGCAATGGAACTGGGCAAGCCTAATTTTCTGGTCGCACTCTAGCACAACATCTCACATCCGAATGGCCTGAAAGCATTTCGTTCCAGTCCACAGGAAAACATGAAAATAATCATTGCACTGGAATGGAGATGATCACTTGCTGAACCATGTTCTATGCTGCAACCACCGCCTCGTCAACTTGTAACTTTTTCACTTGTTCACCACATAGACGACTCTGTCCAATGCACACGAGTAGAAGTCATGCAAAGCCGTCAAGGAATATTGAACTTGATTGGAGGCTGTAATAACAACCAAACTGTTGGAAAGAGTAAAACAATCATGTTTCAATCTGATTATCACTGCGCATCATGACGCGGAGTGTATTCACATTTAAGGTGCAACTTAAGCAAAACGTCTGGCATTTTCATGATGAAAATGAAAAAGTTTGACACTTTTAGTCTCGTTTTCAGTGGTTTGATTGAGGCTATTGTGTTCGCCCTATGCGATCCGTTCAGAATGCTAAAGACTGGGCAAAAGATACGATGGCGTTTGTTACGAAGGTGGCGGAGAGCAGGACTGGCGAATGCAAGCAGTCATTAATTAGTAATGCAATATTTTGGAATTTCCGAAATTTGACCAGTGCAGACAAACCTGCGAGCGAAGTAAATGCCGAAAGTAATTACTTGGTATCGTCGAACATTCCAGAAGTTGTGGTTGCCTTCAAAAATGATAAAGGACAAAGCACGACGTTACCAGTCCCTGTCTGAGATGCGCCATCCATTCTTTCTACCTCTGTGGGATATCGTAGAGGTCATTTGAGCGTGGGTTTGCCTTATAGAATGAATTGCGGTTGCCGCCGATGTAGAGGTCAGTGCTTTATCCTTCACACACAAATCAGGTACCAATTCACAACCCAGCAGGTATGGAAAACTTGATTGCCAGTGGTAGGATTCTAATCAAGAACTATTCTAGAGCACGCGATAGCCATCCTCCTCCGACTTCTCTACCATGGGTTTTCCCTATATATTTGAAATGCACCTCGTGCGAATCAGTTAAACCACTATCAACTCAAGCTGCACCTTGCTTCTCTACTTTACTCCTGAAGAATGCCACAAAAATATCTTCTTTTATAATTTCAAGTCAAAAATCCGACTATGATGAGTGTCCAAAAATGTGATCAGACTCTTTCAATCGTCACACAATTCCTTCCCGTCTGCTACAAAAATGCTGTTGGGTACCATTCAAGACGTGGGAAGGCTTAGAACTTTAGGTGTCTCATACCATAGAAATGTGCCATGCGTTCACTCAGTAGGGGATGCTTGTTGGATTATTTGTGCAAATACTGTTTTCGTCGAGTTGGCCAGCGATCAAATTAATGTTTTGTTTTTGGATAGAATGGTTTTTGTTGATTTATTCGGAGTTGTTGCGGTTGTTTCTACAAAGTCATAGTTTTATATGCAAGCCAATGGCTAGTAGAATTATGAACATTTTTGATCGTCCAAGCTGTGTAAGCTTTTTATTCGGGCCCCGTGTATAGGCGCCTTTTAAGGTAGTGTTTTTGAACAAGCGGATTTGAACACGCGGTTTTTGGTCCTCCAAAAACTTGTCCAGCTTGATTTGAAAGGTGCTGTTGATTTTAATGGCTTCCATCTTAATTGAACATTGAAAAGTGTCCAGCTCGAGCTGGAAATGTCCCAACAAGACGTAGCTTCGATTAGGTTCAACATAATGAAAAAACAAGGAAATTAAGTATTATAAGTCAGGCACCTCTTACGATTTACGGTTTACGATTTACGATTTACGGCGATTTTTTCGTTATTACGATTTACGATTTACGAAATTTCGGATTTCATTTACGCACATCCCTGATTACCACTCAATCATCGGCGGACATTGTTGGTGTTATGTTTTAAAAAAGCTTCAGCAGACCTCTGATTTCCAGGTGACAGGCAAAGATGAGAGAAAGAGTGTATCGATGACGTTTAAGTTAATTTGAGGGTTCCACAGACCTCGTTTCACATTTTAACCACCTCCGACCTCTAACCTGGTCTCTTTTGAAAACCCAAGGAGGATGGTTTTTCCCGAGGCCACTGATCATGTAGGAAACAAACTGTGAGGAGGCTGCCCGTATTGTGCCCAGTGTTGCTTCATGCACTTTGTACCTGTGTATCACTAGTGTTGAACATTTATACATCACCATGTTGGATACCACAGCGTACAGCTGGAAAATTAGGCAAAGAACATTGAAAATGGTGTAGACGTCAGGATCCTTAAAATCTTAACCAACCAGGTGAATTGCAAAAACACAACAAAGCAGGAGAATCGAACCTCCCTCACATGAAGCAACGTCACTATGCACTGCTCTCCGAACCGCTTGCCGGCAGGGGCATCGCGGGCGTACAAGGCCCACGAATTCGTGAGGCGCCAATTCCACTGTAACTACAAGGACTCTCTACTCCTTGGGTTTAACGACTTCGTTTAACGACATTTTTACACTAATTAAGAGGTAGGGATTCTCGTTATATGACTTGTTCTCCCCGTTCAGACATACGCTTCAGACCCTTCCCTTGTGGGAGAGGTCGGTCACGTTATCAGTCACGGGGAGGGGGACTGAAGCCAAGATATGCCTAAGACAGTGCGGCGTATGCCGGCCGGGTTTTCTTTCAGCTTAACAATTGGCGATTGCCAGCGAACTGAAATCCTACTATATATAAAGCAGCAAGCGTGTGTGTGCGCGTGCGTGTGTGCGTGTGTCACACTGTCCGTCCGTCCGTCACACCTGAGTTGGGGCGCGGCAGCCGAACACCTCGGCAACCGTGCATGGCGAGCCGCAGACGTGCCGAACACGTCGGCAACCGTGCATGGCGAGCCGTAGACGTGCCGAACACGTCGGCGACCGTGCATGGCGAGCCGCAGACGTGCCGAACACGTCGGCAACCGTGCATGGCGAGCCGCAGACGTGCCGAACACGTCGGCGACCGTGCATGGCGAGCCGCAGACGTGCCGAACACGTCGGCAACCGTGCATGGCGAGCCGTAGACGTGCCGAACACGTCGGCAACCGTGCATGGCGAGCCGTAGACGTGCCGAACACGTCGGCGGTACAAAACTTCAGGCCTGGGGTAATCGAGGTCGCTAAACACGAATCTGAAGTCCACCAATCGATACCGATCGATATTATCGATTTTTTGAGGATGCCGCTCAAGTGGGGCGAAACTTCGGCCCTGGGGGTAATCGAGGTCGCTGAACACGAATCTGAAGTCGACCAATCGATATCGATCGATATTATCGATTTTTTGAGGATGGCGCTCTAGTGGCGCGAAACTTCGGTCCTGGGGGTAATCGAGGTCGCTGAACACGAATCTGAAGTCGACCAATCGATATCGATCGATATTATCGATTTTTTGAGGATCACGTTCAACCGGCACGAAACTTCGGCCCTGGGGGTAATCGAGGTCGTTGAACACGAATCTGAAGTCGACCAATCGATACCGATCAATATTATCGATTTTTTGAGGATGGCGCTCTAGTGGCGCGAAACTTCGGTCCTGGGGGTAATCGAGGTCGCTGAACACGAACCTGAAGTCGACCAATCGATATCGATCGATATTATCGATTTTTTGAGGATGGCGTTCAAGTGGCGCGAAACTTCGGCCTTGGGGGTAATCGAGGTCGCTGAACACGAATCTGAAGTCGACCAATCGATATCGATCGATATTATCGATTTTTTGAGGATCACGTTGAGGAAGATCAGCCGATCCATCTCGATTAACATAATGGTCAGAAGGCCTAGGGAAGAATAGGAAACCCGTAGCGGCCATGGCGTCCTATTCTCGGGGTTTGGGGGCGAAGCCCCCAACCAGTCGTAGGCGGCCGCTAGGCCGCCGAACGACTGGTATTCTATAAGCGCCACCGCGATTTGATTGCCTTCTGGCATCAGTCATAATCCTTATAATTGTTCCAGTATCTCGTGTGAAGGAGGAGACTGTAGAAGACGGTGGTGAGAAAAGGAGCGGTTATGCTGGATATGACGAGCTTTGGGAAAGCGACGAGGACGGAGATATGCAGGAACTCAGTGAGCTCCTTAGAGATGGGGTAGGGCTTGTTCATTCTTCAATAGTCCAAATTCTGCTGTACTTGATTTTTATATTATAGTTCATTTCTGACTACAAACATGGCACAATTCTGCCGCACGTGCTTCCTCTAGAGTTGCAATCGCAGTTTGTTGACCTGATGGACAAGAACGTGCAAAAGGACTTAATCGATGAGGAGGAAACGTTGAAAGCTGAGATGGAGTCTGACACTAAGGAACGAATATTCGCGTAAGATAGAGGTTTTGATATGATTTTTGTGCTTTTAGTGACACTCTGCTTCGTTATGCCCCTAGATACTAATGTCTCCGATCTTCGTAAGTCTTTCATCTGGTCGCTTCTTCAGAACATTGTTAGAAAACAGTCCCTGTTCCATAACTTTTGCGTCAGCGCAAATTCTACACTTGTCCCAGTAAGATACTTTGGTGTGAAACGGCTCTTGCGGTCACATTGTAAGTGCCACGAAGTTCTGCATTTTAAGGTAGTGTATATTGTATCCTTGTGTTGGACCACACTAAAGCATCTAAAGGAACGTTTATTTTCTCCCACATAGGTGACATCGGTAAAGCCTGCAGGGGGACCCCTCCCCTGCCTTAGCCACTTTGCGCCGATATTTTACGTATTCTATTTTGGAAGGAGGACGCCCTCACTTTTTTCAGTGAGTTGATTGATGAGCGGGAGGTGGACGATGGGGAGAGTCCCACCTCAAAGCATAGTCGGAAAGCCGCCCGGATTCTCAGGTCTATGGCTACAGGTACTGCATTTTTGTAAAGTGCTCTTTTTTTATTTGTTTTTCCGCGTCTAAGAGCCCATTTATTCTATTTTTATATTTTTCTAGAATGTATTTACATATCGTTAACCGAGGATTTCGCTATCTGCCGAGTACTTCATAAACACCACAATTTTCGGACCTTCATTACTGCTGCATGTGCGCTGTGACTCCATTGGGGCGTTCCTTACCTAAGATAGTGGCTTACTACGTTCTATTAGGTTGGTGCATAAGTTCTCGGACATTTGATCCCTCCTGAATTGAAAGCGCATTTTCCCGCCAACTTTCTCCATGTATCAACGCGTAAATGATCGATCGATAGAGAAAAGAAAGGGCTACAAAACTGTTCCTAACATTTACTTCTGCGTTGTTAACGTCAGCTATTGTGGCTAAGCAATTCATCCCAACTGAGAGCATATTCGGCCCGTCATGTTATTCCTGCATCAATCTGGCCTCAATGCCAACGAATCGTATAGTCGCCTGAAGGATGTTTACAACGAGAGTGCTCCTGCTCGAAGTACTGTGTACCAGTGGTTCTCGAAGTTTGCAGCTGGTGAATTCTCCGTTGAAGATAATGAACGAGAAGGGCGCCCGATGACACTGGATTTGGATGGCCTCCGAAGTAGAGTGGAAACGGACCCATACAAACCACTCGCGAACTATCAAGCACCCTTGGTGTTAGTCGCTCAACAGTCGTTCGAGGATTGAAGTCGATTGACAAGGCGCAAAAATTGGGTCGCTGGGTACCTCACGACTTGACACAACATGACATGGATCGCAGAGCCGATGTCGCTCTGTCTCTCCTTGCCCTCAGACGTACCCTCGGATGGCTGGACAATCTTGTCACCGGGGGATGAGAAGTGGATACTCTACTCTAATTATCACCGGCGAGCACAGTGGGTTGACGAAACTGGAGAGGCAGAAGACGTTCCGAAACCCAACCTTCTCGTGAAAAAGTGATGTTATGCATTTGGTGGAGCGTTCTTGGCGTAGAATACTGCGAGCTGCTGGACGAAGGGATAACAGTGACGGCAGAGCTTTACGTCAACCAACTGAGGAAGTAGAGGGCCCACCTTCAAACCACACGAGGAGAGTGAAGGTGTATTTTCAACACGACAACGCTAGACCGCATATTGCTAGAGCGACGGCGGCTGAGTTGGCGGACTTCGGATGGACCGTTCTTCCACATCCACCTTACTCACCAGATCTCGCTCCTTCTGATTATCATTTGTTTTCAAGCCTGCAACGCTATTTGGACGGCCAGCAATTTAGGAACCGAGAGGATGTCAAGGAGGCACTGCTCACATTTTTCGAATCACAACCGGCCACGTTTCGGAGAAAAGGCATCCACGACTTACCAGCACGTTGGCGAACGACCATTGATGTAAAGGATGGTTACTTCAAATGATTTGATATTGTTGTTCGTATGTTGTGGTAATAAATATTTCATGCCCAAATGTCCGAGAACTTATGCACCAACCTAATATATGGAAAACGAGCTTTCTAGATAGCCAACAAGGAGGGAAGGGAAATATCGTCTCAGTCCTAGGTCTTGTGTTTATTTTCGCTGTAGAAAACTGAATTGAAGCTAGTTGCTTTCAATCAGTGCAAAGTAATATGGTCGCATTTCCTAGTCTCACGATCATGCAATGCACGTATGTTTACAGAAACTCGGGAAAATGACCTCTTCATGATCCAGTTGCCTAGTATACTAAAGGTGCTCAGTCAGGAAAAGCTCTCGGAAAACAAGGTGGTTCTCAACAATAATCGGCCAAATGGAACCGCAAAGCTGGTATGACCGACGCTATCAGTTTAGCACAGATTTACACGAACGCTACTCTGATTTGCAGTTACAGGATGGAAGAGAAGGAGAGACGTTGTCGGGCACAAACGAGAAGTCCACAGTGGAACAGCTTAGGCTTCCACATGGAAAGTGTATTGGAAAGTTGGTGGTGACGAGAGATGGCCGAGTAAAGCTAAATGTGGGTGGCCACTCAATGGACGTCGCACACACGGCCTCTGAAGGACAACATCAGGTGAGGAGGCGTCTGTGGATTTATGATGTATCTCTGAGGGTATGAGATGGCTTTCCCTGGGAATTGTGTCAATATCGGAACCAAATTTTACGTTCATATTTTCCTGAAGGGCGTGGTCATGGTGGAAACCACTGCACAGCCTCAAGAAGAAGGCTATGGTCTCCACAACGGGCACGGCCGGTTTGGGAACCCTTCTGGAGGCGACTCGAATGCCATATACTATCTGGGCCACGTGCATCATCATCTCACTGCGTCGTTGGACTGGAAGCAGTTACGACCGATTGGTGTAGAGGTAAGCTTTTCTCGTTTCATTGTGTGGAAATAGATTCATTCATTTATTCACATGATCAAAGTGGATGGGTCGATGAATGAATGATGAGTGAGGGGTCGGGAATTAGGACATTTTTCAATCTCACTCCGGATTCATGTCTCGAGCTAGAGAAATGGGTGTGTGTGTCATATGGAGTGGAGTTCTGTCGCCATTTAAACCCTCAGAGGTGTGAATCATCAGTGTTAGTAAGCCAAGCTGTAGCTGAAGTTCGAGCTATTGAGAGAAACGAACCCATGCACTTTGATTTCCGGGCTAAGGTGCGGCTATGCTAGATGCGTATGCTAGTCTCAGACGGAAGCATCATTTCAGTTGCTCTGCTATTCCTGAGAGCTTTTGTAAAAAGTATTAGTCTCCTAGGGTACTCCTGTTTTTGTACCGGTGCCTACTTGACGAAATGACTTCTTGCCGACCTAGGATTACCATCTGTCTAGCTCTACGACTACGTAATTGATAGAGAGTTCGTCAGCAACGAACAATTGAGTGTTATTTGGGAACTACGCCTAATGTCAACCTGTTTTTTCGCATAGGCTTATTATATGCTTTGTGTTTAATCGGAGACTTTAGATTGACGGACTCACAACCACTTCAACAACGCGAAAGCCGTATTCGGGAAAGTAGAAAGAGAAATAAGTAATACTAAGTGCTCGCAAGAGAGATCTGAACAGCGTGTTAAGTCGGCGAAAGCTTGTTGGAAGGCCCGACCTTTTGAAGGATGGAGGCGGCACCAGCTAATCCCTGTTGTGTAGGCGTCTGTCTATTCTTACGAGATGTCCTGGAGGCAACTTTAATGCGTATTTGGCATCCACAGTGAATAACGGTGCTCATCCGGTGAGCAGCTCAGTGTTTCACGCTTTCCATAGAAATTCCATATCATTTCACAGACCCTGAACGGTTTTGTTGACCTGGGCGGAACCGAACCAAGAACTTCGATTCACACTGCAAGCGACATAAGGTGTCTGCTTCGACGGCTCCGAAATGTCCTCTCCCCTCCTCTACTTTATGCGCTAATAGTGAATGCAGCAAATAATTAGGCTAACCAGTTTAAGGATGAGCTCCTGTTGAATAAGGCTGGGATCATGGAAGTGCTGAATAACACGGAAAAACGGCGCTATTTCAACAAGAGAGAGCTGCTAAGCATCGCGGGCAGACTCATCAAGCTGTGTAACCTAATGGAGGTGGCGAAGAAGCCAATATTTTTCCAATGTAACTATGTGTACCGTGCTTCTGGGCTCGGCAGAAGGCTAAGCTCAGGACTTTATCTCATCTGGAATGAGGACTGCTTCAGTAAACGGTATTTCTTCTTTTCATCTGGAATGAGGACTGCTTCAGTAAACGCTATTTCTTGTTTTTTTTTTCACAGATCTGGTTTTGAAATTGCACCTATCTCGCTGCCTACTTATAAAGTGTAAACTCCGCACCGTTACTTTCTTTCTACTGACTTTCGTGCACCAAGAAGCTCGTTGATGTGCACAAATTTCGAAGAATTTTCCTTGTAAAACATCGCATCAATCGATTTGTTTTCAGAACACAGCCGGCGCAGCAACTGACGAGCTAGCATCACCATCGAGAAAGCCGAAGTCAGCGGATGTGGATCGGTTAAGGAAGGAGTTAAATGATCTGCAGAAGCAGAGGTCGAAAGACATATCGGCGGCCCTGAAACGGTGGAACGCATAGCATCAGATCTACTGCTTTACCTTACCATGTATATTCCGGTTAATTCCTCGCTGGAAATTTGTCGAAGCAGGAGGACCGTGACACCTAGCTGAATTTGTGAGCTGTTTGCCCGTCGTGTGATGTAATTACCGTTTTCTCAATGTCTCATGCTAAAATGTGAACACTGTTGTTGATTGATCTTTTGTTATTTGTATGACATATTCTGTTACTTTAAATGTATAGTGATCAAAGTTCGATAAAGTATGTACCACAGGATTAGATTGACAGCTATGTTCCTCGACATTTGCGACTGCTTTTATTTACGCAAAATTTTCCGGCTGTTATTGACAATAACCGGAATGCGAAAGGCACTCTTAGATAGTGGAAGAAAAACTAAAAATGGTTCTCAACATTTATATTCGTGATTCATGTTTTTCTAGCGCCGAGTCCTTAGCATCATGTAAATCCTATCCCTTTTTTGCTCAAACGAAATCGACAGCATCTAGAATGCAGAGCTTAGTACAGGAATACTTCCTACATAAATGAAAGCCTACAGTTTGTGCTGGAATTTGAAACACGATGACTATACTATCGAGAAAATGGACCTGACCACTTAACGGAGTTGAATTTGACAGACCGCGAGACAAAGTGGGAACGGACCCACGAAACTGGCCTTGAACTGTCAGCCAGTGTGGATGCTACACGGACAACTGTAGTTCGTCGATCGGAGTCGGCTGGCAGGTTCAAGATCTCGGTCGATTGTACCCCACGCACTGCTCGCAGCGATGTGGATTGCTGGGTCGACGCAGCACTCTCGCAAACACACTCAGAGCTTATTCGCTTCGACTCCAATCACGTGAGGTAAAAGGAGCACTGTATGTCCAACTTTTGCACCCACTGTGATGACCAGAAAGTAGAGACAGAAGGTTTGGACGGATGGAGCTCGACGCACACGTCACAACCCGCGACAACATCGAGAAGGCACCTAAAGTGCCATTCAAGCTTCAGTTTGTGCTGGAATTTGAAACACGATGACTATACTATCGAGAAAATGGACCTGACCACTTAACGGAGTTGAATTTGACAGACCGCGAGACAAAGTGGGAACGGACCCACGAAACTGGCCCTCAAGCTTCAGTGTTCTACGTTCCCGAGCAAGCCATTCATGTCCAATCATCAACTTAGGAGAGGTCGACCGTTATTAGTGGCGCCTATTTCAAATGACTTAGTGTTCCGGTCTAATCGCGAGACTATTTCAATGCTGCGTTTGAAAGGTCTTAGCGGCCGAAATGATGTATGTGGACAGGAGCGCCTCTGCCTCAAAAGTACGAAAATGCAATTAGCCATACTCAAATCCTGCAGAGAGCGGAGATATCGCCGATCAAGCGAGGAGTGTAGTAAGTTCTTCTGTCTGAGGATTCGATTACGAGGCCGCGTTGCCTAGTGGTGAGGGTGTCAAACTCAAGGATCTGAATTCGAATCAGTCCGTTCTCATTCTGGGGCCAGATTCATCAGCCGCTTACCCCCTCTAACGGTGAAAATGCCGCCAAACCTGATGCTAATGAGTGTCATGTCAAGGGATTTAGCAATACTTTCACCGCTAAAGGGCGGTAAGCGGTTGGTGAATCTGGCCCATGTTCTGCATGCTTATAAAGGTAATGGTAACTGTAGTCATAAACTATATTATTGGTATGTGTGGCAGTGCAGTCGGAGGCGCCGGCTGTCACCTAAGCCGATTAAAGGTGCTTGGATATTATCCGAAACAGCCTAACTAGGCCTCCCATCTCTTAGGAGATCTTTGTTAGGTCTTCATACCTTCCGCTTTCCAGTTCCCCTCAGAAGTATAGCTTAGGAAGCCCGAAAGTGATCCGCGATTTAGCAACCGAGACCATTCATGGGTCTTGTCAGTACTCCATGAATGAAATGTGATAGTTCATTAGCGAGAGCTCTGCACAACATGATGGAACCCACAGTGTTTCTATTCTCCAGCGAAGAGAGAGAAATGTTTAGGTTCTCTGAGGTCCACGTTGGATTGAACAGCAATCAACGAAGGCACCTTTCCCAATCTGCTTGGAGATCTGCTTTAGACACTTTTTAGAAGGCCAATATCTCGTACCATTTCTGACGTTAAACAAAGTCTTACCTGCTTTCCCAATAGGGCTTGCACAATAGGGTCACATAAGTCTTAAAGGCACAAATTTATACATCTGGATGTTCAGATTTCAAAACCGTGTAGAGCTTGTGTATGCGGTAATTGTCATTTTTCAACAAGAGTCTGCAGTCGTATGCAACCCGTTCCTTGTTCCGCTCGATTTTGACGGGAGGCGGAAACGGGGATGGTCACTGGTTGTAGCGAAGAAGAAGGTGCCTGATGGTTGGCAGAAAACTACGGCGATCCCGTTTTGGAAGAAGAAGGACAGCCCTGTAGACTGTTCAAATTACCGCCCAATTCGCTTGCTTTCGCATAGTATGAACATCTTGAAGCGAATCTTCGGCGGAAGAATCCGTGCTTACCAGCAATCAGTGCGGCTTCGTATCTGGCCGTGGCACCTTTGATGCCATACATGCCATCCGCCACCTGATAGAGAAGCATCGCGAGAAACAGAAGCCATCGCATATCGCCTTCTTCGACTAGGAGAAGGCCTTTGATTGTGTTCCGCGTGAAGTGATATGGCACGCTCTGCGACATCATGGAGTTCCCGAAGAATTCAAAGAGTAGAGTTCAAGCTGCAGCTGGTACCTCGAAGTTCCCCATCACCGTTGGGATACTCCAGGGTTCTGTGCTGTCTCCAGTCCTCTTTGTTTTTGTCATGGATACCATCACACGAGATCTTCAGAGGTCCGTCTCTTGGACGCTGCTTTATGCTGACGCTCGCTTGCGAAGGTCTGACTTCCACCATAAGCTTCCTTCCTTTCTATACTGAAACTATTTTCAGTATCACCAGTGCAGCTCTTTCAGAGTAGTAACGTAGTGACGATTCGCGCCTCATCGCACTAGATTCCCACCTCGTTTCACCAGACCAAAAGCTGTCGTGTTCGCTGTTCTAGTAAGTGCATTTCTTGATCGCGATCGGTTATTGGATTCCTTTGCTCTACTGTCGATCACCTGCCAGAATTTCACTGCGTACTCTCTGCTTCTTCAGACGTATACACACTATTTCGCAACACTCCTGCCTACATCTCCGCCACTGCACACTGTACTTCCAGGGGATCAGTTTTGAGACTGGCTCGCGAACCCGCACGACGGTCAGGCACACAATCATTTCGCCGACGCCGTCCGCACGAGAAGCAGTGAGTCTTACCCCCTATGCACAAGTCTACTTTTCTTTTTAGTGTGTATGTATTCGACTTCGCACCAGTAGATTAGGAACGTTTCTTAGGTAATTTCATAGATAGCTACTATGTTACTAACCTTCACGTAGTTTCGTACCGCGTTCACTAACATGTTCGGTTCATGATGTTAGTTTCGTCAAACATGTAAACTGATGAAAATAATATTAGATAAAGTTTAATTACCCAAGTTTGAGGAACAAAGTCCCCGTGGCACCGGTTAACGACCGCTAATACTTGCGACTATACTCACTATATTCTACGGCACCTCGAACACACTTTCTAGGTTGTTGCGAAAATAATCTTGATTTTCATAGCGTTTGCTTTTTTATAACCTTTTCAATAAATGTAGTCACCATATCTGTCGTTAAAACCTTATTCACAGCGCTCTCGAAGTACTTCGCAATTTCTAATAGTCGAACATGAAATAAGCTATGAAATGTTTGAGAAAATAAAGCTCAATGACAAATTTACAAAGGTAGACCAAACGATACGATAACTGTGTCAAGTTGTCCAACTGGATATGGGTATGGGTCCAAAAATAAAACAATATTTTAGGTTGGCGCGAAAATAATTTCAGTTTTCGTCCTCTACATTGAAAGGCCAGAACTTCTTTATTATAAGCATTATTGACTGAATTAAAAATAGTTAGAATCAGCACATCTTTGCCAACGAGAAACGAGTTTACTTATTGTGGTAGGATACAAATCTGTGCTCCTGAAAGCGATGAAATCCGCGAAGGCGATTTTTCATCCTCTTGGTTTTTGAAGCATTTCTAGCGCAGGAAGTTATTGAGGTGCTTGAAAAACTAGTAGTCGTACGCGAGAGGTCTGGCAAGTATGGCGAATGGTGGAGAGTTTAACAGACCAACTCATAGAGATTCTGGCGCGTCATCATCAAAACACGAACGAGCGTTATCGTGTGGTAGGGTTAGCCGATTCGTTGAACAACAGAAAATGGTTGACTGCGCTGTTGGTGCGTACTGTATCATGTGCTGAGACACGTTCTTTGCCAAATTCAAGCCCCCTAAGCCTGTTCATTTCGCAGGGCATGATTTCGGCCCTAGTTACAGTAAGAGGGCAGGTCTCTCGTTTCTAGTAAGAAGGATTAAATTTCCTAGGTGCTATTCCAGTAGAAGTAATTGAGTGCCGCTGCGACGGTCGGCATCAATTTCTGCCTTCCGTCTGCTGAAGGTCTAGCGAGATATAGATTCCGAGCTTGAGAAGGTGGAGTAGTACGCATGTATTGACTATCCTCCATATTCGAAACTTCTTCATTTCCGTTGTATATGACTTGATCGTTGCTGGTGGATGGGCCCACCGCTCACGGTTAGCGCAAGTAGCCTGCAAGGCCCTCCATCCTTCCTCCACAGATGGGAGGAACTGACAGCGACGAGGTCACGTCGCACTCTTGTGAACTTACCTAGGTTGACACGGGTTACTGTACCCGTGCTTGAACAGCGATCACGCTGTTGCGACATCTCAGCGTGATCGACATCACACCGTGGTGTATGGATTTCTCAATAGTACATAATAGCACATTTCGTCGACATGTTAGCAGCACTTTTTCGCTATGATGGTTTCGCCTGCAATCATGAAGCTGTGGTGGATGAGACCGACTGCTGAACACGAAAACGTAGGCAGCACCTATTCATCGAGTTTTTTGACTTCTCGATTTGATTCATATCTCAAGCGACTGCTGATTGGTCAACGTTGAGTTCTTTAGCAAATTCTCGTGATTTTTCGGGGATCGGCTCCTGCCAACAGGTCATTATCAACCTCAGACGGGCAACTGCGGCCTTCTTCTTCTTAAAGGCCTGAGTTATACTCCCGCGGAAGCATCCGCGGAAGGGCGGGAATCGCGCCGAGACTCCTCACCTGGCCAATCTCCGCGCCTCGCCACGCCCACCTCCGCCGTGTACCATTGGTCCGCGGACGTTCCGCGGATGCTCCCGCGGGAGTATAACAGAGGCCTAAGGCTCTCATCTTTGAAGCACTGAAAAAAGCTGAAATATTTGAAAAGAAAACGTGTGAGGAAGAACGAATGCGATCTGGATGCTGAATTCTGAGTGCTACGAGCTACAAAATCTATGACATCAAACGTGAAGTATTGCATTAAAGCGTGGCGACAGAAAGCGGAGTTATGTTTTGCCGTTTCTTTTGTGCGCCACTGTAGCTACAAGTGTAAGGGGAGCTTGATGGGCACGATTTCGCTTAATGAAACGCCACTGGAAGACACCGCACGCAGCGGCTTCTGCATGACACTTCTTGCGGCGATAGCATTTTCCTCGTCTCGCAATCTTCTTGATCTCGTTGGAATGCGTCGATTGCGAAGCTGCGGATTCTTGTTGGGATTATGGTCTTGTTTGTGTTCCTGCATGCGAAGTATGTGCGAAGTATCGAATAGCGTGCTTGTGATGGAATCTAGATGTTGAGTGATCTAGTTCTGTAGTTTCTGGAACAAAAGATTGTTGCATTTTTGCGCTTGCGTTTACGGCATTGAAGCTATTGCTGGCCTTCCATGAACGCTGCGTTCCTGTTTTTGTGCCTTCCATCAGCGTTTTCAGATTTTCTGTTTTTCTTTTCTTAAAATATGTGTGTAGCTTAAAATGTTGTGTTGCAAAAATATCCCTTGAGAAATTTCACGGTGTGACCCTTAATATCAGAGCTTTAATTGGATTTTAGGGTGAAGAGTGTTTTTGAACTTACGTTTGTGAGTCTGAGTCGGTTTCCTGGGAAGGGTAAGCCGCTTGTTTCTTATTTGATGTCGTGCTATCTTTATGTGGAAAACCCACGCAGCACAGCATTGTACTGCGCTATTAGAAACCGCTCCAAAACATTGTTCACCTTATCTCCGCTGGGACAAGCATGAGCGATCCCCAAAGAATGTCATAACATGTTGCACTTGACAATATCGTGTGACTCGAGTACGGCAGTGATAAATAGTGTGGGACCGGCGATGCGAGACAACGAGAACAACACTGTTTATTGGACATTTCGTTGTCGTACCATATATGTACATAAGCCTAAGGGGCAACAGGAATCAAGGAGGTCAGTCAATGGGACACCAGTTGAGGAGTCCCGTCGTGCTGCCCGAGGTCTATTGGTAAGCTGCCTCCTCGAGCCGTTCTCCTGGTAGAAGGCCTCGTCTTCCGAGCCGTTCTGTTATCATCACTTTCAGTCTCGGAACCGTCTCGCCTCTGTCCGATCAAGCTATCGATTGCGAACCCTCTACGCCGTGTTCCGATTCAGAAGTTTTGTCACTCTTACAAAATCAAGAATGGTTGGTCACAAACTACTAAGGGTACTGCATAATCTAATACTCACAAACATTAAAATCAATCAAAATGGAGCGATTAAGGGAGAGTAGGGTGGTGACGAGAGCAGCAGGAAGAATAAAAGAAATCACACGAAGATGCAGCAACCGTCCAACGAACAAAGGGATGAGTGCACTGATATATGTCCTCGACAATACACCCTAACGCTAACAGAGACAAGAAGAATTTTTTAGAATTTCCTCTTAAAATATGTAGACAATGTAGATGATTTACCTGGATATAGAATAACGTTAAAACCGCCGCTGCAAAATGAGCATCGAATTTTGAAATTGTTTCTTGACGTGGCTGCAAACGTTTGTTACAGAAACTTAAATTGGCAGCCTGCACTGCTCGCGACACAGCATCCGGAAAACGACATCTAACTATTTGGGTGGTCATCCTTGATGTCGTATTCCGCACAAAATACACAGCTAGCTTTTGGTCTCGTCATCTCGCGGATTATCGATTTTGTTGTTTACGACTTCAAACTGACGATTGAGAATATTCACCAGAGCGTCCATTTTTGTATTGGTGGACATAGTAAAAACCTGTAGTTAACATCTCGATTTGAAAACCAGTCCCAGACGCCTTACACCGAGCGTTCGGATCCAGAAGTTGTGTCAAAGATGCCGTGCAGCGAGCGTCTGGGTCAGGGATGAGCGCGTAGTAAAATTTGCAACTCGGCTAAGGAATAACAAACAATTTTTCCAAAAACTGCCGAAAAACGGAAAAATTGATTGCGAACAAATATAAAATTAAGATTGATTAGAACTAGTCGTTTCTCCATCAGCAGCCCAGGAATTCTAACAGACGTCAAATATCCCGTTTTAATTTTTTATCGACGTTTCTCAGCTGCATGCTCACTACATCAAGCTCATAAGTTCTGCGGGATTTTCTGTTCCTCTGTGCTGGGAGCCGTTAAAAAGGGTCGCTTTTTGCGTGATTCCGAAATCAAGTTTAGCTTCTAATTCGCACCCACGCCAAACAAAACTGTCTTCATTGCTCAGAAGACAGTGAATTGCTATCAAAGGGATAATAAGTATTTAGTAAGATCGTCAAGGTATAAAACTAAGGCTGCTAAGCATATTTTACTTGCCTGCCGTTACTGTCCTTTTCAAAGCCAAGAAACGCCAGAGAAGTCAAATAAAATTGTTTTTCCAATGAACATTTTAAATACAGCAGTTTGGTATTCGATGGGGAAAGTGAAATGAGATAGTCGTAGAACAACGGAGCTGACCTTACGAAAAGAGCGGAAAAGTTGGCAATACCATGCATGGAAAAATCTGAGACTCATGCATCTTTTATTTGCATACATCTGTACTCATTCAAGGTGGCTTATCAGTCTTTCAGCTGTTCACTGTTGGTTTACTTCACTCACTCCCTCCCTCATTTCTTCATTAAACAAAGAAACGACTACAAGTCGTTGTAACCATTAGACCCGTATGTTCTCAAGCTCTATTAATCTCTTCCAAACTTTGAAGGAGGTTGTGCCGAAGCGTAGGCTTCCACAGTTGGACGACAGCTACTACTACTGTTCAATAGGATGCTGTAATTTAACAGCGAGCGAATCTTGAAACACATGAGGAGAACAGGACACTGTCTTTCTATTGACTGCTTACTGCATGTCACTGCGTAGACCAAATACAATCTCAAAGAGTTATAACATCGCATACATGATATTCGGAAAGTCTTTGTCCTTGCTTTGGAATAGTTTCGCAACTACTACGAATGGCTTTGGACCTAGACTTTTATTTGATTGGCACTCTTCTGGCCTGTGAGGTGCAGGCTGCGGTGAAAAGGAAGAAGGAGGCTTACAAGCTGTGGCAGAAGACGAGGGCACCCGAACATCTTACAGCCTACAGGAAGCTGAAGAGGCTGGCAAAAACAGCTGTAGCGAAGGAAAAGAACGCGGAAATGGATGCCCTGTACGAGAAACTAGACGGGCCAGAGGGAGAGAAGTTCGCCATCCGCCTGGCCAGGGCGCGTCATAGAGCTAGCCTCGACATTCGAGTAGTGAAGACGGTGAAGAGTGCTGCCGGTAGGATGCTATGGAAGCCGGTCGAGGTCAGAGAGAGATGGGAGGAGTACTTCAAGGAAGTCCTGAACGAGGAGTTCCATCGTCGGGAGGCTGAGGAAGAACAACCAACGGAAGGACTCATCCCACCCTGGACGCAAAAAGAGGTTCGCAAGGTCATATGGAAGATGAAACTCGGAAAGGCAGCAGGGCCTGACGGTGTGCCAGTAGAGGCTTGGAAGGTGCTCGGGGACCTCGGAATCAGCTGGCTGACGCAATTCCTCAACAGAATCACGAAAGAAGGTAAGATGCCGGATGACTGGAGGAACAGCACCATAGTCCCCATCTTCAAGCAGAAGGGAGATGCTTCCGAATGCACCAACTACCGAGGGATCAAACTTATCTCACACACGATGAAGATCTACAAACGACTGGTCGACTCAAGGCTGAGGGAGATGGTACCCATCTCATAGGTTCAGTGGGGCTTCATGCCTGAGAGGTCCACCACAAACGCCATCTTGATCGCTCGTCAGGTGATGGAGAAATATCGGGAGAAACGAAAACCCTGCTACCTGGCATTCCTGGACCTGGAGAAGGCCTACGACAGGGTAGCTCGGGCCGTAATCTGGAATGCCCTTCGAGGGAGGGGTGTCCCGGAACATCTGATCACGGTCATAAGGGACATGTACGAGGGCTCGAAAGCGGCGATGCGAACTCCACACGGGGTGACAAGGAAAGTGGACATCACAGTGGGGGTACACCAAGGGTCGGCTCTGAGCCCGTTCCTCTTCCTGCTGACGCTTGACTCTATAGTGAACCACCTTGAGGAAGGCCCTCTCAAAACGATCCTCTACGCGGACGACATCGCCCTAGTAGCCGACAACCAGGAGGAGCTGGAGGAGAAGGTGCAGCTGTGGCAGAGAGCCCTCGCAGACAATGGCCTACGGCTGAACGTGAAGAAAACGAAGTTCATCAGCTCTGAGCAGTGCGCTGGATCGATCCTAGACTGCCAAGGGGAAACGATCGAGAAGGTGGAAGAATTCCGCTACCTCGGAAGTGACCTATCCGAGGAAGGAAGTGTGGACCCGGCGGTCAGGGGACGGATAAACGCAGCCTGGCTCAAGTGGAGGGAGTCCACAGGGATCCTCTGCGACCGTAGATGCTCCAGGACGCTCAAAGGCAAGCTCTATAGAACAGTTGTGAGACCTGCCCTCCTCTATGGCAGTGAGTGCTGGGCCCTGGGTAAGGCGCAGGAGCGGCAACTGCACGCGGCGGAGATGAGGATGCTCAGATGGGCATGTGAATGGACCCGTCGGGACAGGGTGCGAAACGAGGATGTTAGGGCAGTGATGAAGACAGCGCCGATCCTGCTGAAGATGAGAGAGCAGCGCCTGAGGTGGTATGGGCACGTCCTCAGAAGACCAGGGGATCACCCCCTGGTCTTCTGAGGACAAGGTTGGCCCTAGATTTCGAGGCACCCGGAAAGCGTCCGAGAGGAGCCCCAAAGAAAAGATGGAAGGACGTCATCAAGAGAGATCTTGCCGAAGTCGGCGCCACGGCAGATGACGCCCTTGATAGGATGAGGTGGCGACAGATCACAAAAACAGCGGACCCTGCGACTGCGCGGGACTAAACGCTCAGGAGAAGAAGTGGATTTAAGTAAAATGTTGTTCACGTTTTATGTCAAGGTTTTATTATTTGTCAACGTGACGACGCAAACATGAGGAACAAGGACTCTTCATACACCCTGTAGAAGTTGAGTACCTGCCACACCCCTAAGGCGGCATAATTCGAATAAACTTTTTCCCCTTCTCCTCTCTGGTTTTTCATTTTATACACAAACTTCGTTCACTAGAAGGAATTTCGGTGAAAACCCCCAAAACGATATGAGTGGGCATACATTCTGTATTTCTAAACGAATATATGAGCAGGTCAACAGTTACTATAATTACATTACAGAGTACTTTAAACAAAGACATCGATCTAATCTCAGGGTTAGTCCGCCCATAAGGGGTCTGGACTCAGACGACGTGTCACATACATGGGGCAGTGATCGTAGAGATTCAAACGAGGCGTTGCAGGCGTCTTGAAAAATGCATTCAAGACCATAACACAGCTCACAGATGTCGTGAAATAGAAATTCAGACAACGTGTTAGATAAGTAGTGCAAGGGGCCTCTGAATTCAGTAGACGTCTCACCGACGTCATTCAACGGGTCCGCGTATTCAGATGACGTATCACAGAAGTCGGACTATCCCTACAGCAGCATCTGGAAAGTTTCGATTTGTAATCAACATTAATCAATGTTATCGATGTATGCGTTGGTGAGGCGACCAATATCGATCGATGTGATTGATTTTTCGATCAGTGGTTGCATTGCACCAACCGCGCAACCAATGCCAATCGAGTGATATCGCTTTGTACGGTTGATGATTGTAAGGCTTTCACACCTTGACGTCTCGTTTCCAAGCCGTAGACCTCAGCAGAGTACGTAATCTGGATCGCTTGGATCCAGCTTAATAGCTTTGGCAGGAAAGGTTGGGTTGAAATCTTTCTGAATAAAATCGATCGGTCTAAGCGAAGTAAACTCTTCACAGTCCAATTCCTGGTATGTCAGGAATCCTGGTAATCCTGGGGTGTAATCCTGGTATTTCCTGGCCTTGTGTTCATGGTTGCTTCAATTTCGGTCATCACTGCCGAACGCTGTCGTAGGAAATCTTTGATCGACCAATGGATTTGTATAATGCATGTTTGATGGAGTTAGATTCTTTTAGATTTTTAATAAAGATCCCAAGATAAATGTAGGCGAAAACCCCTCGATGTTCACAAAAGAAAGGCTCGATGAACGAACAGTTTATTAAAAACACGCAAAAGAACAGAAACAACGACAGGTATAGGTAGAAACTTGGACGACGAGATGATGGTGATGAATTTGGTGTAGTAACAGGAGTGCGGTGCCCTCGTCCTAGCGACGTAGAAGGCAGACGACGGTATGAGTTGTGAGCGTTTACCAAGGCGTCGACGACTAAGCGATTGCATGGCGACGACTCCTCCACGGCTTAGATGACGAGCGACCGGATGACGATGTGATTGTACTGGTTGGACGTGATGAGAATGCGGAGCGAGCGGCTAACGGCAAGTGAAGTAGACACCGCGCACGCGCGACTTAAATAGAAGACCAGCTACACGTTCATAAGAACGTGTTTGCACCTACGCGGCTGACGGCAGAAACAGTACCCGCAATACGACTGCAGCGACCTTAAGTCGAATGGACTCCCTCCCACTAGCAAGCCCGGCCTACGGACTCGGACTCCTAGCTACAGGGGCTTGACGGACGGGGGAACAGCCTTGCACGATCCAGCAGAACCACGCTGGAGCGACACCCACGGGAGACAGAAGAGAAGCGACCCAGGAAGACGACGAAGGCAGACTGACTGTGGCAGACGACGTCCCTCGAAGGTTCTGGACTTCCCGCGCTCTGCGGTCCGCGATTGCAGACCACGCGTCACGATCCTCCGCGTTGACTCCGCGAACACACTGCGACTCTTTCCTAACTATGGACTTTATCAAAGGTTCATTGAGTCGTCCTTGCCATGGGGCATGCGGAGTGATATGTTTCCATTTATTCGCATTATTGGCCAAAAAGTCCATCACTACATTGCCTACAAATGTGCTTCCCTAAATTTCGGAACCAAGCGAAAACGTTGGCGCATTATCACATGTGATTGATAGCCGAATCCCTCTGCGAGGAAAAATCGAAGTGCATTGAGGGAGGTGGATGTGTCCATGCGCTCCGGAACTTCTAGATGAACAAGCCGTGTTACTGCACAAGGTAATATGCACCCATATGTCTTTTGAGATTATCGCCGTCTTTTGTAAGTGGGAAGTCGAAGAAATCGATCCCAATATGGGCAAACGGCCATGACTTCTGCACTCTTCGTGATGGAATGTCTGGCATTTCTGGAAATGGTATAGAATACCATTGAGTCCACTCGCTTGTGTGAGGGCTTCTTGCCCTCGAACAAGTAGCACTCTTTACTGGAGCAGGCTTTCAAAAAATGGTTAGACCCTGTGCAATATAGACACCTTTGGTTTTTCAACAGAAATTCAGTTCGACTACTGATTGAGGCATTTTTGATACATCTTGCTGAGTTGTGACTACGTTCGTTACAGCAAATGCAAGGAAGTGGTCGACTTTGGTTTGGAATTTTTCGAAATTTGGCCTATTCCGATTTTGCGGGGCCTCATTGTTTCAAAGCGTTTGGTTGACCTTTTCCTCCGCAGTTTGTAAATGATCTTTAATTTATATCCGAATTTAGAAGGAAGTACATCGACGGCTGCACTGCAGTTTTCCTCGGTGACCGAGTAGCGCACTATTGCTTGGGCTCGTAGGGTTTGCACAATATAGCTAAATTTTTGTAAATTTGAGAGATTTTCAGAAGTAGCAGTTGTGGCTTAGCACATAGAGGCTCTGGGGACGTAGTTTCACTTCTTTCGGGGGATGCAGTAAACTGGCTTGTTTTTCTTGAATTTGAATACTAAGCAACGGCGCTGTTTTTGTGCTGATTCTTGTATTTGTGCTTCTTGCTCACTAGCCAAAGACTCCTCAATCTAATCTACCATTCTGGTGAAATTCCCAAGTGTTTCGTTTGCCAGCTTTGATGAAGCATTTAACTCGAAACACACCCCGAGAACTATTCCCAAGAGACTTCGTATTGAATGGCCTTATAATATTTGTTATTAGGCTGATATAGAAAATTTGAGTAGAGAGTGAGGGCGGAGTGGTGTTCTACCCCCATCCTTTAAACAGGCGTGGCAAATGTCTGCGTCTCCACTATCTCGTAAGGCTGCCACTGGACTCTTGAGTAAGCAGCTAGCCCAGGGGGTTGGGGGGGGGGGGTGCGCTGACCAGGGGACGAGGGGGTAGAACGCTCGTCCCCCGCGAGTGAGTAGCCCTTTCTGGGACTTAATTTGGGTAGGCCCGGTCGTGCTTAGCAGAAAAATCGTCGCAAATCAGAGGCAAGAGATCGCAAGTAATCGCATAGTATAGAAAAAAGTTTTAAAAATATAAAAATCCGAATTAGAAAATAAATTAAAAATTTTACAATTTAGCAACCATAGAGGAGCTGAACTCACGTCTCCAGGAAATTTTATAATTTTCACTGCTGGAAAACGTACATTTTTCCGAGTTCTTATTCTTAAACTCGATGCACAAGAAAATATTTAGTCGGAGCGTCCTTGCTCCAGCTCGAAATGCGAGGACTTTTACTTGGGCGATTACCTCAACCTTGGGTAATTAAACCTTTATTTTTTACTAAGCTACAAGAAAAATACGAACACGTAGTGAGGTGATAGCGAAGTGAATAAAATGAGGATAATATAGCAACAAATAAGACAATTATGGCAACTGGAGTAAAGCATCGCACATCAGGGCTCGCTAGACAGTACACTGTCTCGCTTACTCAACGCGAGCCCCCTTTTATGCGCTCGCACAGAGAGCTCCCACAACAACTTCTTTTCCGATTCTTTATCTCCGCGGTGATCAAAATGACATACGAAGCTCTATTTTTCAAGAAGTTTGAATTTGCCTGCTGCAACGCACTTTGTGTTTGTCGTATTTTTATAGAAAAAATCGCGTAATCCACGATAGATATTATCATTTTGCTCGAAGCTAATCTTACGTTGGTTTGCTTACTTGGAGCCAGCATCATCATTACATTACCGGCCTACGGTATATAGGTTATCGCATATGTATCTCTGTATCTTTCTGTATCACTTACTACGTAGGTTGATATGGTGAATACGCTGTGAGGTGATGCCGGCGGTATCGTTGAAAGATTTGGCCCCTGGCGTCTAGGAAACGCTTTACCGTTGTTGTGTATAGGAGAAATGTTGGCATTCAGATTATGACGCTATGACCGTGAGAGAGATAGGACCAGAACCAACCAGGTGCTCAGTATCTATGTCGATTTTTTGCCTGACGATGACCGTTCGATGGTTGATGTGAAGGTAAACTGCAGAGGTTCTACAGCTAGAGTAATGTGGGAGATCGTGCAGTAGGGCGTGAACAAGGCTGCAGAAATGTCTTGGCTGCGCAGGTGCTGTCGAAAAGCATCAATGACACCACTGAAGGTTCTGGAGACTATGCTAATGTTGAACATAGTAGAAGGGTGGGAACGACGGATGACCCCATTCCACAAAGTACGCAGCGGATTTTAGAGAAGCGAGTGAAAGGCTAGATTGCTATTAAATAGCGTTAAAGCTGGAGAAGAAGAGCAGCCGCACCGAAGTGACCTTAGGTCACTGATGCTTAAGTTCTCATAAAGCGCACAAGTGCGAGTAATGCTGTTAGGTGTATCGGAGGGCTTTAGGAAGATTAGAATCAGCATGAGGAGACAGAAAAATTAAAACGCTACATGCTGTAAGACGTCAAGTTGTACCGTGTACTCCCTACAAAGTTCCAATTGCAGACGCAGCCGACTACATCGAAACAGTATGCATATCTCACCACCAGTTTTGTGATAAAATGTTGACTCAATTTTCTTGTCGCGTGTTGCATAACTGAGGCATGCGTTTAGTTGCTGCTACCCAACGGTATGCTCACTTGGAAACTTTGACAGAGTACCTGTCTCGTGTCAACATGTTACAGCAAGAAGCGTTTCTATTTTTTGCGTTCTTATATTAGTTCAAGTTAGTTACTCTTATATTAGTTTTATTATTTTTTCTTATAAGTTGAACTAACTAACACTGTGGCACCTGATTTTGCGAAGAACGTAACTAGTGTCACTTTCTATGGCCATCGACTCGGCGTATTCACTGCAACTCTGGCAAGGAACGTCGATGTCTCCGTAATTCAAGTATACGCTCCAACGGCCAACAGTAGCGTGGAACTCCATGACGATTTCTATGAAGAGCTAGGAGATCTGGTTAAAGCACAAAAAAGCATCTATGTAGTTGTAGCTGGAGACTTCAACGCGCATATCGGACCTCGCAGAGCTGGTGAGTGTTTTATCGGGCCGAATATGTAGTGCGGAGACCCGCAACGAATATGGTGAGAAGCTGGCAAACTTTTGCGAAATACATCATCTGTATCACGGCAACAGCCAGTTGTTTAAGTCGTCATTCAAGAGATGGACACGCTCATCTCCGAACTGACAGCATCTCCACGAGCTCGACCACATCTTGTGCAGCAGAACGGCCCTAACAGATGTTGAAGTCGTCCCATCCTTCAATACGGGTAGCGATCACCGTCTCTTGCGAGCTCGACTTCACGCGGATCGGTTTCATATACGCCCTTCACGGATACGATCGAGGATTCCCAACGCAACGGTTTTGAACACAGAGGCGATTCGCGCAATGGTAGAAAGTGCAACTCTAGAGATGTCGATGAAGACTATACTCGGATGATAGACGCAGTAACGACGATTGCCAACCGGTGCTGTGTTGCGGCTCCAAATCACAGCTCTCGACGAATTTCCGACGTCACGCGGCGCCTTCTTGTGCAATGAAGACTGATGGATCACCGAAATCACGTTGAGTACTAACAAACGGAGTTTGAAGAAAACAAAACGTGATCTTGCAGAATACTGTTATGTTATTCCCTGTTCAAAGGCTCCTGACGGAACGCGATCTTCATCTAGGCCGAAATGGAGCCTATAATGAAGGACTTTTACACGAACCTTTTCAAGACAAGACGCCATTCCACCGCTGCACATCTACCTCTTGGCGACAATGTTCCGACGTTCCTGTCATCCGAAGTGCGTCATGCGATTGAGACGATGTCCAAAGGTAAATTCCCAGGCGCCGATGGATTCACTGTTGAAATTCTACAGGTTTGTGCTCATAAGATGTTCAGTGCCTTGGCGCAGCGCTTTTTCCGCTACGTAACTCAAAGTGAAGTTCCGTCTACATGGAGGAGATCCAAGACGATTCTGCTGTTTAAAAAAGGCGACAGAGGGGACCTTTGCAACTATCGACCAATAACTCTCCTACCGGTGTTATACAAGGTCTTTACCAGGTGTCTCCTATTGCGCATCAGGAGGTCTCTGGAAGAAGCCCAACCTGTGGAGTAGGCAGGCTTCCGACGGAAGTTCAGCACCTCGGATCACATACTCACCTGCTGTCGACTATTGAAGCTGCTCGAGAATACCACGAACCTCTGGTGTTGACGTTTATCGATTACCACAAAGCCTTCGATTCAGTGGTACCGCAGAAAGTTTGGGAAGTACTCAACGAACAGTGAATGGAACCACGACACACGAACATTCTGAGCAAATGCTACATCGGATGCGTCACTGTATTTCGACCATTTCATAGCGAATTAGAGGTGGCTGTGGAAAGAGGCGTACGTCAAGGTGATCCCATCTCTCACAACCTCTTCTCAGCGTGTTTGGAATCAACCATCCGTCACCATAATTGGAGGGACTATGTCATCCAAGTCGATGGTAGGCAGCTGAACCACCTGAGATTTGCCGACGATACTATGCTCACCATAAAGTCTACGCAGCAGGCGTCAAGAATGTTGCACGAGCTTCACATCGAAGGAGCTGAGGCTGGACTAACGATCAACATGTCGAAGACGAAATTTATGAGGAGGGCGGTGACCCAGTACTGTTTGAAGAAGCTTCTTTACTGGAAGTCGAAGATTATGTCTAACTCGGGCGACTGTTAAGCATGAAGAACGATCTCAGACCCGAAATATCACGAATCGAGAGAGCGGCATGGCTGCGTACATTTCTGTGAGAAGCGTGGTCGAGAGTTGCTATGACTGTGAACTGAGAGCTAATATCTTCAACTCCACAGTTCTTCCTGTGCTATGATACGCTTGCGAAACATGGGCCATAACAAAGCAGCAGAAGATCAATTACGAAGAGTGCAAACGGCATTGGAAAGGAAGATGGTGGCATCTCTCTACACCAGCAGCGACTCTCCGGATTGCACAATGAATAGATCTGAGCAATGTCCAGAGTCCGGGACGTCATTATTCATATCGATGAAGCGAACCATCATTTCGCTGGACATTTGATCAGACGAAAGGACGGATATCGGAGTACCACTCAGCAAGAAACGACCACTCGGTCGTACTCCTCTACGATGGCAAGATTCGCTCGCTCATTGGAACAACATCCGTACGTCTAACATCAACTCGATTAAGGTGGTCGTCCACTGTCAACATTGGCTCAAGATCGAACAGGGTGGCGAACAAGTTGAGACCAAGACAAATCGTTGATGAGGAACGGGTCGCAAGTATTGCAAGTAAGTAAGTATATTAGTTCGGGCGCATGGAGCGCAATCGGAGGTGCTAGCTGTCGCGTATACTCGATACCACCCTCTTGATTCAGATTTTTCGCTCAGGCAAAAACCTTCTGGGTGGTTCTGGTCTTGTATGGGAGGGATAAAGCACTGACGTGCTCATCGGCTGGCCACCGCAAGTCATTGTATTGGCCAAATACACATTGAAATCCTTTCCGCGAATGAACCGAGGAATCACGCCGTGTTGCAGGCACCGCTTGAGAAAGTGGGTGCCTTATCTGGCTAAGACAATTTTCTGCCTTAGAGACAAGGCCACCACCACCAGTCGCGAATATGTTGCTGGTACGTCACGTAAGATATTCGACGTGCGACTGTCCTTGAATCTTGGCATGTCTTAGAACAATATGGCAGGTAGTCGTCGAGCTGTCGTGCCAAGATTGATATCGAACGTTTATTCGGCTTACGTTTCGGCGTAACAGCCTTCTTCAGAGCCTGGAAAAGACAAGGGGAGTTAGAGAAATTACCCGTCCAAGAGTCATTTCAAGTTTCAGCCATCTCAAAAGCTAAAGGGAGAAAGAGACGAACCGCGAGGAGGACAGCCCAACTGACCTTATGTAAACAGCCAAAGCTGTGGAGTCACCTTCAGATGGAGATAAATGTGGATGAATGAGGTCCTCCCTTCGGTCAGCCCTTCAGCGGCCTTCCGGCTGGCGCCCCCGGGGTCAAGCCCGCAGAGGTCGGCAAATAGAGCCAACTCCTGGGTTATGGCCATCAGTTCCTCCTTCCTATTGATTGCGGGATTCTTGAAAGCAATCCACAGCGCCTCCAAGGCCTTGCGCACTGCGATGTCGACCTCGCGAGCCAGGACCGTCACAACCACTGCGCCACTATGACTTCGCAGCTTGTGCTCCCCCAAGAATGTGCTGACTTTGCATCTGTTGAGCCCGTCCACATGCTCCTTCACCCTTACCCAAAGAGATCCTTGTTGAGCATGAGGTCCAGCTGGCCCTTTTTGGACTCAACATTACCCAAATAATGGTGCTCATAGACGAGTGCCTTCAGTGCAACATACTCAAGTGGTCCAAACAGTACTACAGGCAGGTTAGAGACCTAGCTATGGGTCAACGCTTGGCTCCTCTGCTAGCCATAGCGTACATGTCAAAAATAGAGAGACCCGTAATGGAACGCAGACCTTTGCTGTATTGTCGGTATATAGATGACTGTCTTATCGCATGTCCCACTCAGAGCGAAAGGGATGCCTGCTTCGAGTTGCTTAACCATCAGGCTGTGCATATTAAGCTCACAAGGGAGAAGCCGACAAGTCACTGGTTGCCGTTCCTCAACGTGGAAATTCGTCTCTCTAGGAACACCTTCCAAACTAGGTGGTACCGGAAGCCCAGCAACAAGAACATCATTGTGCACTATCGTTCCGCACACCCATGTAGTACTAAGAGGGCCTAGGTCCGGAATGTGTTCGTTCCAAACAGCTGCTCTGGTGTCCTCGAATAGCGAGTTCAAGTCCTCATCTAGGGAAATCGCATCTCGCATTGCCTTATCCAACGGGTATGTTGCGCACAACATGCCTAAAGGCCGTCAACCACGGGCACCAGCACGCATACACAGGGCACAATTGCGTGGTCAAATCGCCTTCACGGCACCTTCGGACGCTCTCAGTGCTCAAGTACGGGAATGCGGTCGTAAGGCTGACCTGGGTGACATCGTTAGGGTCGTTGAGGTGCCTCCGGCTAATCTCAAGGCGCAACTGGTGAGGAACCGTCTTTATGACAGCGCTTGTGAAACGCCCTCCTGCGTGGTCTGCCCATTTGGCAGGGAAAACGACAGTAGGGTTTCAGGAACAGTATACCTCATAACTTGCATTGAATGCAAGGAGGAATACGTGGGACGGGCAGACCACTTTGGGTAAGGGTGAAGGTGAGCATGTGGACGGGCTCAACAGGTGCAAAGTCAGCACACCCTTGGGGGAGCACAGGCTGCGAAGACATAGTGGCGCAGTGGTTAGAGTGGCGGTGACGATCCTGGCTCGCGAGGTCGACATCGCAGTGCGCAAGGCCTTGGAGACGCTGTGGATTGCGTTCAAGTCCGCAGTCAATAGGAAGGAGGAACTGGTGGCCATAACCCAGGAGTTGGCTCCATTGGCCGACCTCTGCGGGCTTGACCCCGGGGGGCGCCAGCCGGAAGGTCGCTGAAGGGCTGACCGAAGGGAGGACCTCATTCATCCACATTTATCTCCATCTGAAGGGTGACTCCACAGCCTTCGGCTGTTTACATAAGGTCAGTTGGGCTGTCCTCCTCCGGCTCTTTCTCCCTTTAGCTTTTGAGATGGCTGAAACTTGAAATGACTCTTGGATGGGCAATTTCTCTAACTCCCCTTGTCTTTTCCAGGCTCTGAAGAAGCGGCTACGCCGAAACGTAAGCCGAATAAACGTTCGGTATCAATCTTGGCACGACAGCTCGACGACTACCTGCCATACTGATCTAAGACATGCCAAGATTCAAGGACAGTCGCACATGGTATATCTCACATTGAAATCGCCTCTACGACATCCCCTATGTAGATGCAGAAACATAATGTGTGTCCCAAATGGGATCAAGAGACACAGTTCTTTATCCTTTTATATCTCCTTTTATATCGGTTCCAGCCCTTGCTGGTAGCCTTACCAGCAACAAAGCTATCAGCTTTTCTTTCTTTCAGATCTCAGCTCAAATTTTTAACAGTATCGATTTCGCAAAAAGTCTTAATGTGTTGTTATTTAGTCTCAAACCTTACGATAAGCATTAGAACAGCAGTGAGTGATTGATTAATTCACGACAAGTTTTCAGACAGGCATTTAGCGTATCGATCGAGCCTAAAATTCGAACTTCGGTACGAGTGCACGGAGCAATCACTGGCATTCTTGTACTGTGAAAGCATTCCAATCCTCTTTCATACGCGCCTTCATTTTCCTCTCCGACGGGACATGTCCCTGTCACAAATTCGATGAGATCCCTCCGACGAGAAGGACTTTGAGGAGGTAGGACGAGGGAGATCCGTATATGTACGTGCGTTCGTAGAGGTGACCATATTTACTTAAGAGCAGCCTGATAGTTTATCAGCTGCGGCAACTAAGCGGAGCATTATCCGAAATTTGTGGCTTTTTCACCACCTATAAATTCCTGTGGACGTGGCTGTAACGAAGTGGAGAGCGATTTATCGCAACCTGTCTCGTCTAGGCAAATACTTTACAAAATACGGTCCCAAAATACTAGCTCATTATGAGAAATCTGCTTAGACGTAGAACATCTGCTTTGAGTACGAATGTATCTATCTTCTTAAGCACTTTAAAGTCGGCGTTTCATCTGCTCCAGAATGCGCCAGCTAGGAACTCTTTCGTCGGGGCGTCAGGGCATGAGGTAGATGGTCTATTCCTCTCTCAAGTGGTCTAACGTAATTGGTGTTGACCTTCCTTGACTTACACGGTCAGAGCTTCGGTGGTTGTTTCAATAACAATTGCTCAAGTTCAGCATAGAACTTGTGGCTGTTCTTTACTAATTGTGAGTGTTGCACTTCGTTCCCTCAAGTTTTTTAGGATCATTCGAGTTTTTGATGCAACGAGTCACTATTGCTAATAAAGTTCTGAAATTCTCTTAATTTTTTCCTAGACATGTAACAGCATAGGCGATTTTTCTAGCACATCTCTGTTAAAAGGCTGTGATTGAAACAATTGTGGCGATATACTGCTGTCGTGAGAGCTCTACCAACTTTCAGGAACGGTTCTCTGTCCCACGTAGATTTCCACTAGATGTTGTATTTTGAATGCTCGTAATTTCTTTCAGGAACTCCTGTGTATTAGTCTTTCAAATTTCATCCAAAATCAGACATCTAAAATTCATTTTGGCTCATTCGAAGTTTTTCAAGAAACGAGACGCAGTTTTTCATAAAACCTGCTACTCGATTAAATTTTCTGTAAATATATTACAGCATGGGCTATTTTTCGTACATCTTTGTTAGGCTGTGACTCAAACAATTTCAGCGGTATGCTGCTGTCGCGAGAGCTCTACCAACCTTCAGGATGGGTTTCTGTACCACGTAGATGTCCACTGCATAGATTTTGCCTTTTGGATGCTGGTCTCTTTCGGGAGCTCCTGTGCATTAGTTGTCCCAATTGACTGAGCAAACGTTTCGCCAAGTTGACATTTCTTGATGATGCTCAACTTTTCCTTGTGAATGTCCAATAAGAGGCAGCCTTAGCTATCGTTTCAACTTAAGGTTGATACGGATAATGTTGTTGATGATGTCATTTGTTGGTATAAAGCTTAAGAAAGGAACGGAAGTCTTGCGTTCGTCATTTGTAATTGGCGATGTGCTCGCTCTGTTGTTTAACAAAGTTGACTTTGTCTGTTTGGTTCACCCCAGTCGTGTTTTGGAGTACGTGGAGTGCAACTGGCAAGATACGACGATTCTACGTACAGCATTAGTGTATTGTGGATCTATTTAAAACGGCATTCATTCCTTTCTGGTTTACAACTATCCTGAGTTATAAAGATGCTTATTGTACGTTTAACAAAGTTAAAATATAAATATGAGAGCACTAAGCGCTTACTGTACGCATTTCCGAACAAATCACAAGATTAAGAAAGATTAGTAGATATTACCAGTACTGTGTATTGGCGAAGTATTGCGAATTGTACCATCTCATTGTCAGCTTCAAAGGGTCGAAGCGAAGTGGCCGAAGGCGGAGGAGATTTCACCGATGGGTCAGGGCATCGACGAGGCGAAGTGGTCGAGTAAGGAATGCAGCTCGCAATGTCGTGGTTGACAAGGAAGGAGCCAAAGTATCGAAAAAAGTGGCCGAATGAGAAGAGCTTGTAAACCTCGAGAACAGCCTGCGTAGGAATAGCTCGCAGATCCTTCAACATGCACAATCTCATCAATGAAGGTTTCTGCGCAAATAATAGCTTCATATCAAATATATAAATATTTTATTCATTTTCGCACACAGTGCGCCGTCAAAAAACTTCACACTGGTAAGACAAAGTAAAGCATGATGTGAGCTTGCACTGCGACTTGATGAGGTTGGTTTTGCAGCAATTCAGAAGCCTAAATACATGGAGACTGCAACACCAAACAAACGCATAATAAGACTGAAAAGTGTTAGCTGAGCAGGAATTGAGCAATTAGCTTAATTGTGACATTGGTACAGAGATCGGTTTGGCAATCAGTATAGCTGTGGCGTGATTCCTATGGAGTGAGGAGATCACTGTCAAGCAGCTTAGCCAGAAGGAAGCACCTAGGAATCCCGTCCTAATTCCGTTCATACCTAGACCTTCATTACGCTTCCATTCGATGCTGCTTCCATAGGAACCGACATAGCCAAACCGACACCGATCACAGCCAAACCGATTATGCAGTAGTACACTGTCTCAATGTAAAGAATAGAATTATGCATTATATATAAAGAGAGTATAAATACATATGAGAGTAAGGAAATGTCCATGGTGGGGTGCGTAGCCAACTTAAGTTCTGGATAACCGCTTAGGTCAGACATAAAGGCAAACAGGCATAATGACTCATTAAGCAGGAAAAAACAACACAAGGTATCAAATGATAGTGTTCACGGCACCACATATCAGGTTAGTTCTATACCAAGGCAAAATGATAGATGTTGATAGACTTGTCTAAAGCCTTCGACAAAGTTTCTCATTCGAAATTGCTCGATAAACTGCGTTGCTTGGGTGTCAGTGGAAACCTTCTAAACTGGTTCGCTTCTTATCTGGAGAACAGACTTATGACTGTTCGAGTAGGGGTTGAGTATTCTGATACGAGTATATGCACTAGTGGAGTGCCTCAAGGTGGAATATTGTCACCTCTTCTCTTCCTCTTGTACACGGCCGATGTTTTTGATGTCATAACGAGGTATGTTAATGTCAAGGTTCAAGCTTATGCTGATGACATCAAATTATATGGTATTTACGGTCGAGAAGGATGTGATGAAACATGTTCAGCATTAAACATTGCTTTGACGAACATATGCCACTGGGCGTCGGAATTCAACTTGGCAATTAATCCGGAAAAGTGTTCCATGCTTCACATAGGGGAAGGGCAAGCCGGTCGTTACACCATCGGTGGTGTGCCGTTAAGCAACTGTGAGACTGTGAAAGACCTTGGTGTAATCGTAGACTCCATGCTTGATTTTTCACCCCACATTGAAAAAGCTACACAGAAAGCCTACGGTGCCCTCCACTCCATTTTTCGTAATGTATGCAGTAACAACCCTAAGATTCTCGTTAAATTGTACAAAGCATACGTCCTTCCTCATTTAGAATACTGCTCTCAGATATGGAGCAGTATTCTAAATGAGGAAGGACGTATGCTCCCATGACCAGAAAACACATAACTAAACTCGAAATGGTTCAGAAAACCTCCACTAGACTTGTTTGTTTTCGACTGCATCAAGGAGTTTCTTGGGGGGGGGGGATCTACCCAGTTACGATGAACGTCTGAAGCTACTAGGATTAAGATCTTTGTTGAACAGAAGAATTATTTTTGATTTGACGTTTTGCTTTAAATTACTTCCATGAGACCATGGAGAGTTGAAACTCCGGGCCAGCAAGTACTGGATTTTTAGACCTTGTGGCTCAAGAGCTGGTTCATTCAACCTTCACTCCCTCTTTTTTTCAAAAGAAGAATTACACGCAGTTATTCAATTGTTTTTTCTTTCGGGTGGCAAGATGGCTTTGACGTTTGCCGGTTGAGGTTTTGAACTCTGTAAACAGCCGTATTTTCAAGAAACGCTTGGAAAAAAGCAACATTTTGCAGGTGTTAGAGATTTCCGATTCTCGATGATGTTTCTCGCTGCTCGTGACCTTGAACGGCTTAGCCACATTATGGTTCCTGCTCCTCTGTGATCTTGAACGTGCTTATGATTTTTCGTTGCTGACGAGATTATTAGTTTATGTATAACCTTTCTTCTGTAGTGCGGGTGGCGATTTCTCTTCAGCTTTCTTTTCTTGATATGCTTTTTTGTCACTCATTCATGTGGGTCCCTAGGTTTCATCCTAGGCTGTACTTTTAGTAATACATCCTCCCTTATCTAAAATTACTTCACAATTTTTGTTTCCACAGGTGGTTTGCCCTAGTTGTCGGTCCCATGGGACGGCCAGCGTACCCATGTGCCGAAGTTCCGGCAAACAACCTCCTTGGCACGCAGTGCTATCTGCTCATTTGCCTACTATCATAGCCCTTCTTAAAATTACATGCCACCAGCTGCCTACGTGGGTGGGTCTCTAACGTACAATATTTTCTATTTGGTTACTGAAGAGTCGTCACCGCCATTTTTTTACTAGTGTTTCTTTTACTAGCGCTTCCTTCTTCATTCTCTTTTTCTGCACATGGATGTTTCTGCTTCTTTTTCCTTGAATTTAGTGACATATTCTTGACGTATAGAATAAATAAATAAAGAAATAAATAAATATCAGGAACTCGCGACCCAGTGGCATAGTGTGCTAACGGAAAGATGGATCTGCAGTCAACTGACAGGAAACGCGGAATGACGATAGCCTAATTTAGGATTAGGAAAAATGACGGCTCTTTAGTAACTGGAGAAGATCTAGTGCCTTCAATGCAACACTTTCAGGTGGTCCAATGACTACGTTAGGCAAACCATAGAGCTGGCCATGAGTGTTCGTCTGGGTCCCGTGCAAGCCATACCCTCCATGTTCAAAATATGGAGACCCGTACTGGAACGATTATCCTAACTGCGCTGTCGGTCCTACGCAAAACGAAATGGACACCTGTTTCGATTTACTTAGTTATCAGGCGCACTACAAGTGAGCTCATACGGTAGAGCTCGATAATTCAGTGGCTGTCGTTCCTGAAAGCGGAAGTCCCTCTCTTCCCAGAGCACTTTCCAAACCAGTTGGCACAGAAAGCCCTGTAGCAAGAACATCATCGTGCACTTCCGTTTGCACATACACGCAGTATTAAAGGGGTCTTTGTTCACGGCACGTTCCATACTGCTGTCTTGGCGTCTTCCAACGACCACTTGAAGTCTTCATCAATGGCAGTTGCACTCCACTTTGCATTGTCAAATGGACATGTGCACAACAACATACTTAAAGGAGTTAGTCTACTGCCAATACACCCAACACCTGGGTTTGAGAACGTAACAAAGTTCCCTATTCCGTCATCAGGGATGCACTAAGCACCAATGTAGGAGACTGTGTTCACAAAGATGAGCTAGACGGCAGCGTAAGGGTTGCTGAGATTCCGCCGACTAACCTCAGGGCGCAGCTTGTTCAGAACAGTCTCTATGACAACACCACTGTACTCCATCCTGCATGGCCTGCCAGTTAGGCGGGGAAGGTGACTGCAGTATCTGGTATCTCACTACTTGCACTTAATGGAAGCAGATACAGCAGCGAGGCCGGCAGATCTCTCTGGGTCAAGGCGAAAGAATACGCGGATGTGTTGAATAAAGGCCCCCACACACTTCTGCGGCAACGCCGCTCGCCGTTATGGTTAAGGATAGGGCAGGGACGCCGCTGGCGGCGAGCTCTGCGTGGCACTGCGGTTGGAGAGGCGATCACGATGCTAGCACGCGAGTTCGACATCTCAACGCGGAAGACCCTTGAAGTGTTGTAAATTGGGTTCAAGAACTCCGCAATCAATAGGAAGAAGGATGAAGCGACCGTAGCCTAGGAGCTGCTTCCATTTGTCGACCTCTGTGAGCTAGACGACTCCGGAGCTTGCCGGAGTCGTCTAGCTCACAGAGGTCGACAAATGGGAGCAGGCAGAAGGGGTGACCCGAAGGGAGATTCTCATCCGCCCACGCCTTTCCCCATCCGACAGCGACCCACCAGTATTTCGGGTGTTTACACAAGGTCATTAGCCTTTCTTTACTCTCCTTTCGTATCGTTCTCTCACTAACTTTTGAGGTTTTTCTAACGTGAAATGGCCATTGCGCGAGTGACTTTCCCAACTCGTTTAGGCTTTTCCGCGCTTCGAGGAAGGCGGCCAAACGTAAGCCGAATAAAGTTTCCATATCAGTCTTGTCTCAATAGCTTTATGAGGTCCAGTCAATAACTCATTTTTTGGAAACGTAACAATCTGGCGGCGGTAGAACGTCTAGGCTTTCGCCATTCTACGTGTATATATCTGACGCAATCGGGATGATCACAGAGAGACGTCTTTTGCGACAATATTTCAGCGTCGTCCTCGTAAGCTCTATAAAATGGCTTCATACGAGAAATAGCTAAACGAGAAATGTAGGATACTGACCTCATACGCACTGACCTTCCTGGTTCCTTAAAAGTCGCACTGGTGTGCACTACGACAGTCCGGCTAATGGTCTCAGTGCAGATCGAACCTTGTGGCCGGCGAGTCTAGTTTTTCAGTCACCAGGCTGATTGTGCAACCAGAAGCTTGGGTAATTTTCTTTTTTGATCTTGCAGATAAATCTGATGTTGAAAGTTGAAACCTCTGATCAGCGAACTGATTAGCTTACGAACTGTTATAGAAATGGATAATCCTTTGGAAGAGTGTCAGAAGCTATGCAGCCAAAACGAGTTTTCTAAATGGGATTTATGAATTATCAGCGAATATTTAAAAGCAGAGGTGTTCCCCAAATACATAGGTGACATATTTTAGTCGCAAGCGGGTCAAAACACCGGTCGTGCCACCGTCGCTGACCTTACCGATCGGATGCTTTGCGATGTCGTCTCCATCTCCAACACTATCCAAGGGTATGAGAGCTCACCTTCATTGAAGAGTAAAGATGAGAGGTTTATTGGAAAGAAAGAATGCAGCTTGGTCCGAGCTGAAGTTCGGTGCTAGCATCATACCTGGTGGAGACCGTAGAGCCAGGATTAAGCCTGAGGTTCGAGTTCGAAGGGTTGTGCTGTGACTTTGTTTGGGGAAGGTTCACTGTTCTTGTTTTTGAACAAGATTTTCTGGTAATTTTTTCTTTTTTTTTCAGGTGATTTTCGTATCTTTTAATAAGTTGTTACTTCTAGGTGTGGCTCCGCCATGTGGAGATACGAGAGAAGCTTTGCTTACTGAAGACACGTAAAGAATATGGAATTGAATCCTATAAAGCAATGAACGTTAACTGTTCTACAGTCTAGAAGATTTTCTAGGGGCAGTCTTTGAATCAACCAGAGCGAGTTCTATTGAAGGCGATTTTAAAAGGACGTCTTGACACACATTGCCCTACCTCAAGGAGCGGTATCTAGATCTGAAACTCTATTCTATCTAATTTCAAACGCTTATTGCTAATGCAGTCTAATTTCGATTTCTGTCTAATTTCAAGCGCTTATTGCTTAACTGTGTCCCCTTACAAAGATTTTTGCAGCGCTTCTCGAATCGATCACGTTGACGTTGTTTCATCAACTGAAGTTTTGACTTGTCAGGGAACAATTTTGTCTTCCTGAAGGCCTCAACTGTGACTTCGCGAGCGATCGTTACATCATCAGCATAAAATGTTGTTCAAAGGGCTGACTTCGAGTTGCACCCAACCATTTTGTTAAAGATGGGCTATTCGATCACTCGATATTTCCACTCAGTCGATGAGGCATACAGATAGCGCAGTACGAGGTCAGAGGTCTTTTTCAAATCAAGAGAGGAAAGGTGCCCAAGCTTACATGGTGTTGTTCCTTCAGAAGAGGAACAGCTTCGATAGCTACAAAGCCGCTCAGATTGACGGAAAATTTGACGACCTCACCAGTACATCAATCGACGAGCCGTTCTCAGACTTCATTTTCACTCTGTACTAAGGCATCCGAAATAGAGGGAAGTTTGTGCAGTGTGGCTACGTAAGATTCGTTTCAAATTATGGTCGTTGTTGCAAATATTAAGGCACCTTCCATATCGCTAAAAGCTTTCGAAACAGACACTATCAAAGCATCGATTACTGACGACGAGGCTTGAAGGTAAATAGAATCGAAGCTTATAAACCACCAGAATTGTATTTCATTTTGAACGTAGTGTCTTTTAGAAGGGCAACAAGAAGTGAGCCGGAGTCGTCCATTCAGAGCCGGTACTGCTGATAGTGACACACTCGTTCGGTGCTACAATGGAAGGCGGAATCCGTCAGACGTTTCCCCACTGCTGGTGAAGGTTTTTATCATTTAGCAAAATCATCTATGTGAGGTTACCATCAGCTGACATTTACGCGAGCGAGTTATCTCATGTGCTTTTCTTTGCACGATATAACCACTTTTTACGATCGGATTTCTTCCTCATAAAAAGTAGGGGATAAGTAGTGATGCTTTGGAATAAGGTCCTACTTTTCCAGCGCACAGGCCATCTTCACAACCAGCACTGCAGGAGTATCTCGACGGAATAATATAGTGAACCACAAAACTGGCGACAAGCTCATAGCTGCTAACGGATAGCTTATAGATTGCAGTTGGTTTCAACGCTTGCTGGTGAGCAAAGATTCTAGGTCATCAATTCTGAAGGCCGGTTCTTGTAGTCCTCACAGACAATGCGTTTCTATAGAAGAGAACGCAATTACCGGCATAGTATGAAGAACTACGATTTCGAGTCGCTGTACTCAAGATGCCCCCCACTGACGAGATCCGCTTTCCCAGATTGTTTGTGTGATAACGGGGCCAAACGGAGATTGGACATGCAGTTGCCTGACATCATGTTTGAGTTCCAATAGAAAAAAACTGAAAAAAAGAAAAAATAGAAAAAATAAATGAGAATAGAAAACGAATCGTGTGTTGCATTCCGATCCCTTGGCGGTTAGCTGCTTTGCTTGGTGATGCTGTGTTCATTAGCCTCCGGCTCTTCCATTCTCGAAGCCTCGGCATTGAGGATATGCTTGCTGGTGCATTGTTCGAGGTTTGTAAGGGAGGTTTATTAGCTGACGTGTAGGCCTCGTGCGGCTGTAGTAGCCAGCAAGAGGGATGGCTTGCCAAAGAAACCAGTTGTTGCACATGCATTGGCTGGAGCGCATAATGTTAACGACTGAAACGCACGAAAATGACCACGGAGGGGGGGGGGGGGCACGTCTCCAGCAAGAGCGTTCCCGACATTCTTGATAGAAAACGGAGTAAGAAGCAAGCGCAATCGTTGCCCATTTGCTACAAGTCTCTTCCCAGCTTTGTATCTCATTGAGGACTAAATTGGCCAGTTGTCGACAACATATTTCGCACACCGTGATGGTAGCTAGAGGAGCAAGCGAATTTAGTCGCATTCATTTCTAGACATCTGCCACAGAGCGAAAATTACTGTTCTACGATGGATCGAGGGGTGTGATTTCGACTTCTTTATTCAACCATGTCGTCTCAAAAGAGTTCCTCGATAGCTCTAGAGTTGTTGAGGCTGTGGGATAGAGTACAAACGAATGCTTAACGAAGGGAGCGTCCGAAAATCGTCCATCTGAAAGAGACCTTGCAACATTTGAATATACTTGAATAGTATGGGAAAATAATAGTAAAAGCGAACTCTAATGGTTCGTTTCGCCACCTTCCTTCAGACGAACCATGTTCTTTATAACACCTCCTTGGTGGCTCATCGGTGAAGGAGGGAGTGCATAGTTATTAGGTCGTTGCGTATGAAATGGCCGATATTGACTGAAAAATTTGACAGATCACAACTTTGCTGGCAAAAAAGTTGTGATCTGTCAAATTTTTCAGTCAAAATAACAAAATAATAGCGTTAACAGAACCTGAACAAAAAGTGTAGTTGATTAGATTGGTTGATTTAATTCCAAACCTCTTACCATAAACAGATTTGTAAGAGTTTTATATAAAGCCTCTATCTGTCGACTATGCTTTGGTAATACCTCACCGCACACCATGCAGCAACGTTTCTCGTTCAACATGGGATGCTGCGACAGAACAAGATGGTATTCCTTGTATTCACCTACAAGATACCGAAAAATAATCCGTAAATATTCTGAGTGAGGGAAGGCAGGTGGATGGCTCTGGTACACAGCTGATCCTATCGCTAGAGCAGATAGCATAGGGTTATAAGGTTCTGGAATTTACGAAGATGTCTTCTTATGATACAGAAATTGAAAAAAGCTATGCGAAAAGGGATGTCCCCTTGACGTGATCTCAGATTAGGGTGCCAAAGAATGCCCTTCAGTTTAGATCTATGAATAGATGTAAATGTCCTTGTACTTAGAATGGCCTTCATATAAATGTTTTGCCGCGCTTGAACCGTGAGCAAGTGGCTTCAGAACTCAGCCCCGCTCTGCTCATGACCAGTCGATAGCAGCTGCCTGACCGCTCAGAATCTTAGAAAACATCAGTTTTTCTCATTTTCATCTTCAGGAAAAGAGCTCGTGAGAATCTGAAGTGGAACGAAAATTGGATACTTTGCGAGAATTATACACGCAATGGGGCACTTTCGAGCAGGAGGTACCGATGTCATACACGAGAGGCTTCGTCGCTGAAGAGGCTAGCAATTATACATGTATGGCTTCGTATGTACTTGTCTAGTGTGTAAAAGTGTTATTCAAAAGCTTCAGAAGATCTTCAAACTCGTGGATGAGCACAGCGGGGTAGCATAGTTTCTTTTCAAAGATTTTCAGAGCGGTACTGCAACATGCGTGGAAGCCAAAAGATGATCAGTTCTTGAGTGTACATGAAGCCTTGTGTTACGAAAGTATCCGTGAGTACTGAATGCCGATGGCTTGCACTGGATAAGCCATGGAACGTAATAGAAACGCATAGTGTGGCCATAACTTCACGAGAAATGAGCGAATGCAACCAAGTTGTGCTAGCAGAGCTGGTATTTTGGCCGTAGATGACATCAGCCCGAGAGGAACGAGCTTGATTCGAGCAGTACAATACTCGCATCAGACAAAGACATCAATTTCTACAACAAAGTCATTCGTTGAGAAGTCTTCCAAAAGTTCTTCGCTTTCGGAATTACCATCTCATCTGTAAACATCATAAATCCTCCATGTGCTTTGTTACCGTAAATTGAGCAAAGCGATTCTGAGAAAGCGAATGGCACTTCAACAACATTTGAAACGTGAACAGAAACACTTGGAGCTCTCGCCGTGGCTTGCGAATCGAACTAGCATTTTTTCTGGGCCTGATGGTGAAAACGCAATGTCAATTTATTGGTTGGTTAAGCATAGGAAGGCATTGTCACTCGCAATTATTTCGGTGTCCGCTACACCTTTTTGAGAATTTCGGGATGACGTAGATGTTATTGAGAACCACCTTTAGTATCAAACACGTAAAGAAAACAGGGAATTTGTTCTCTGAAAATACCATGTATGCAGCCGCTTTGTGTTTTTTTGTGGAGTCCATGTGGCAGGGCTCGAAGGCCGCCGCGATTACCAGGCATCGCTCTAAATGGAATTTTATGTATATTGTGTAGCATTTTCGAGACTAATAAGTCAGGTTGCAAAAACCGTCAAAAGAAAATCATTACTCCGAAATAGCATCGTCAGTCAGCTGATGACGTTCATTATCTTCTGACGAACACCAAGTTATTTCTAGAGCGGTTAAACAAATTCCTTTCTACCCGAATATCACATCGTCAACTTGCTAGATGTGGCTTTATTTTGTAGGAGCGCTCAAAAAGGGAATTCAAAAAATAAAAAGCGCATTCGAATTGTACCTTTGCAGTGGCACAGTTCTCGTAATTTTTATTTTTCCACAAATTCATAGGACTAGAGCTTTCTTCGAAAAATTGCTTTTACTTTGCTCCTTGCTTTCCTATTTTTGGTCTTTTGCTTTTGCTTATGTGTGCCTGATTCCACCACTCTCCACGCTCTTCTACAAAATGATCCTCCTAAATGAATCACTCACGTATATAGCGCTTGGTTTGAGTGTGAGGTAAAATTTTACGTCTACATGTTTCAGATGACATTCATTTGAGAGCGTACTCGCCTTGTGATTCGTAAGTGCGCAACATGCTTTCTCTTGCTACACTCAATTAGCCTGATTGAAGCCTTTTTTTTGGGAAGACGACCTTTGCGTGTTTACCCTAAGAAATCAGTCTCTTCTGAGAACATCGTCATTCTCAGAAGTCCCGGCTGCTTCACTATCGAATTAGAGTGAACTCAAGAAATGTTATGAGCGTCAGAAACGAGCAGAGGCGTTTGCAGAGAGCATGAAAAAGAATAACGAAGAGGCTTCTTGTTGAGGAAGCCATTCTCTTTGCGATTCATGTAAAGCGGCAAGCACTGTTGTTGTTGACACTCATGTGCAGTGGAACTCCTGCTTTGCAGCAACTCTCGCCCGACTCCGTTTCAGAAGAGGCTGCTAAGGTCTTCGCCCTCGAATGCAGCGGATCCCATACCGTTCTCGCGAATTCGCCTTTGGTCGTTGCATGCCTGGCGTCCATTGCTAGCTGTTCATCTCGTCTCTGAGGTAATTGCACACAGCGACGAGTAAGCAAGGGAACCGGTCCGGTTACGTCATCGATTCACGAGCTCATCTTCTCCATATTCATGAGGCCTGCCAAAGAACTCACCTTCAATGATCCCTTTGATGAAGTTAGCGGCATCGTTTTTGTCCCACGGCGATTCTAATCTCGACCTTTTGTTGGCTGGACGATTTCATCAGAGTTTTTCAATAGCTCTCAATAGAACTTGGTTTCAATAGTTTGCTCCGGTCTAGCCGTCCGGGTGAGTATCTTGGAACGATACCTGATCATTTGGCACTGTCCATCTAACAGCACTTCAGTAAGAAGAGCACTTCCAGAGCACTCGGAAACTAGAATTAGCTGCAGCTTTGCTGAATGCAACATTCTAGCTCAGACTAGATGAGGCAAACAACCATCACTAGTGAGTTGTCGCTATGGGTAGGTCACAGTGTCCCTATTAAAATAGACGAGAAATCCACTAGGTGTGTTTTCCTACAATCTTGCAGTTTTCGCTACCAAGGTCTCTAGTGAAATGACGCTGTGGCCGTCTGTCTCCTTTACTCCAATTCGAGGTTGGGATCCAGGCTAGTCCGGCGAATCCTTCCGCATCTCTGGAATAGGTTCGTTAGTACCACACGTCTGTGAAGAAAGTAACACTGGCCTGGCCTACCCATCAGTTGGCCCAGTAAGCCCTTGTAATGGCCTTATACGCTTTAAATTGCCTGTGCGATACTCTCTAGAAGTGGAGCCGGTAGAGCATCCCACTAGTGCGTGAACTAGTGCCGACCTCTAACCTAATGTTTTATTAAGGCGAGCATATTTGTATCTCCTTTCTAATAACAGGGAGTAGAGACTGTTTGCGAATTGCGGCTATCAGTTCTCTGGCCTGCTAAGATAGGATTTTTATTCCTTTAATTTTATTTACACAAAATTGTGTGCAAAACCGAGTAATGAAGTACTGCGGACACGATATATCGAAATTCACAAATTGCCGGACAGAGAAAATAAAGGAAGCATCAACAGATCATTTCTAATGCCTCATTCTCTTCTCCTAATCATCCGATGAGAACGACCTTCAGTCAAGAGCAAAAAGTAGTTTCACATATCAAGTGAATTTTATTCTCGAATGCTCGGGTCTGGGGTAGAGAAATGATGAAGACGAGCAGTGACCCGCCAATACTACAGGTCGCTAGACAGAAAAGCTCCGGATATCAACTTAGTAGGTTTGCCGCCTCTATCAGCACTTACTTGACGATTGGTATGGAAAGCTGAGGTCAAGTCATTCTGCGGTATCTTACGTTTTGCTTAAGGCTTGAGCACACTTCGCTGTCTTTGCTGCGGCAGCAATGATAAAGAATATCATCGAGCTGCTGCCTGATTTGCTGAGCGGCAAAGGCAGCGCCGCAGCCGTGAGCACACTTCGCTGCGTCAGCGGGGTCGGTTTTGCTGCCGCAGCAAGAAATGTCGACCGACATTTCTAGGCGCGCGCTGCTGTTTGCTATCCTTATCTTTATCCTTATCATTTGCGAAAGCAGCGTGCACCCTCATTTGCTGCTCGATCCGCGTTTGCTGCGGCAGCGAAGTGTGCTCGAGGCTTAGCATTGAGCGGCTACTATAAAAGATGGAAGCGTTAAGGCCCCCACAGAGTTCTGCGGCAACGCCGCTCGCCGCTATGGTTAAGGATAGGGCAGGGACGCCGCCGGCGGCGAGCTCTGCGTCTCTGCCCTATGGTTAAGCATAGGGCCGCGGCGCTGCCGCAGAACTCTGTGGGGGCCTTTAGGCGCCTTTTATACTCACGCCGCAGCGCGGCGCAGTATGGTGGTCCATATGGCTATCGATTTTTCGCGCCGCATGACGATGCCGCATCGCTTTCACACTTCGCGGCCCCAAAACACAACATTTGACGGAATTTCGGGTTACGGTGTTCGACGAATCGCGCTGCGGGAGGCAAGGGGCGCAGCGCGGCGAGATCACCTGCGGCAGACTCGGCGTGGAGTGGGAGATTTCACACCGGGATGGATCATTTTGCTATGACCTTTTTTGCTTAGATTTCCCAATCAACAGAATAAAAAGACTGTGGTTGCAAAAATGGTTACACTATTGTACTTTCAGGACTCCAGAGGTAGGGAAGAGATCGAAGTTTTCAAGCAAACTTCGAAGTGGGGAGGGTTATTTGGGGTGCAGATCACGAATCTAACATCCATTTTTTGCATTACGCTGAAGTTCGGACAAAATCCGTGACCATGGCTTTAGTCACTCGTACCTACCGTAACCTAGGAAGGAAATGGAGATCTGTAGACATTCCCGAAGTTTCACTTACTACACTAGAGATATGTTTAGGGCACAATGTCACTCGAAGTGGCCACATAAGGGAGAATTCTGACTGATTCTCGACCATGAGTACCTTCCAGCAATTTTACTTTTGGACCCGGACATCTCGCAAAATAAAGGGTCGTTTAGTGCCATTTACATTGCAGAGGATTTGACTCAATACCACAATTACCAGCTTCAACCGTAGGCTTAGCGGACGACTTCGACCCCTGCCTTAAGAAAGGATTCGTCGCTCCCCACAGAAAACCACCGCTAGCATTGGCAAGATGCATCCATTGCTCAGCCGGACGAATCCTTTCTGTTCTGGTTTTTCCAACGACTCATGGACAGTCTCCTTCGTTGGCTCACGAACCGTGGTAGGCAGAAGTCCGTGGCCAAGCGTCACTTACACTCCCTTTCTAACTGCAATCGTGCAGTGGCGCGTCAAATTCGTGGCGCGAAGCGGCCAGTCGCTCCGCGGCGGGAGTATAAAAGGCGCCATATAAGTCTGTCAATACTGTTGCCGCATGGCGGGAATCGAACCTGCACCTTTTGCGTTGCGGGTAGCGATGCTGCCGCTTACACTACTTGATGGAATGGGACATCCACGATATCTTCCTAGCTGACAATTACCTATCAGCCTTCACCCGTGATATCGGAAGCTTGAAATATAACAATTTTGAGCAGCATTCATGATGCAGGATTGTTGGCGTGACAGAAGTAGAGTTGATGTCTAGGTTGCCATTATCGTGCTTTTCTTTAGCTTCGAACTAGGCATGTCCTATAGTCTCCATTCTCATGAGGGATTTGTTTGAATTTTCCAAACAACTGAAATTTGGAGGCGTCAGAGTATTTCAGGATCATATTCAACAACTGTGTTTGAAATGAAGGTTTAAACTACTACATGACGTGGTTGAACTTGAAGCTTGTTGCGCCCTGAAGAGTCAACTTCGTTCTCAGAAATCTCGACCACACTCGCACCTTTCATGCTTATTTCGCTGCTCCTTTTTCTCGTAAATGCTCTTTTGTGTCCAGCAAGTTGTTTTCACTGCTGCTTGAGATTGCATTTTTGCAGGAAGGCGTTTTCTCTGGTTTTAGGGAGCCGAACAACTTCTCTTGTTGTGCGGTGCTGTGACAAGTATCACAACTACGGCATTTCCAATTGTGCATGGTGCGGTGTTTTAGCTCGGACAAAGAAAACGTTCTCTTTTCAAACAAATTTATTAACTCGAAATATAAATAAAATAGAATATTCCCTTACACACGAGGAAATCAAGAGTAAATTTACTCAGTACATCCTCCGGCAATGCCCGCGTCCATCCCTGACCTGATGCGCACGCACGCTCTCTTTAAAAGAGCGCTCTCCATATTTGTGAATGCTGTTTCGATAGCGGTGCGGAGAGATGTGACATTAGGGTGCTCTGTCAGCCTCACGCAGCATCTGCCGCTCTTCGACTGTGTAGGACTTGCGGCAGCGCGACAGGAAGTACACCCGCCCCCCGCTGGGGGGTGTGGCATCAGGATGTACACCGCTGCTCTGTGGACCGGAAACTTTTGTTTTGCGTGTCAAAGGTTTCGTAAGGCAACCGTTAGCCTCTCGGTGAAGCCTAGGAGGTTGGAGGTGGGTGAGCAAGGGGGATAAGAGGAAGATCGCACGCCCACCAGCAGGGGGCGGGTGTACCTCCTGACCGTCCTCCAGGACTTGCACCGTAGGTCCTCCTCTGCGATTAAACGCATTGTTCGCTCGCTGACGCCAATTTCCTCAACGATTGTCCCGGTTCGTCTAGAACGCCTGAGCCTTTTCACGACACGCTTGACACGTGTTCCTGCGAATGTGTTTTCCTCGTTTGCAGAGCCAAAACCTTCCTTAGACTTCCCGGAAGCACTGCAAATGGCCACAGTATCGTAAACGTAAACAATTGATCTCAGGTAGCGGAAGGATAGAATTATTTCTAACGCCCAGCGTAAATACTTTCGACAATCGCAGTTCTTCGGTTTCGGTCTGCACCTGTATGCAGCATCGGGTCCACTCTGAGTTTATGACTGTTTACTAGACTGCTTCTGGCTTGCGATGACTTCTGAAGGAATTACGGTAGGCCGGATATTTGAACCCAGATTTGTCCGAATTTAATCGCCCTGCCCTGGATGTCAGAATTTGTGGATCTCTCACTGCGGATGATCTCCGCTACGCATGTGGTCGATGCCGTCATGATGGCACAGTCATTGAAAAGTTTCTACGTCCCAACGTGATGAAGTCGCAAAACCTTCACATTTACGTACTGTTGACTTACATTCGATGTGTAAATACCTGTATATGCAGCAATTGAGGCTTTAACGAAATTATGGTGTGCCTCTCCTTTGTTTTGTTACCCAGGAATGCTGGCGCGATGCTCAACATATAGCTAATTCTTTATCCTCAGTATGTTTAGGGATTTTTTTCCCGAGCACATGGACAGAATTAGGTGATTCCGACAATCGATTGTGCCCCCTTTCAGTTCTGCTCGGATGGCTTTAGCAACATATTTATTGCGGCTTCAGTTTAACAACCTCCTCCATCCTCCAAACCTTTTCTGAATCTCCATCGGCGCCACTAAGGGCAAGTGTCAATGAACGTTGGACGTGGACGTTATCGTTCATAGGGTGGCTGCTTTCCTGCGACTGTCAACTTTGCATTATTTGGACTTCACGATTTCATTGTTCGCTATCTTCTGTGTGGCGTGGACAAAAATGCAAGCTTTCCAATGAATGCCAGGTTTATTTCGACGTATTTCGTGAAATGGAGAGGTAAAATTTCTATTGAAAACGGAGCAGACACCTATTTATCCTGGACACCAGATCGTCTTTATCTATTCATTGGAAATGAGCGCGTTATTTTGACGACGCCATTGCCAAATTGTTAATCTCATTTTGTGACTCCAATTCGCTTTTCCTCATCTGTCGTTAGTTGTATTCCTTCGCTTTGCTGGTCAGATAAGGAATGTGAGACTCGGTTGGATTCATTGTAGATTCTATCAAACCATAGGGCCCGATGCTAACGCCGCAAGGAGATTAAAAAAGGAGCCATTAAGAATCGATAATTTTTTTGAGAAAAAGGGTTTTCCACTTGTTGAAAGTGCTGCGAAGGAACTGTGAATTTTGTTCACAAAGAGAGCGTCAAGAGGAGCTTCAGTTAAAAAAGGAAACAAATTGCTAGGAGTTTTGATCGCAGCAAGACGTTCTTTTTGAAACCGTACCTTGTAACCTCGAACATCTTTTGATGAACCAACGTATAAATCGTTTGGTAGATTTGTTACAGCGTCTTGATTTGGCTTTCGTTTCATATTCTCACGTTATGAATCACGTGGAGAACGACGTGCATTCCCGGCACCGCCATCCACTATGCACAAGTTCGTATGTTTCGCTAGGGTCTTCGCAGTCGCAGTCTGCACTGAGTGATTAGTGGCAGTGAGCGACTAGACCCTTCCCGAATTCTCGAAGTTACTCCACAGCCTCAGTGATTTGGCCTCCTAACCGGATGAAGGAGGCGCTCCCGGTCATGCAGCCATCACGGATCGCGGCCGACTTTTGGCCTTTCGTCGGTCGGAGTGGATTCCTCAAGTGCCAGTTGCCACAGCGGAGACGCGCCACACGTCATGCAACATAATCTTCCTCTCGACGGTCCTCGGCCTCCTCTCAGGATGACCGGAACACCTGCAGTTCTCTCGGTGTCCGTTGACTTCGTTTACGTCGTAAAATCTCGATCAGATAGCATTGTCGGAGGGCACTCTTGTGACCACGTGACAGGGTCGAGTTCAGTGCGCTACAGTGTGAATCAAGTTTTGCTCCCTGAACGTAGTGAAAAATCCTGGATCAGTTTTACATAAAAAGGGCATGTATTACACATTTGATCGCAGTCTTTTTTTCGAAAACATCCTATGTGTCCCAGTTTTTTCGCTTAGCTTCTTCATCCGTATAGCCGATATTCAATACGTGTTGCCTCCAAGGCATTCAATCGGAATGGGCGATCACGATAAGAGTAGGGTAAGAATGGAAATGAAGAGCAGCAGAACTGCATTCCGGATCCCGTGAGCAACGAAACAGTAGCACGAACTGTAACAGAGTTGGTCGGCGACTTCCGATTTCCGTTTCGTAGACGTTCAAGTGCCAAACCGCACAATCACTTTACTTAGAACAATAGTACGCGAAGAGTGAAATCAAACAATGAAGCGCACGGGCGAAGGAAGGAAGGGAGGACGCACCGCGTTCGGCTGAACCGAAGAGAGAGAGAGAGCATTGTCACTTCCGCGTCATTTTGTGTGTGCCGGAGGTCATGGAATCAACTTACTGGGGGCGTAGGAACTCAGAGTCCAATACTGCTGCCAAATAACCCTACTTCTCCCCACTGACCTCGCTGTAAGTCTGCTTGTTGTGCATGGCGTACTGAAATCCTTGAAAAAGTTGACTTCTTCAGCATTTTATGGTACTCCACAGATCATTTACACAAAATGTGCCAGCATTAATGTTGTCCGCTTCTATAATTTCAATATTTTCCTAATGGTTGGAGAAATGTCTTCAATCTGAAAGGAAGTCATTGTTCGTTAAAGACAGTTATATATACATATTATTTATTTATTACATGGAAATCCATGTTAGGTAGTTGCCGAGATAAAATAAATGCCTTTCTGCTTAGCTTCCAATACCGTCTGTCTATTCATACATTCCAAAACTTAAAACAACGCGGGAACATTCAAAGCCCTGAAACGGCAGAAACTTTCGGTCCGACCTAACACAGGCTCTCATGCGTGAAACGCTTCCTCTTTATGGCAGGAGTGGGTGCTTTTATTTCCAATTTTTATCCCTGCTGGCTTACGTGGGGCGGCATCAGTCCACTTTAGCAATGCTTTCTTGGCGTCTCATGACACGAACGTGAAAATTCTGAGGCTGTTTCAATTGCAAAGGGCATGTTCAACTGCCAGCTCGATGAACTCATCAACTACTTTATTTGGTTTTTCACTAAAGAGGCAATTTGAGGATCGCCCTGCACTCACTGGTTTTTAAACGGCTCACGGATGTCCGAGGGGCGTTTAATTCTCAAGTATCCTATAGAAACGCACTAATAGTGATAGGTCTACATCCTGATATCGGGGGGGGGGGGGGGGGGGAGTAGGTGGGAAGTGCCCGGCCGACCATACGCACCTCCTAATTGACGAATGTTTTTAGCACACGATGAGATGCAACTCGAATTTCGATCCCAACAAAGTCTGAGGAGGGCAGGCGCCGGAAGCGAAGCAGTGAACATCCGTATGCTAGTGCAAGATTTTGCCTTCTTGCGCTATGGCATTTTGCTCCCGCTCCATTTATGTGAAGGAACCAATCTTGAGTCCGTAGAAAACCGAATAAAAAGACGGCGTCCGGCGTAATTGGTTAACTGGGGCAGCGCTTTTATTGAGTAAGGGGAAATTTTGGAGAGGAATATTAATCATTCAATAAAAAATTGAGAGGCGAAAGTCATCGACCGATTCGTTTGAAGAGCCATCCCAATTGAAGAAAGTATTGCACCGAGTTTATTTACACCGGTATAAATATGTGATTCTCTCAAGACTCTTGCATCAAAATGGAAATTAATTAACGCGTAGCTCTGGCAGCATTTCTGTTTAGCGTGGCGGAGTGGCCCTTTAAACAGAGTGGCGTGGCAAATGTCTGCTTCTCCACTATCTCCTAAGGCAGCCATTTGACTCTCGAGCAAACCCAGGGGGTTGGGGGTGGGCGGGCCAGGGAGACGAGAGGGTAGTACGCTCCTCCCCCGTTTAGGGCGTTGATGCGGTCTTCTAAAAGCTTTGAAATACATTTTGGTCGTTTTCGCGCGGGGACGCCATAAAGCCTCAGCGAAAGTGAATGCTGAAATAATTCCTGCCAGTCTGTTTATGGAAACGCAGTTTGGTACGTAGCGTCGAATAGGCGAATAAAAATAACCTACAATCACCAAGCCTCACAATGGAAAGTGGTTCATACTCGCGGCTTATTCATTTTCAAATTTGACCGAAATTTTCATTCGGTTAGCTATAGCTGTTTTGAACATTAACAGTGCAAGATGATACGCAAATATTGTAGTGAAGCAAGAATTAAATTACGAATTATCGAAGGGATTGGAGCGACTTTTTATCTCCACATCAACGTTTTTGTTACTACATCTATCCGCTCATTACAGTAGTATCTTGTTGCATAGGAGTCGTAAGATGATTAGCTTGTACCCGGAATTCTCTCACCAGATGGTACTCGAAAGAGCGTCTCCTATTTTTCTGGTTGCGCTTGTCTTCTTTACGTCTGGTTGACCCGACGGAATGTCTATGTAATTCGTCCACGAAATGCAAAAAGAAAAAGGGTGTAGGAAATGAAAGGGCGATTTTTCCACTACTCCCTACAGGACGAGATACCACGGTGAAGGAATATTGCAGCACAGGGGGCAAAAATCAGCTAGGTAGCCAAAGTTCAAAATGGCCCAATCCTGAAACACAGCTCAAGTAGGTGGTCGGAATGAGTTAGTAAGTCAGCAAAGGTAAATGTTAGCTGGTTTGCTGATTCACCCACTTAACATCCTCCATTAACACGTTGACGACAATGCGTCCCAATTTGGGACGCGCCTCTAATTAAAGTATTTCGAAACGATTCGGCTAAACTTCGCCTAGGGGGATTTTTGGGATGCTGAATACGAATCTGACGTCCGTTTCACCGAATACGGTCGGAGACCACCCATATCGACAACTAGGGTGGTCGGGTCAGAACCACCGATTTGGCTCAAATTTCGCTCAGAGGGGTTATTTGGGATGTTCAACACGAATCTGACGCCCGTTTCAACGAATACGGCGGGCTGAGGTAGGTACAGGTAAATGAGTGTGATCAGTCGTCTCATTCTTGAAATAACAGGTAATATTTAAAGTACACTCACATCAAATTTCTGATTTTTATAAGTGGTCAGCACAAATTTTTATGGGTGGTAACACCTGTTGAACAGTGCCTTGTTTGAATGCAATCAGAGAGGCCGATAAATTTGTGACAGAGAGTGCAGTACGATCTGACCTTTTTGGGTTTGTTGTTAGCAGACTTCGACCTTTGTTGTACAGCATACTGTAGTAAGTTTTGCAGCGACGTCCTTTGTTGTACAGCATATGCATTGTAGCAAGTTTTACAGCGACGCCGATTATTGCCGCTGAACTCCTGATCAGTGACCAGCTTCCGCTTTCTGGCTTGGCTGTGAATGCTTCTTCCGCTTAAGATTTCGGCAACTTCAACTTTGAAGTCATTGATCTGCTTCCTGTATGGCACGGGCACGTGAAAGTCACGCATGTTATCAATGATAACCGAACCGAAGACAGACTTCACTTATAATCAACACCCTAAGCAGCCACACTAGGCGAAGTTTGAGCCAAGTCAGTGACTTAGACCCGACAACCTTAGCTGTCGATATGGGTGGTCTTCGCCTGTATTCGATGAAGCGAGCATTGGATTCGTGTTCAGCATCCCAAATAACCCTAAGGGTGACATCCCGTAGAAGTAGAGTGCGTGGCGCATCCCAAAAGGGATTGAGTAACGCCGTCCTTTATTCTTTATTCCTAAGAGAGCACCCTTCAGCGATCCCAAAAACTATAAACACATAAGTATCACTTCAATTTTTGCTAGGACACTTGAGAAAGTTGTGAAGATGCATATTATGGAACACATTAATAAAAACAATATTGTGTCTGGATCCCAGTTTGGTTTTTTAAAAGGTAGATCTGTAGAAACTGCTGTTCTCACATCGGAAAACGACTGGTCCGCGCTGTGGAATTGACAAAATAAAAGGATGTAATCTATTTCAATGTTGCCAAAGCATTTGACAAAGTTCCAAATAGGAAACTGCTAGAAATAGTAGGCCTACCTCCCATGTTAATAAACTGGTTGCAAGACTTTCTTATGGGAGAACATATTCGTGTGTTGGACCGATATTCCAATCTATTCTCGGCCCACAGTGGGGTTCCGCAAGGAGCTTATCCCCCTTGTTGTTCTTATTGTACATATTTGAGTTCCCGGAAGCTAATTCTAGATTTGGAGATTCGCAATACAAGTTAAGAGGTTGCCTTTAAATGCGTGGGAGGAAGTGTGAGACTTAGGTTTCATAGTGTCGGCTGACCAAAGTTTTGACAGCCACTACAAATATGTTGTAAATATAGCAAATCACCTGATCTACAACTTATTAAAAGTCCTACAAACGGTCCCCAAGGATATTTGCGAGCATGTAAGACTTATTAAAGTCCCATAGTTGAAAGTGCAGCTCAAGAGGAGAGATATTGAACTCCTAGAAGCAGTTCAAAACAGCTTTACGCGTAAGCTAGTAATGCGATGTTTGGACTGAGGTACGCCCAAGTCCCCTGTTGTGCTGAGCGATCGAAACTGCTCGGACTACCTTCACTCTCTAGCAAGAGGAGAGAAGCTGATCTTCTGATGATGTTCAAAATTCTTTCCGGTAAGCTATTAATAAGGCCAATCGACTTTTTTGGTGTTCCGCTGACTAGAACCGTAAGAGAAAAGCTCGGACTGCGAGTTCCCATTGCTAGGTCCAGGGTTAGGGTAAATTTCCTTACATACAGGAGCATTGAAGAACTAAGCTCGTTACTGAATGCCGATGAGCGACTGGGTCACTCTGTTCAAGTCTATAAGACCTTACTATCTCGTAGTCACATAGGACGTTAGATGTATTAAGAGCATATTTTAATGGTGGGCGCGTGTAGCACAATCGGAGGAGGCGCGACTGTCGCGTGCACCCGATACCAGGTTCCTGGTTCGGATTTCCCGCCCAGGCCAACCAAGCCTTCCATCCCTCCGATGTCGGTGAATTGGTACCAGACTTGTCTGGGAAGAATAAAGCGCTGACTTGTTCATCGGTGGCTGTCCACCGCAAGTCATTGTATGGCCAAATACGCATTCATGTCGCCTCTACGATATCCCGTAGAAGTAGAATGCGCTGGCGCATCCCAGAAGGGATTGAGTAACGCCGTCCTTTATCCTTTATTTTAATAGTCTGTGTTTCAGTAATAGAGTTTTATTTGTTGTTCTGACTCTGCTCTATCGTCTTCTTTTCATTGGATGTTTATGCATGTGAAAGTAACTTGCGTCTTTAAAAAAAGAAAAAAGTAGGTGAACGAGACTTATCCTTTACTCACTTTTGAGAACCTCAATATCCTTTGAACTTCTCTATGCTCTTTCTTTCAATTAGTTCTGTCAGCTGCTGACATTAAATCAACCGTCCTTATTTTATTATACATCTTTTGATTATACATTTGTACCATCCTTGTTGAGGGGATAACGTACTAGCACCGATAGAGGCGCATGCTGTCACATGCAATCCGACTCAAGGTTCTTGGTCCGGATTTCCTGCACAAGCCAACCAAGCCGTCCATCCATTCAGGGTTCGTGAATTAGTACCCGATTTGTCTGAAAAGAATTCGGAACATATGACATCAGAAGTCCACTTGCAAGTAGCAGTTGAACCGTCTTTGCAAAATCCATGTTGCTCACTAAAGTTCACAATTTAGCTTTCAAATGAAGAATAACGTGTAGTTGAGATTTTTTCTAAATACACGAACAAAAATGGATGTGGTACCAGTTGGTCTGGTTGAGCCTCGAACTTCGTCTACTACTGTATGCGAACATCGCCGCAGACTTTAATAAAGTGACGGATTTGCAATTGTCCGGCTGTTCGTCTGTCGCCGTTCTCATTTCATTGACCAAGTTCTTCCATCTTTCAGTTGTTTCGTTTTGTTCACTTGTGCAGCAGAAACTCAATAACAATCCTCTGTGTTTAAGTCCTGCATTTTTGATTGTCAGAAGTCATCCCTTGCGGAAACCACAAACAATGTAACAGACAATGTATTCTAAGCGGAAGCAGAAATTTTGAGCGTTCGAGTTTTGCGCCGCTTTCCTGCCGAGTACATTCGTTCATTGGAAGAGGAGCATTGCACCTGTTCTTCATCTCAAGCATTAGATTAATAGGTATAGATTAGTAATAGAATGGCATGCAAATGTTGCAGACCACGTACCTCATCGAAATGAGAAATGTCCTGATGAAGCACAATCGTGCTTGAGTCATCCGCACGACGTTTGTTCCCTTTGTCTCGAGAACTAGCCTGGATGTGACTGTGTCGGTTAACCAAACAATTAGCGTTATTGACAGCTCACTACTTCTGAAGATGGCAGCTAGGGCAGCGTAACGAGTACCATTGAGAATCTTCGCTCTTTTATACGTGTGCGTTGAATTCCTTCGCTTTCGCGGATTATGCTTTCGCAGTATCTCTGAAGTTTTTGAAAGTCTCTGAATCCTCCTGCCACACTGTGTTCGTGGCCTCGATGCATATTTTTTGTTTGTTCTGCAAAACTCAAAAACTTTCGCGTTTATAGACTTGCTCCTCGAAACGTAGCGGCTGCAGGCTAATCCTTTCACACACACTGTTGGTCGCCTTCCATGCCACTCGTGTAATGCTCGGTTCTATGGGCGCTATATCTTCAGAAAAGCTCTGATGGTAATTCATCGAACGCCTTCCTATTAGAGGCCTCCTAAATAATTTAGACGTGCAGCGTCGAGGTTTTCGTGTAAGAGCATCGCGTTTACGCCGATCAGGTCACCGTAGCAGAATAGAAAGGTTTCAGGCGTGAACTCATTGTCCAGGTTTCGATCCATACTGATATGCCGATGTAGAGCGACTCGGCTGACCTGACCCGACCATTGATGACCGTTTCAATGGACGGATGATTTAAAGAATGTGGGCGTGGGTCATGCTGAACCTTGTCCGAAACACTTCTTGTTCGCATTGAGTCCAGAGTTCTGGCAGCCCTTTTCGAGAAAACTCGGTCTATAACTTATGGAGCGAAGACTGCTAGTGGAGCGGGGCTGGCTGCGAATGACGTCGGCATCTGTCTTCGTGTACAGTATCTGCCGTTGTGTTAAGTATGTACATAGAGGGAACGAGTGGTTCTTCACTTGTTCGGTTCTTCTCTTGTCGGGAATAGGTGACGGAGGATCCCTCCCCAACAAGAGCGGAAGTGCAGGGCTAGAAAATGAGCCCCATCCGTCCGGCGATGGGTGATGCATTACAGTTTGACGCGGCCATCAAAGCGATCGTCTATTGCTTCGATCTCAAGCTAATAAATGGAGTGAACATCACCGACAATGAAACTGAAGCAGCTGCATAGCATTTCTTGTCCATACATAATGCTTTGACCTATATATCCTCTTCAAATTCAGAGGAGTTTGGTAGCGCAGTAGGAGCAGACAAAAGCTGTAGCGTGCAGACGAATCAAGGTTTTTATGGGTCCTGCCCAGGCTAACGAGGCTTTCCATAACTCCAAAGTCGATAAGTCGGTGTTAGACTTTTATGGGTAGGATTAAAGCACTGCCTTGCTTATCGGCTAGCCACCGCAGTTTATTCCATAGACCGAATATGCATTCAAATAGCCGCAACGATATCAATTAGAAGTAGAATGCATGGCGCACAAAGGGTTTTGTTAACGGCAGCCTTTATTTTTTAACCTGGAGACGCAAGTAAGTGACTGCTGCGATTCAACCACGCTCCAATTCCCAACGTTTCAATCACTGATATTCATTTCGAGATGTAAGAGATTCGCTCGCCAACAGTTCTACATTCGGGCATCCAAGAAAGGTCTCGAAGTCTGTGTAGTCTTTCCTCCTTCTGACTTTTCGCTTTTCTAAGATAAGCTGAACGAAATCCTTCAATTGTAGTTACAATTTTAAACAGCGTCGCGCAATTGCGCATCTACTATATAATGCTTTTACTGCTGAACACATGATGAGTACACGATGTCGTCCTTATCGTTTGGAACGCGGACCCCTCCCCTGCACGCCATGTGGATGTTGCAACATGTTTACGTGGGATTCTGGACGGAAATCCGATCATGGTCATTGGAGAGCTCGTGGAGAAATTGGTTAAGTCAGCGATGCTAACCTTCCGATTGTGGAAGCTGAAGTTAGCGTGGTCATGCTTTCTTCGAGGCAAGACGTGTAGCGATTCGCCGTCCCGGCGAAGTGCAACAACTGTTTGTCCTGGATCGTGAGTCTCGATGCTTATCTCGATTATGGTGCACATAATAGTCGGCACTTCCTTCGATTGCGGTACAGGAGCTTCACCGCAGGCAGAGCTCGATACACAAGCGTAGAAGAACAATGACGTGTGAGCTTCGTCCTGGATCTCCGATGTGCTAATACAAGGACATCATTTCGTATAGCGATATACCTGTTGCGGTATACCTGTTAAGCAGCGGCTCTTAGAATCTTCCTGTAGGGCAGTCATGGAACCGAAGCACATCCAGTACTGCTAGATTCATTAGATTAATATTCATGTGCATGACGGCGTTATAGCTTACCGATAAGGATAAAGATTCGCTCATGGCCCTCTGCTCTAGTGGCAACACTTTCTTAGAGGTTCGAACTGTGTTTGATCTCGGTTACCTTTTTTGAGCATCGCTGCTTTTCATCGCATCTAATATGGTCTTTCTTATTTCTTCTGTTCATCACTTCTTGTTGTGATTGAACTAGGACTCCGCTCACCACTAGCGAAATAGTTTTGTTCGCAAGTAGACATCTATCTAACAACTTGTAGCCACCATAACAGCCACTCTGGTGGTAACAAATATCTGCAATACATAGTTCCTAGTGAGGTCTTCGGCTTCAGGTTAACCGGTTCCATGCTGATATCAGCGGCCGCTTCGTCCCGACATCACCTGCGAGTGCTGACAGACGATGACGATATTCTGGATGTTACGTGTGATCAAACAGCGCAGGTGATGTATGTAGGGCGTAGCATCCAAGGCGAGGGGTGCTGTTCGAATCCGCCTGGCTCCAGAGTTTGTTCGCGACTAAACATCCATCTAAGCACTCCGTTATATAATATTTAGTTTCTTTAAAGTTCACTGTTTTTAGCGTGTAAGATAAATAAATAAATAAATAAATAAATAAATAGACAGATAAATTCTCAAATTTCGTGCTCTTCCACAATCTGCACTATTGACTGTCTTCTGACTAAGCTGCAGGTTGTTGCTTCTAATCAACAAGAACTGCTCTTAGTTACTTATGTCGATATCGGCATACGAAAGTGGAAGTATTGGCTTTGTGTTTTATAACAGAAGTTTACGCCTAAACGCGTCGTCGATGGCTTTCACCTGCAGCACGGCGTCCACGCATCTGCGCAAAGTAGTTGTTTATGCGTCTATGTAATTGAATGAAACAGCTTCTAGCCTCGTTGCTGCCAATGGGTAATTAAATTTCAGCTTCGTGTGAATTGTGGAACTAGTCGGGGATTATTTTTAAAAAACCGAAAAAAAGAAACTTAGTTCCTTTTGGGATGCGCCACGCATTCTACTTCTATGAGATGTCGTAGAGGAGATTTGAAACGGTATTTCTCCTATACAACGACTTGCGGTGGCCAGCCAATGAGCAAGTCAGTGTTCGATCCTTCTTAGTTAAATCTAGTACCAATTCACCGACCCCGAGGGATGGAGGGTATGGTTGGCCTGGGCGGGAAATCCGAACCAGGAACTTGGAATCGGCTGCGCCATCTCCGACTGCGCTGCGACGTAAATCTGTATAGGTGGGATAAAACATAACCTTGCTTGGATAGGGTATTACACTGACTTGTCCATTGGCTCTCCGCAACTCACTGTACAGACCGAATATGCATTTAAGTTGCCTCCACGATAACCTGATGTGAAAGTGAAGTGGAGTGCATGGAGTATCCAGAACGAGTGTTGATTAATATCTTCTTTCGTGTTCAGTGATGCGCTATTCTAACTGCTTCATCCTTGGGTTATTAGGATATAGAGAAATTTTACTGTGAGCTGCTGGTCACAGCCGCAAGTCTACTAATTGTAAGCGATGCGCCAATTCGTTACGTGATCCGTCCATCCTAACCTGGCGCAGCTTATTCCGAAGTATGTTTGTTCTTTTCCGGGAACTTTTAAATCGTAAAAGGTATTTTCCATCATTTACCAAAATTTGACTGAATGGCGTTATTCACTAACACCAGCAAATTTTGTATTAAAAGTATATATTGTTTTAATCTTTGACCGTAATGATGGGATGGGGGCAGGCTTGACGCTACTTCATAGTTTAGAAAAATGCTTAATCTAACTAAATGTGATCTCTGGAATTGTCTGTCTGCCTTTTTCGACAGGGAATTGGTTACTCTACAAAATTCTCTTTTCTTGTTTGATGTACCAGTATTCTTAACCTTGCTAGTGTTGAGAGCGTTGTTGATGTTAGGTTGACTATTGTAACTTGTAAAGATGCCAAAGCGTTTAGTGAAGCTTGATTTGGGGATAGACCGTATTCACCTCGACACAGTTGCGTTAAAAAACCGTTAAAAATTTGCCGGCTAAAGTTTAGCGCCCACCCTTAATCTCTATTTCCTCCAAGAAATGCCGCTGAAGTAGGATGCGTGACTTACTCTGCTGAAAGATTGATTAGCTCCGTCCTTCATCCCTTCAACCTTTCTCAAATGATCCCTGTACTAAACTCTTTTAGAGTGTCGTCACGTCAAAGACCTGATGATCGCTGTTACTTCGCGGCGTGTTCTGAGCTTTGACCGTGGCTCATTTCTTGACTAGTTTAAGACAAGGCTTTGGGGTTCGGCGAAAATCGAAGGATCGGACGTCGGAAATCCAACCCAAAGTTGTCAACGTAATCGAAGTGATGCATTGCCTACGTTAAGCTGTATCGCTGAGAAGTACCATGTGTGGCTCCGTACTCTCTAAAGCTGCCGGAGGGGATTCATCTCCACTTCTTCTGCCATTTAAGAGGGCCATAGTTCATAAAGCACGATTCTCATTTGATTACCGCCATCTGGACTCGGATGAAATATCACACTGGGAAACGCAGATGTGTCGATCGCTCTGAAAAGGCTTAAATGAGCGCTGATTAAGTTTTCGACCAAACTCTCTCCCGAACGATAGTGGTATCGCTTTCCTCCTAACGTAGCACTTCTCGCTGGAACAAGGCAATTTTCATGTTGTGAGAGTTGTCTCACGCCGATGCTACGACATCGTTTCATGGTCTTGGCGTTCCTTGGAGGATAGAGGATAAAGGACGGCGTTACTCAATCCCTTTTGGGATGCGCCACGCATTCTACTTCTACGGGATGTCGTGGAGGCGATTTGAATGCGTATTTGGCCATACAATGACTTGCGGTGGCCAGCCGATGAACAAGCCAGCGCTTTATCCTTCCCAGACAAGTCTGGTACCAATTCGCCGACCCCGGACTGATGGAAGGCTTGGTTGGCCTGGGCGGGAAATCCGAACCAGGAACCTGGTATCGGGTGCACCCGACAGTCGCGCCTTCTCCGACTGCGCTACACGCGCTCCTTCCTTGGAGATAGTGTTACAAAAAACGACCAGTGCTTCGCAGACCATGGACATACATAACTGTGCGAGAAAGGCGTGTTACAACTACGAACACAGGAGTCCGATGCTACCCAAATGGGGAGCAGCGAACAGATGGAATGAACAGACCTTAATCTTATCATGCTCCACTGGAAATCCGTCAAGGAAACTTTTGGTGCACTAACATCTTGAGCGCGTGCTCCCCATTCTTACTGATCCTCCATTAAGGGCTGAGCGCTTTGTGACTTCAAAGAAGGTCACGTCGGAAAGAATTGAAAAACAGCTCTGAGTATGTTTTCAGTCGTCTCAATCAGACAAATGATGATGCGACGTTATGTTAATGTTCTCTGGGGAATTGGCTGAGGCGTTCGGTTCTTGCAGCTGACGTGCTACACTATTCAACGGTTCGGTTTTTCCGCTGAACAGTGGAGAACCCTCGGGTCCCCTGAAAAGCCCAATTAGTAGCAAGCAGCTGCGGCTCATCATACTCTCATTGGAATCGGCCATTCGAACGAATTCCAAGTGCAGGCTTGCTGTGCTCGTGCTGCATCGTTCCTCCGATTTATTGTCGTCCAGCATTATCCTGCCGTACAACAGAGACTTCTAACTAGTGCAAACTGTTAGATTTCGACAACTCCGAAACGTCAGCTCTTAAATCGGTCAACGTTTTGGCATTCTCGCCTTCCTCAGAGCCTGCAAATCAAAGATCCACGTGGTTTTCCAAGCAGTGGGGACCTCACGAGTCGATAATAACTTGATGGCGGCCACCTTCTCTCACTACGACGAGTGGGTAGTCTGATGGTCTCTCGTGGAGACGTTGGAATCAAGGTTTGAAGGGATCCCTCTCTATCCTTGTTCGGATCTTTCGCAGTAATCCAAAAGATTCAGACTGGCTCAAAATTAATCCTAGGTCCCTAGGTTAGCGAGAGCTTGCCTGTGACGGCCTGACGTCACATTGTTCTCTCTTCGACGAATCACGTTGATGCAAGCATATGGTAGGGCGCTGAAAACAACGGCGATCAAAGTTCCTTCTTCACCACACTTCTTCCCTTTTCACAGTCTTCACCTCATATGGTCACGTTTGACAAGCAGTTATTAAATAGCGCTGCGAAGAGCGGTGGTCGGTCTTAGTTTGAGGTGAAACTCACATGTCGGGAGCGTTTCCAACAAACATTGTAATCTAGATAATACGCTGCAACACTTATGTTCGAGAGAAAACAATTTATGGCATTAAAATGCGCCGCACTGTTTTTCGTTTCCAAACGCTCGACTTCGGCGGTCGATCCTCTCTCGACGTGACGACAACCGTCAAATTGACTTCTATTTAGTCTTTAGATGAGCCAACATAACACTTCCTGTAGAATGAACACTTTTGAAACTGAACTGGACACCTTTCAGTCGTCGTTTTCGCTAGGAGAAACTTGTTGGATGAATACTTTTCTCGACTACTAATGATCACGTTCTCGAGTTAGTGCATGGCGAGCGTTCGCTATGTCGCCCTCATATGCTGAGGATTTGGACTTGCAGTTAATTCTCACCGAAAACGACCGCTCAGGCCCTGGTCACAGGGATAAAGAACTGCTTCTAGCTAACGGCTTGTGCTGCTTTATGATCGGTCCTCTTTTACGTTCTTCCAATTCGAAATATCTCGAACATCTCTCGATTTTTTATTTCCAAAAACGAGAGCACAAAATGTTGCAGGGAAGTCCAGCGAACGAGGTCGAACAATCTGCTTCTATGGCAACACTGGATCGTCCTCAGGTGAATTGTCCTCTACGACATTGAGTCTGCTTCCCTCGCATGACGCAGTGGCTTCACCGCTGGTCTTGTGCTAGTTCCCTATACTTCCACCTCAGTTTACAAGCGTTCCTTCGCACTACTTTCACAGCTTCGCGTTTTTTGGTGGCCGTGCACTCTGTCAGTTTCTAACCATCGTATTTTGCTACCCTTTTTTGTTACTAGCTAGTACTATTTTCTCCCTGAACGACCTCAAGCAGATTAGACCCTGAACCATGTGAGATTTAGCATTGGTGTGAGATTCTTGACTTTTGCCGCTGGCATGTTAGTAAGGATAGAAGAAAGACTAGTCCACATTTCCTAGGATTCACTTTTATATACCATTCTCACATCGAATTGGACACTTTCCACGCCAAATTGGACACTTTAAGCTAGCATAAGAATTTTGAAATGAAAGCAAACTTTCCAAATCGAAACCACCTTCAGACAGGTTAAACAGCAGACACAGTAAGATGGCTAGTATAATTTTTTATTCAAGAAAAGCTTGGTATAACTTTCTTTCAAATTCTTTAATTCGCCCGCTCCAATATCCCCCATATATATTTATATAATAGTTTTATAAAAATTTTATTTTTTGAGAAAAAATATTAAGATAAATTTTGTTTTAAAGCGCAGCAGTGCGCAAATCATGTAATGCCTTAAAAGATAGGATCGCGCCATGCACTCAAAACGTTCGCAGCAACTTTTATTTGATGGATAATGTAAATACTGTTTTTACATTCAGAGTCAGAGTCAGAATATATGTGTTTTTTTACAATTGTTTTTGTTGTAGTATTAACAAGTGCCAAGCTCCATGCAAACAGAAATTCTGCTACTAATCGACTAAAGTTTTGCGACGTCTTAGGAGAGGACATGGCGCGTTCTCTTTATTGCCACAGAAAAATGGGCGCCTTCCCGTTTTTTAAAACAAGTTATAAACCATTATTTTGTTTTTCCTCAAAAAAATTTTTTTTACAAAATTTCGAACTATGTGTTCACTTACTGAGGAGTGAATTAAATCTTCAAGGAAAGTTATATTAACATTTTCCTTTAACCAAAAATATTGCATCCTTTTAGTGAGTCTCTAGTTTAATGTAGAAGAAGCTGATTTCAACTCGTAAGAGTTTGTTTTGATTTTAAAAGGCTTATGCTACGAGTGTTCACGCCAGAGCAGCCTCCTCTTCCAACTGCGTTGTCCCTAAATGTACAAAACCTCTCGCGTTGTGCCGTCTAGAAACGCATCGCGGCGGATTAACCCATCGCAAACCGTCGCATGCTAAACCCCAGCTAGTTTTGGGCGCTCCGAGAAAAGGTATGTACGTTCGATTCATCTCTTCGAGATCTACACAACCCTCTGAACAAACTTACCGATCACATTAGTTGCTTCGTGTGGAGCAGAAATGAAAAAATGACTGCAGCAGTTTTTTTTGCAACTGGAGCAAGTTATTTTCATGTAAGCGAGTGTGCCACAGTCCTTTAGGCATAACGTACTTCGCTAGTGTCCAGTAGTGTTAGGAGTAAACCATGCACAATTCACACGGAACAGACGAAATCAATCGAGGGGATGAAAGCATAGCATGCTAGAAGGCAGTTAGATGAAGAGAAACATGAACAACGTGAAGTCGGCAGAAGTGTCCTCTTACGGACACCAGTAATGGTATTCTATCTGTTTTTAGACCACCTAAGCGTTCCATCCATCTGACGATAAGATGAGCCAACTGGACTTATGCAGAACATGGTAATATTCCTAGTGATGAAAATGGTTGACGCCTTTGAGAAGCGAAGCGAATCTTTCCACCAAATAGGGTTGCACAAAATGTTTTGTTCATCAGCGGCTAGTTGAGGTCAAGGCCCAGTAGAATTGCTCCCTTTCGATTCGGCAAAAATCTGGAGTTACTTCACCGGCAAAGGGCATTTGGAAGAGTCATTAGTTTTTCGACGTCTTCTGGTCTTGAGCAGTGTTATTTAGACAAATTCTCATAAGAAACACTGTTGTGTGTTTATAACTTGAAGGACAACACTAGTGCAAAACAAACGGTCATGCCAGGGACCTGTGACCTCACACACGAGACAGATCTCCTACTCGCTAGCCTGACCGAGCTCGCGTGTAGCCGTTCCAGAGAGGCTCAACCGACTGGGTGAGGAGAGGTAACGCTGCTTCCGTGCTCTCGAATTTCGGCCACAACTTCAACGGATCCAACAAAGGTAGCTGTGGGCATCAGCAATTTCGAGTTTCCACTATTTCGTTGCAAGGGAATCCTTCCGTGTTTTTCGTTTTCTTGGGTGCGACCGACCGCTCTTGCCATTCCATAGTAAGAAACCTCACCACAAACTGAGCGAATTTCGCGTTCATCATGTCAGTATTCGAAGTAGACCCGAATTTTGCAAGTAAGAACTGAAAAATGGATGTTCTCCAACACGGAACTCCAATCGTGGTAGCCAGGGACCAGATTCATCAATCGCTTATCGGCCGGTAATGATGAAAAGTACCGCCCAGCCTGATGCTGATGATTGTCATATCAGGGGATTTTGCGGTGCTCTTTACCGTTACCGGCCGGTAAACGGTTGATGAATCTGGCCCCGGGTAGTTTATAGCGACTATGGAAGGAAGGTCTTTATGGGTTCTCTGGTGTTGAGTCGTAGCAGTTCCGGAGTCGGCGCGATGGTGGTGTAAACAACATTCGGCCTCCTCCTTACTTCAGCAGTTGAAGTTTCCTATCTGCTCTTTCTAAAAGTGAGCCATGGTGTACATATAATAGACGTTTGCGTGGGATACTTCTGAATTTCTCATACGTACTTCTGCCGTTCATTCGATTATTCCGTCGTAAATTGTAAAGTTTTTCTGAAATCTTGTATTCAAAAGTGATCTAATTTACCTTGAAAATTTAAGTGTTATCACCTTAGGATCAGCAGTAATTTATGAAAAGCCGTACTTGTTCTCTACGACCTTCTAAAAACCTACCTCGGAACGGAAGATAGGTTTTTACCTGTTTGATGTGGGTATACCAAGTAACACTTCGTTCTTGAAGGGACCGTTGAAAATATTCTATTATAGTTTCTTTCCGATTTTTCGCTACTGGTTTTGTGTATGCAAAAGCAGTTCATTTCAAATAGTTATATGTATAATTGTGACATGGTCAAAGGATGTGCGTCGTCATCGGAGCTATGTATAGGCAACAAGAAACTTTCCAAACTTCCCAAAAATGTGCCTACCCTGGTTTTTCTACGGCGTGATGCGTAGAACTTTAGCAGGTTCTTTTCGAAAGACGAACTCTTGATTGAAGCAATGAAATATCCCTTGCAATGAATTTCGCATTACGGTTGGAGTAGTAAGTCTCTATCGCTTGTCAGATAGATATGTCGCACTTTCTTTAACCGATTAATCCAAAGAGCACCAAAGAGCACATTTTTCCATTTTTCCATACAGCACTGGCGACCGATTGGATGGCTATAATAAGTGATAGTTATGCGCGCCATATCTATTCAGGAGCGGCAAAGTCCTTGCTTTACCATAGCCTTTGCCTAAGGTAATGCAAGGATTTTGTCGCTCCTGCCCTTGTTGACACGCCTGAGATATGCAGCGCTGCTCACGAGCTGCTGTTCAGTCGTGCTCTCTCGCTCTCATTCTCACGATCACCATTAGGAGAAGCCTGCTCTTGAACATACAGTGCATGCGAGCTCTAAAAACGCACGAAAATATTTGCTATTTTTCCAGACCGCCTCATTTCATTCAGCTCGAAGACACCTTTGGTGTGGTTACAGTAAGAATGCTTTTCATTTGCACGTATGTTACACGGTGCTCCATCATGTCGGTTCGGTGGTTTAGTCACCAAGGGACAGATTTTTTTCGGATTTTTTCGGCGACGTCTTCTTAGAGCCCTTAATTTAGATACCGATATTAGTTCTTATTTATTCTCCAACTTCTTGCTTTGTAAAGCCTTTGCATTGTTTTCCGCTTTCGCACATAAATGCCGAACGAGGGTGGAAGGTGGCAGCACAATTTGAGCGCCCAAAGATTTCGATCCTTTCATCGGTCGCAGAGAGCAAAAAGTGGAAAATAATGAAGGACCTGAATATTGCTCTCCCCTGACCAAGCGCCTCTTTACTTCACTACTATTCTTTTATTTTCTTCACTTCTCTTTACTTTATTTACTATTTCTCTTCTTCTTCCCCTTCTTATTTTTCAGCGTCTATTCTGCTTCGTAGTGGGGCACGCTACATATTTTGATATTCCCTCATCACGCTTCATTTACTCTTACTTCTCTGGTACCGTCTTGAGGCGCAACAACAAGATTTGGTACAACGTCATTACCAGTCTTGGTTAGCAGATGGAGCATACGTCTGAACTTCACATTACGGTTTCTTATGCGTCATTTCGTGTATGTCATCGTTATGCGACATTTGGTATATGGTACTGTTGTGGCGATTAGCGTTGTCGAAGGAGACCTCGGAGAAACCCTTACGGACAACCCAAGGCTTAGAATCCCACTACACTCACGCCAACCAAAGGTACCGTTCTTCCCGGATCGGTTAGCTGACACCAGTTTTGCCTAGAAAGGGTTAAACACAGGCTTCGCCATCGGGCGGCTCTAGAAAGTTGCTTCCTACTTCGAACACGCATTCAAATTGTCTCCACAAGATATAGGAGAAATAGAATTCGTGGCGGAGTAACTGACTTATGCGCTCTTTACCCTTGGTCCTTTATCTCGTTCTAGGTATGATTTCAAATAGTGTGCTCCAGGAGATGTTGCGCCATGCGCAGGCAAGGAACTCCGTTTTGCCCCATGAAAGGTTGAAAAAGTGAGAGGAGGCGGAAAGGACGCGAATCACCCTAATGGAACGTCGCTGCACAGCATTTTTTACTCACCTGATGGCCGACACCCCACAGTATTTGCTATGAAGCTCTCAATCAAATACTAGTTCTACGTTCGTGCTTCCGTCCCGCTTACTACCGGGTGGCACTTTTCAAGAGTCCCGACCATTTCTAAGGAAATGACGGAGATGATGCAAAAAAAAACGAGCTCAATCACATCTAGAACTTCACAGTTCTACAAGGAGAGTTTTATTGCATACAGAGCGGAGGGAAGGCTTGGTACAATTCCAGTGCCTTCGAGTACAGCTGCGAGAATAGATGCTGTAAAACGCCGACAACATGTGTGTCAAAAGAAAGCTCATGATGCTCGTGCTTGTTTCTGGTGTTCAGAGCAAAGCTGGAGATGTTCTGCGAAAAGCCATGGTTTTGTCTTCGTTCGTGATAGTCCTTTCGAATTTCCTCAAAACTGTTCCAGCCACATATGCTAGCGATGGTATCAATGCTTGCTAATCGCCAACGAGTTTGCAATGCCACCTAGATGTGAGGTCGAACGACAAACTGTGTAGTTCGACCATGGAAGCTGCTCAGCTGCTTGTTACCGAAACTGAGCTTTCTTGCGACCTTTATTTGAGGTGCAAGTGCGAAACGATCTGAGGGGCTGCTAGAGAGGCTTCTCGTGATGCAAGAATTGAGAGGCTGATTGAACTTTTCTTTACAATATGCAATAATTTTCGTGACCTAGTGCTGTGGGCGTCTGCAGCTAAGCTATGTTTATGTTATATATATGCATGTATGTGTTTATGTATTGGGTTGGAAAAAAGTCTTTTCATTTTTTCAAAGATTTATTACTTCACAACTACAATGCCAAATCAATTGAGATAAACTCCGTTTTGTTCCACTACACTTCTCAAAAGGCTGGGTACTTTTCAAACTCCTCTCGTTTAAAGGACTGCAGTTGTGGAGCCGTAGCATTGGTGAATTTTTGAGGTCTTCATCTGTTTCAAAATATTTCTCTCCAATTTCTTGCTCGAGAGCTTTGGAGCGTTCCAAAAGCGGCCTATGTTGGCCGGCTCGGCTTTTTCGGCCAATGACCAAAAGACATGTCCGGTACTGTAGTCGGTAGGGGAGAGGTCAGGACTATACGGTGGATGTGGCATTGCCTCCCAGCCCAGCTCCTTTATTATTCCCTTGTGAGTCTTACAACATGTGGTTTTGCACTGAGTATCCAATAGGGCATGTGGAAGCCAAGCTCCAAATTTCCATGCAAAACCAAGACCCTTCAGATGGATTCCCACATCCTATGGGACTCTTCGGGCTTCTCTGCCAGTTGACGTGTCGTCTGCCTACTATCGGTACGAAGAAGATGGAGTAGATCAGTGTCGTCCAATTCAGTTGGCCTTCCTGACCTTGCTTTGTCCTCGGGTGAATAATCTCCTCTTAAAACTTTCCGAACCACTCATAACAGGCGCGATGAGTAATTGATCCCAAGCCATATATATAGGTATATCTTATTTAATTTGGTCGGCTGCTGACGTGCTGTAGATCCTTTAATGAATTCATGAAGAATGACGTTCCGAAAATGGCCATGAGGTAGATCTCGCATTGAGTTCGGAAGATTGGTTAGATAACGAAGTACAAGAAGGATCTTGACCTGTGTCCGCGTGCGAACGGTAGACAAGTGTGATAGGATTACGAAATCAGCAACTAATATTGACTAGTGCGTTTACAAGGAGAACGGTAAAAAAATTTCGACGTGTGAAGAGATTTCTTCCAACCTAATATGACGTATTCGTATGTATATACCATTTTCACTTCACAAGTCCTACTACTTGGGCACCCCTAAACAAGCCTAATGCTTTTGGATTCGAACTGAGCAAATTGGGATGTACCGCATGAGATGCTCGCTTTTGCATTAAAATAAACTGTGTTCTCTTGTTCTATGGTGGTGATGATAATCAACAAATGCTTATGGGAAGTCCAGGGCTTTATGGTCGAACGGCCTACTCCTTTCCGGCTACCCTTTTCCGGTAAAGGTACGCGGCGCTGAAAATGGCAACCTCATTGCTCAATCTCTTCCCTCGCCCTGTTGGCTGCTGTGCAGGAATACGATGACATGAGAACACCCCTTCGTGGGCGTCAGCATTCTTTTTCATTCTTGCACATGCGGTCGAAGTACGCAATATTTATCGGAAAATTTGTTCCTCAATTTGAAAGTAATTTATGCATGCTGATGCGGAAATGAGCGCCGTGGATGGGTAGTTCCCCACCCACGGATTCGGTTTTTGTAGCGATTGGTGAAGCGATGACCGAGAAAGCTGCCTGGAACGCCAATAAATCTCTGAGTGAGCACACGAAAGAAGATTCCTTGATCGTTCCGCCACGCTATCGGTGAAATGAGCTGGAAGGACGCATAGCTCTGGCATCTATTTCAGTAAGTCACCGTGCGCTTGTGCTTGTGTAAGTTCACTTCTCAGCATTTTCCTTCGAGCGAAGGCTATCAGCCTTCAGCCGTAAGAGCCATTCGAGAGCTATTATCATTGAAGAGTAGCGTGGCATCAGACGTCTGTAAAGAACAGCAGAGCTCATTTGCTGACCTGAATTTTTGGATTATAACAATGTAGCTAGAGTCGACATCACCCTCTCCTCTTAATTCTCGCACCTAGCAATATCATTAAAAGGCAAGGAAGAGTAAGACTGTCGCTTTCCGTAGCAAAAGTCCCATCAGGGCTTTTCCCATAGAAATTTGCGGTTGTTCCTTTCCTTCATGAGAGAGGAAACTCTACAAATGTCTATAACTATTTTAGAACGAATCTTGAACATCGATCACCACCTTCATAATTCTCAATTTTCAATCTCGGTTTATAACTTTCCTCCGCCACATTCTGATTTCTGTTTACTGGTTGTCTGCTCAGTGCTGTTTTTCTTTGCTCTATATTTCTTGTTTTTTCTTTTTTCTATCCCTTCATTACCCAATCGGGCCTTTACCTGTACGCTTTTTCCTAATCAGTAGATTTTTGGGTTTACGTTTCATACGTGAACGCTTTACGTTGTCTGTTCACGTCCTAATAAAGCAAAGTAAATCAAGAACCTTGCACTGGCTATCGTATGATGTCAGCCGATGCGGGAATTCCTCACTGGAAATTGTTTCGAAGTAATCTCTTCATCCCGACAGCAACTCCTTATTCATCAGCGACCGCTCCAACCACTGCTTCCGCAGAGCTTTTCAATGCCCAGTGCTTTCCGGCGACGCGATTTTATAAGCGATGAACTTCGCGCTCTCCATCTGCTGAGTAGTTTTTCGTAGAGACATAGAATGCGCTCTGCCTTTATCTCAGCGCCTGATCGCTCTCTCTTCCCCTTTGTGCTCACGTTCCACGTGAAGTGTTCCTTCCTTGTTTGACCGATACAGCCTATGTAGTGCACAGAGGAAGCCTTTCAAGGCAAACTGAGGAGTCCAGGTTTCCGAAGACGAGACAACAATAGCTGGAATCGAGTTCGGATCTCCAGCCAGTCTCCACTGAAATCCCTTCACCGCAAACAATGCGCCTTTGCTGCCGTTCCACGGCTAACGGGACATGCCCTCTCTTCCGACCAAGGAGGATGACACTTGTCCACTTGTCTCTTTTGTGCGCTTTTGGCTCCGACGTCCAATAAATCACTATTCAGAATTGAACGCAATTCTCCCTAGGCTAGGTGATGCGACTCTGATCCTGTTGGGACTTGAAGACGCTGTGCAGAGTGCAATGCCAGTGTCTCGATGAGTCGCGTTCTGCCTGGTGCCACGCCGATTCCACTGAGGAACTTCATTGTGTACGCCTCTGTGGGACGCTCAACGGCCGATTCACCTCATCTCGATTTCCTCAAGTTGCTCTTCTGTTGTTGGTGGTGTCACTGGTCGTTTATTTCCATCGTCGGAGTGGAGAGAAAAACAATCGAAAACCTATGCAACTTGCAAGAGGAGCAACGGAGCTTCGTCGCGCTTTTGAAACACTACCCAACTTTTACTTTCGGTGTCCAGCCGATAGGCAAGCTAATGGTTATGCTTCTAAGACACCAATTGTACGAACCCGAGTGATGGAAGACTTACTGGCGGTGGTGGCATTCAAATCATAAGCCTTGTTCGGGTGAGCAACTAGGAAGCGACCTTTCTTGCTCTATCCGCGTCCCTCACAGTGCAGCAATTCCTAATAAATGCATTGAAGCCCATCTGCGCTCCTTAAAATCAGCCACCATCACCCCTTCGGTGGAAATTGTTGTTGGAGCAGTCAAGTGTTCCGTGTTTGTGCTCGTGAGGCACAATTCATAGTCAAGGCTCCCCTTTGCTCAGAACCGAAAAACGGTTTGCGAGGGATTAATCCGTCGCAAAGCGTTTTTTTTTTACCTCGCGACGTGAACAATATATTAGGTTGTCCCATAAGTGCCCGCGGTTTTTTTAACGATTCACTGCAGATTTCTCCGGCAGTCTCCTGCATAGCGCTGCATAGCTTTCGGTAGAGAATGACTTGCTCTATTAGAGTCTATATGTATTGCATTTCTTTTTTCATCATGAATTTTGTCAATTTTTAGGTCGTTGAAGTGAAAAGTGAAAAAGTGACAAAGTAGCCATAAGCGCACTTGTTCTCTCCGCTTAGGTTTGTATTTTTTTGCAGAGTTTTTATAGCATTTGGAAGACAATTTTCTGTGCTACAAGAATGTGTGTTGGTCCTATTTTCTCACATGCCCTTTATTGATTTTCAGGCCATCAAATTGGGAATTCCGACTTTCCCGTCCGAATTTTTACCAAAACTCCGGTTCTGTGGTTGGACTTTTTTGCTTGGTGTCATATGTCATTTGGAAGAGGATGTCTTGCTCAATAAGAATTTGTGTCACGTTTATTGGCTCACGCTGATTTCTGTCGAGTATCAACAAGTGAAGAAGGAGAAGGAGTTGTTGGTGAAGACGATTTTTCTCTTTTTGGCATTTTGTTGATATTCAATAGAAATTAATAAACGCGACACATATTCTTATAGAGCAAGACATTCTCTTTCTAACGACATATAAAACCAACCCAAAAAGTTCAACGACAGAGCAGGAGCTGTCGTCAAAAATAACCATCCTCCTTCGGACGTCCCAATTTGATGGCCTAAAAATCAATAAAGGGCAAGTGAGAAAACAGGACCAACACATATTCTTGTAGTACAAACATTTTCTTCCAAGCGCTATAAAAAATTGCGCAAAACATTTCAAACCTAAGCGGAGAGAACAAGTGCGCAAATGGCTACTTTTTCACTTTTCACTTCAACGACCTAAAAATTGACAAAATTCATGATGAAAAAAGAAATGCAATAAATGTTCTGATAGAGCGAATAAGTCTCTTTCGAATGCTATGCAGCGCTATGCAAGAGACCGCCGGCAAAATCTGCAGTGAATCGTTGAAAAAAACGGCGATGACTTATGGGACAACCTAACAGTACCTTCGTCCAAACACTTTGATTCTCTAGCACGCCTCGCTTGCTCTTTTCATGTCTGATGCATACTTTTGGAACAAAGTGTGGTTTATCTGCAATGAATGACCTCTTAAACCCCACTCGTTTAACGTCGATCCTATTAGCATCGGTGTGCGAATTTGCTGTGGGAGCTTTTTTGCTACTAATCCGAGTTCGATTCGGGTCCTTCAGTTTTCAAACCACAGATAAATGAATTATGCGGATGTTTTTGGAAAACACGAATCCTATGATGACTCAGTTAGTGGTGATTTCACTAGAACGGATTTCCAAACAGTTCGGATAATTGGTTCTTCCTCGTGGTGACTGTTGGATTACCGATTCGGATTTTTGATCATAATCAGATATCTGAGCCGTCCGAAAATCCGTTCTTGTCAAAATTACAATTGGTCATACTATGATCCGGGCTTTTCAAAAATGCTGTTATGCGCATGATTCCTTTAAACGGGGTAAAAAAAACGACGGATCGGGAATTATCGAAATCGCCGTCGAATCCAATGCGTAGTACATGCTTGAGTTCTCCACGAAGTGTTTGGTCATTCTTGCGCGCTTGTAAAAGGTCTTGAATTAAATCCAGCCTATGGGATTGTGTTGATCCATAAGGGATTCGTCTGCGTAGAGCACATTTGGATCGTCCTGAGAACCGTCCAGCTTTGCCGAGAATACCCTGTCCGTGGCCGCTCCTTCGCCGACTGCGAGAAGTGATTCGATAGCATGAAACGAAACGCATTCTACCGTGCTCATCGGCCAAGGAGCATCCTACATGAAAACCCCAGCCAACTCTTACACTGTTTGCAAGCTAACAGTTCGGCTGTCCTCTTACTATTCCACCTGAAAAGGACCATTCAAACTGGAGAGAGGGGGCACCGGAGGTGTTAGCCATTAGGACATCCAATAAGTAATGTCGTTTTTTGTGCACTACGTTTGTCGGCAGATTTGTGTATTTCGAAGGTGAGCTAAACTGATTCTAAGTTAAGTGAGACTTGCTCTTTTAGAATCTACCATCCGTTGAATTGATAGCTTGCAAGTTTAGGTGAAATGGCTTAGCAAATCTCAGAGGAGCATATTCGGCATTGCATGCTGTTCGAATTGCGGAAGGGTAGTAACGCAATGGTTGCTACCAAAAATATCTCCAATGTATATCCACATGCATTTGTCGTTCGCAAATGCCAGGATGGTTTTCCAGGTTTAAATCCAGTAACTTTGACCTATCTGACTCTTCTCGATCAGGAAGGCCCGTAGCATTTGACAACGACATGCTGATGGCAGAACTGGAGGCGAATCCTTGTCAAACAGTGGAGGAACTTTCGAGTACTCTCAACGGATCTGGATCAACCATACATTTCCATCTATGCCAAATTGACAAGGTATGCAGAGCAGGTGTTTGGGTACCGCACGATTTATCCGCTGAGAACTGTGCCAACCGATCGACGCTTTGCAACGCACTGCTTCAACGACACCGTACGAACCCGTTTTTTGATAACTGATCACAGGAGACGAAAAATGGATATTGTACGATAATCCGGAGCGCGAAAAGCAATGGCTTTCCAAAAATGAACAACAAAGAAATACTGCGAAGCCGATTATTTATCTCGGAATGGCACTCCTCTGTGTCTGGTCTAATATCCGTGGAATTGTCAAGTTTGAAGTGCTTAAATCTGGACAGACCCTTGACGCAGACCTTTACCGTGAGCAACTAGATGGAGTGAACCAAGCTTTACTGGAAAAGTATCCGACGATCGTCAACAGAAAGGGCGTAATTCTCCATCACGACAATGCAAGACTGCACTGTGCAAAACAGACGCTGGAAAACATCAACGAAATAGGATGGGAGGTTCTGCCTCATCCACCATATTCTTCTTATCTCGCACCTTCCGACTACCACTTACTTCGGTCTCTACAGCCTTTTCTTTGTGGCAAGAAATTTGAAAGTTTGGAGGATATTCAAAATGCTATGTCCACACATTTTGCTCAAAAACCATAACAGTTTTATTGCTCAGGTATTGAAGATTTGCTTGTTAGATGGAGAAAGGTTGCTGATAATAATGAAGATTACAATGTTGGCCGAAATAAAGTTTTGTTGAAAACTTGTTCAATTGAAGTCAACGTTGAAAAAACGATGACCTAATACATCGCTGCATCGGGCGGCCTCATGGTGCTTGACGGGGAAGAAAATGTCATTCACATGGTTGCAAAATTTTCCTCAAATCCATGGTCTGCTGAAGCATAGGTTTCACGAATCCCACCGCTGGTGAATCGTGGCTCGGGTGAGGGAGAAGAACAGGACAAGAAGGTGCCCACTGAGAAGGCACCAGGATTCAAATTTTAGTAAACCAAGGCAAGAAAGCAAGCTACCAGAGATGTAAACTATAGACTCAACTACTTATGTGCATTACGACAGAGCTGCTACGGGGCCTAACCCTGAGTAAGGAAAATTTTATCTAAACAAGGGTGGAATTAACTTAGTAGACGTCTGTGTCGTGCCCCTTTTTTGGCAGGCGTCCGCCCCGTGAGGAGACCCCTGAGGCACCTCCTCCCCTTTGCCCTCTGAATCGAGCCAACAGCAATCTCCATCTGGAGCACGATGCTGACACGCAATGACAGCTCTTCATTTGTGCTCTCTTATGTTGGTTTTCATGCAATTCGATCCACAGATCCACCTCTATGGCGCTGCCAAGTGCTCGCGGAAGGGCAGAGCTTTTATATGTTCGTCTTACCATTACTTCCTTCTATAAGATACCTATGGTTTATTCATGTATGTAGCTGCCTGAAAGGTTTTGATCAGTCTTGTACATTTTCGAGTTCTAGCGATTAATCATGAACAGCCTTCAGAGCCGTCAAAAATCGACACCACATAGTCTCTCTTAATATTTATGTACTTTAGCACTGAGCAGAAGGACGTAACAGTACTGAAGTCAACATCGACGGGGAATACCATCGTAGTCTTTGGAAGCACTCATTCGATGTAAGGTGTGTGGGCTTCAGAAAACGCCGCTGTTTTCGAATAACTCTGGCTACAGTTGTGACTATGTTAACATTTCTATTTTTGCTATATTTCGCGTGAAATTAAACTGATTGTGTCGACATTTGGGTAATGTTTTGCCATAGGTAATATTGATTTGCTATAGATTTAGCTCCTTTCACGTTACATTCAACATGCTTTAATTTTGCGAAGATTTCAAGCATATTTGTGAGTTTTTCTCATTTCACTTCCTACAGTACACTTCATGTTGGCAACATTCAACAGCTCCAAATCACAACGAACAACGAATACAGCAAATCTATCTGGAAAGAACACACCAACAGCGTGTTGACGACAACTCTCTTGTTAACTAGCCTTTACCTGAATTGCAGCTTATGTAGTTTCCTTTAGTAGTCGACTCCAGAATATTGACGATGGTCTACTAAGAAGCCATTGTCGATATGTAGTTGACGGTCTCGTTTTTGCTCCGTGTAGGTAACTTTTCTGTCATATTTAGGAGATTTAGCCCGCTGCAGGCCTTTCAACGTGGCTACATAATTGCTCAGTTGGAATGAAATCTATTGCGCATACACTAACTTCATACCCACTTCTTTCGCCTACATCCACTCCCGAATCGGCAGTCCAGTGCCTTTAGGACCGCTATCGTGTTGCTAGTCCAATTAGGATAGAACATTCTCCAATCGCTTAGCAGCGTCTCATAATTGATTAAAGAATAAAAACGTGAAGGACGTTCTACTTCTACTGGATGTCGTGGAGACAGCTACGTATTTGGCCTCAACAATGACTTGCAGTGGCCAGCCGATGAACAACTCAGTGTTTTACCCTTCCCAGAGAAGACTGACACCAATTTGCTTATCCCGGAGGGGTGGAAGGCTAGATTCGCCTGGGCAGGAAACCCGAACCAGGAACATGTCGGGTGCATGCAGCAGCCGGCAGCACCTCCTACGGCGCCAGATGCGCTTCATCGTTGTCTCTCTCTTCTTAAGGTTTTTATTATAAAACCACGGTCTCATTGTTATATCGAATGACCTAACCTATTGGATACTTGAACACACCGTGAATTCACATTCGAAACATTTTATTGTAGGTAGTTGGGTCTCAGGAACACGCTAAATTTTGCGGACGTCCTGCACTACTTTTCTGACTGTTCAAGAAATGCAAATCCTCCTGTGTTGCTGGATACTACTTGTTTAGGCTCACATAAGGCACAGCGATTACTTTTATGCAGATCTTGCTCTATCCTCCTTAATTTTCAAGCCAATGAAGGTTTCTTCTTCTGCATCTCTCCAAAGAGTCCAACTAGTTGAAAATGATGTTCCACATCTGGAATTCCTGACATTGTACTGCATAAAGCGCTAATCTCCTTATTTTTCTCCTATTTGCGTTTCTGTGGGTCACTCCTCCCCTCATCCTCACGGCGACGTAATCTTTTTTGGATGTTGTCAGTCGACACCTCCACGATACCATAGAGCATCAACTGGGCCACATTTTGAAGAGAATCGTTGCAACAGATGGAAATCCGGGGCTTCAAATGAATCCCGTATGAAACGAGAACAATCGTGCGAAAACTGTTGCTCTCTTTAGCAGCTGGGTGTTTGATCTTTTTGGGTTGTTGCCACCACACACCAAAGCCGTTCTTACAAGTTTGGGTGAAAGATTAAACAGAGTAGCACTCATCGTTAGAGCACTCACTACACACCTCTGTGTCGCCAAGAATAGCTGCGTCGTCTGACGTCATTCTTTGGAAAATTTGACGGCCGCTTACAAACATCACACGATTAGTAATCTATAATACTAGCAAATACAAATTTGGTCCAAATGGGTTCAAGGTTCCTACGAGATATATTCAAAAGTGCAAGTGTTCCGAATTATACGGGCGCAACTCCGCACTTTCAGGGCGGAAGAAAGGGGGTCGAAGAGCGAGGTAAAGTAGAGCTACCAGCCTTCCTTTGTGCGGAGAAGATCGCATTCCCGAGAGCGAAGCGCGCGAGAGTCATTGTGCCCACGTGTTGTGCACCACGGCTACTTGTTTGGCCACATCAGTGCCATCCTCAGCGTCAGCAGCCATTAGTATCAACTGCTACTCTCTAGCGGCATCGGCTAATGAGTGCGAACTCGTCGCTTTCCGTGACGACTTGGAGGCAACGGTCTGCGACTAGCACCAATTCTACAGTGGCCTCTGATTGCCAAGCAAGAGGGGAATGAAGAAGTGAAATACACACAGTGATGCAAGCGCGCTCAGATAACAGCGTGCCTCAACTTCCGTCCAGTTCAGCTGCCTCTTTTTGTAGCATGAGACCACATCGGTTTTGAGGAGAGGCAGTGCGGTCACTCATCTATGTATGCTGCCCAGCATCTCCAGTGAGTTCATACTGTTCAGCTTCGCAGGCCTCTTCAGAGTGCACATCCGGTTACTATACATCTATCGGATCCGACCCCAAATCTTCGGAATGATTCGGGTAACGGCGATTTTGCTGCCGCTGGTAATTGGATGATACTTTCGCTCTATATACAAAACATTCAGGACCGTCTTATTTAATTCTATTATTCCCACCATTTCCAAAACGTTTCAGCTCACACTTTAGTATTTTTGGATTTTATTAAACAATCTTGTTTCTCTAAACTACCAATGTCATGCCGCTGTAAATTGCATGCTCTTTTATCAGATACCTCTTTATCAGATCTCTTCAAACCACTACTGGGATTTCGAAACGAACTGGACTTTTGGAGCTTTTTTAAGAAAACTGAAGTCGCAAAAAATACCCCAGAAGTATTTAGAGATACCCCAATATTTTAAGATTTTCACCTAATTCAGGGGCCGGATTCATCAACGACTTACAGCAATTTAACAGGGAAAATACACCCGAACTCCGTGATGGCGCGGCGTATCAAGCGATATGGTGAAACATTTCGCCACGCTATCAGGGATTTCTGCTGTATTTTCTCTGTTAAATTGCTGTAAGTCGTTAATGAATCCAGCTCCTGGATGCTATGCATTGCTTCCTACCCACTAACGGTTAGAATGACGCACTATTGTGATAGTCAAAGAGTAGACCGCCACTTACAAATTTATCAAATGCTTTGATAAAATTCTATTTTAAATAAAGATAGTAGATTGGTGTCCATTCGTTTCCTTTCTTTCTGGTTCGCCGCTCACAATTTCCTGCTCACACTGGGGACTGTGCAGGCCGGCTTCTTCGGTGTCCTGGAACATTACGAATCTCTATTGCAGTAACGCAGATCTGAAGTTTCTTCTGCTTAATTAACCTGGCGAAGATTGTCGGTATCCCTGTACGACGACTTCTACCGAGCAACGCGTTGTCTGCGGCGGCTACAGGATGGGGACCACTGCCCGCTGAGAGCTCCAGGCCACGGTTCTGCTTTAATCGTCCACGTCGCATTGGCCTTTCTGGAAAGCAATCGCCGCGTTGTCGCTCTCTCTCTCAGCCACACATTTTTGACGCAATTCACAATCCGCGTGTTCGCTCAACCCAAGGTCACCCGTCCCATGGAGCTCTAACTACTAAGACCCAGCAGAGTTGGTCTTGAAGTAGTTACATACAGATGGATTTCCAGCAAGGAGTCTACCATGCACCTTTTTAGAACTATCAGCCTTACCCGAATCAGCTTTCCTTCTGTTTCATTGTATGCGCAGATGTGCTTAACGTTTTGGTTCCGAAAGTTTTTTGCAAATTCAAGGGATGTTGTGATGTAAAGGAGAAAGAGAATGTCCCATGCCTCTACTCTCCCATTTTAGCTCTGCACCGATGGGTCGATCTCACATTTCTCGCATCGCTAGCTTTAACCGTAGCAAAACTAGATGTTCGGTTCCAACTATTGTGCAGCTAAATGAACCATGGGTAGCTTTTCTTGAAGGTTTCTGAAGAAAGAGTTCGGGTCATGGAAGAGAACGAGGGAGGCGCGCCCTCACCAGACGTGCGTCACCAACACCTTCTATCTCGTAGTCTAAACGTGACGTACCTATCCGCCTGAAGTTCGCGCAGGCGCCTCCCATGGCTGAAGTATGAGAATGAGGAGCTCTCATCTCCTGAGACCTCCAGCTGATATGATAGCGCATCGAACATGACTCCACTTGTAGAGGACTTATCCGGCCGAGTGAAACTGAAGCTGCTTTCCAACCTGTCTGGTACGGTAGCCACCAGACAGCACCTGTGCCGTCGGCCATTGATTGTCGATTGGTGCCATAATTGTACTGGCTTTAAGGTAGGATCTGCCAGCATGTGCACTCGCTTCCCACAGAGAAGGCGGAAACTGGATCTGTCACTCTGCGCAATACGGTTTGGAGGAGTGCTTGGTCGTAACAGTTTTAGTTTTGAGATCTATGCAAATGCGAGTGGCCATCAGAAAACTAGAAGAAGTTCTCTTTTTGATGATCACAAAACCGCTCATTAGAAAAGAGATCTTCATGGGATGCCATTTTTGGCAAAAATCCTGATGAGCTGCATTTTTTATTATGTACCAACCAAAGATTGAGTGTTCGTAAGGCTACATCTCAGCATTAGACATTGTTTCCTTCAGGTGTAAAAATCTTTATTTAAAAAAATTGAGCATGGCCTCAGCTGATCACAAGGAAGATCGCGTAGGAAAGACTTGATTTTGTGAAGAAGTGCTAAATAAAAGCTGTGCTGTTGTGGATTCCAGTTTTACCTCCAGTGGTAGCCTTGTTCAGGAAATATTTTATTTTTGGAAAAATCTAGAACAGCAAAATCAGTCCACCTGATCGGATGAAAGGTTGATTAGGAGAGGCCTGATTTTTTCCTGCTGGGATATTGAAAAATAAATTTCGGCATGATCCATTTTCAGTTCCAGTAGTTACATCTCTCAACCAAAAAATGTGTCGCGCCGACACTGCGAAAATTGAGCAGCAATCGATCCATTTCAGCTATTTTAAAACTGCTTCAGAAGAATTTATTATCCAATGCAATAAATTTGCAAATTCAAATGACGTCTGCTTTGCGTGCGCCTCTACGAGTTCTCGAATCCACGAACATGGTAAAGACGCTATGCAACGCTATCCCACATTCCGCAAAAGAAAAGTGGATTCACCTAAACATACAGGAAGCGGAAAGACAAGCCTGGGCAGTGCTTTGTTTTTAGGTCTATTCCTCGGTAGCGGGTTCTCCGAGAACACTCTTAAGAGGTTCTTAGTGAACTCAACCAGAAAAAAAAGCTGAGGAATGTAACTATGTAGTCTGAGCAGCTTGCTAAAGTGCAACAAATTTTCACCTCTTGTGCCCAGGAACTGCGAAGAAAGAAAGGAAATGAAGCAAGATGCTTTTTGGGCATCCTCCGTGACGATAATGTAAGACCATAGTTGAATCAGCAGGCGGAATGAAAGGACGAACGAACGTTGTATCAAAATCTCAACTTCTCTCGTCTTTTCGTCGTTTTCGAACCTCCAATAGCTTCGCATTGTGCTAGATTGATCTGCCTCCTAAATACGGACTTCTTTCTTTTCCTCTCTCGATTTCTGGGAAGCTGTAATATTTTCATGTCGATATTCGCAGAGGACTTTAGGAATCATCCAATCGACCGAGAACCTCATCTGGAGCTCTTCCCGCAAGGCACCGCCCTGCTTTCCACTCGATGACGCTCGTCGAGTCGGCTGAATTCCGCGACTCTCCGATTTCAGTCCAGCCCACTGATTGATTTCGTTTGACGAGAACTTTTATGCTTCCCCATCAATTCATCCTGGTTCCATGACGTCGGTTTTTCTCGAAACTCGCCAGTCTGAACTCCGTTGCGAGCACGAAAGTGTTGGGTGTACACAGTCATCTATTGCTCGCTAGCCTAGTACTCTCATCTTCTCGAAAGCAGTGTCAAACGAAAGATACTTCTCAATTGATATAAAGATTTTGCTAAGGAATGCATGCACGCTATGGTTTCGTGGTAGAATGGAATAAGTGCGATCCATGCACTGGTGCAATGCTGCGATAAATGTATTGTTAGGACTGCTGCATCCATTTGTCATTCGGGGTGAAGCACAATCTCGTCAAACAACTTCTTCAATTTTTAAGCAGCATCTTTTGGGGTGTGCTGTTGGGATTTGTTATTCCAGATTCTTCAGATTTACCCCATTTGTCAGCGTAGAACACATTTACTGTAGATTTACACACTCTGCTCTCTAAACGTTGTAATGTTCTAGTGTCATCGTCTCGCAGCTCTGCGGTGAGTTAAGAAAAGTTGGAAGATCTCTCGATAGTTTAGTATAAGCTCAAAGATGGTTCAAATGCTAAATCCAAAGATAAGTGAAATTCTTTTCAGAATCTGTGCCTTATAACGCATTACTGTATATTTAAGAAAGGAGGGATTTTTTTTCAAAAAAAAAACAACATTGCGGAGGCTTGGTGCACACCAGTGGTGGTGGGGAACAGCGGCGGCGTTCCAGCAGCTGGGCGAACAGGACCTTTAAAGTTCGTATGCAATCAGTTGAACCCACTTGCGGTACTAGTTAAAAATCCCGATTCCACCGACACGACTTTGGTAGAAAAATTTTTTTCGCTGATACTTTGTCTAGAAGGGTTATTTGGGAAGCTGATCACGAATCTGACATCCATTGTTCACGAATCGGCTGGATAATATAGATACAGGAAGGCACAGAATTGCATTCCTAAAGTTTCCGCCGGTGACCACAGGTAGAGCTTGGTATGGGTAAGTGGTCGGTTCATCGAGTTACGAAGTCCGCGAAATTGGCGTGAAAACAGAAAAGGAGTGACTACTGCTTCGAGTCGTTTGTTGGTTACAGTATAACAATAACCCCTTAGACGAAGTTTCAGCGAAATCGGTGACCCTGCCTGGACCACCCTTGTTAACGGTATGGGTGGTCTCCGACCGAGTAACGAAAAACGGATGTCAGATTTATGATCAGTACCCAAATAACCCCCATAGACAAAGTTTCAGCGAATTTTTTTTTCGACCGAACTCATTTCGGTGGAGTCGGAACTTTTAACTAGTGCCCACTTGACTAATGGCCTCTACAGAGTCTCGCGGCAGCACCCGGAGAACTCGTCCATATCGCTCCCTCCGCAGTGGGGACCCACGCTGCCACTGTGGTGGAAGCCGCGGCGCGGACGAGTTGTCGCGGAGCCGCTGGTCGCAAAGGTCCCCGAGGGCTGCCGGCTGCCGTAGTTCACGGCAGTGCCAGGAGCTGCGGGTGAATCCCGGCGGGGGATGGGTGTGGTTCATCTATTTGGGAACATTTTAACGAATTTACATGCTAGGAGTATAATAGGCTGCTACATAATTTCAGTCCATAAAGGAGCTTGACAACCAACATATATTCACCGTTAGTGTCGACAAATGGAGGCGTAAGGAATCCTATACTCAAAACGTAGCGTAAAAAAACCTTAGCACGACATCCTCAACTGCACCGCAAATCTTCGTGGCCTTCCAGTCATGTGAGGTTTAGGGAAAACCCTTGCACAGAAATGCTTGCCAACAGAGGAACTTATAATGAAGGTAGAACGACAAAAGGGTGCAAATAGGGTTCGGGGTTCACGATAGCATGGCGTGGCAGGCCGGTGTGGCGATTAGCTACATACAGGAAATGTAAATGCAGTCTTATCTCTTCGTTTGATTATAGATCCGATAGATCTTATGTGCTTCCTAATTGGACAAGGAGCAAACTCCAGGATGTAGACAATTTTAACACGGGTGCGTTACTAGAGCTACACCCTGGAGTCCCTTCCCTGCCTAAATCTGTGCTCTCCTCCGCTGACAGAGCTAGAGCATTGTTCTTTTTTTTACTATCAGTGTGCCTTGTCTCATTTTTTCGTGTTGGTAACGCTTTCTATAAGGTGACCCCCCCCCCCCCCCCCCGGACCCTATTTGCGCCCGGCAACAGTGAGAGCGCAAATGGCACAGGAATGTTGAGTTATAAGGAGGTTTCTAAAGGTTAGGTTTCGGAGCTTACATTCAAGAACTGTTAACTTGGCTTAGAAAACGCTTGTTCACCAAGCAAAAGGCGTTTTGCTTACTACATCTCTGACATTCTTAGAGGTCGCATCTGCCGGCAAAAGTGCGCAGTACTGCGTACAGTAACCGTTGCGGCGCCGCACGCCCGCAGTTGTCATGGCGGGTCCGCGGCACTCGCAAGACTCTGTGCCGGCCTAACTCTTCCGGTACGCCATGTTTCCGCAGCCCAATCTAGATCACTTCGAGAGGTAGACGGTCAAACGCTCTCTCTGAATCCAGCAGTGCGAGGTGAACGACCCTGCTTTTTTTCTTGGTGTTTCTCCGCTAATAATCTTTCCAAGCGAACTGCATCGATGGTTCCGCAATTACGTATCTTTCGTGGGTTTGGAACTTTCTTGATGGCTGACTTTATATCCATCCCCCATATCCTCCATTTTAGCGTTCCGATGCTTAAAGTGGTGCGGACTTAGCTTATTAAGCCGACGTCGCCCATCCATCGACAACCCTAGCACATTTTCACGTCGCCCGGGCTGCGCTAGCGCACATCGCACCAGGTGAAGTCCTAGCTGAAGAAATGTCCGTCATCCATGATGCTGTGACGTGGCCTCCGTTGGCCGGCTTGTCACGAGAGTTTGCTGGCGGAACCGTGTGTTGCTTGTGTTCAGCTCGTCTCTCTGGGGGAGTTTCTAATGACTCCACCCATATTGCTGAGGGAGTGGATTAAAATGTCCGACTTTTAGAAAACACCTATGTTTTACATGCATTCGGAAGTACATGTTTTTCGCGACCTATAGCAGCCCAAGCCGCTTAGCCAGTTGCAACGAGAGGACGGCCATATTAGAGTACCAAATGGACGAATGCTTTCCGATCGGCATAATATCACAAGCTGTTCCTGTAATATACCGTAGAGTATAGCTATCTTAAAAGAGCGGTAAATTATTTTTTTCCGCACTACATACTCTACCAGTAGTGCGAATTGAGCTCAATGAATACAATACCTTCAGCTAACCGTCGCCTATGGTGAATAACCCTTAGACAAGTCAATTTCCTCTACATTTATAACAATTCAGGCAGAAATTTATCGCTGCAAGGGGAAGGAAGCTTGATAGGTCTAGCACTAGACTGAATGAAATGAATTCACGATGGATATCCGTGCTGCTTGCCGACTACGCCGCATGCGGCCGTATATGTGGACCTTTGTGTAATAGTTAGAAACTAGATATTTCCGCAATTTTTTTCCGCAAAGGCATGGCGATGAATGAGACTAATACTGCTATTAGATTGTCCGGAAAGCTATCACTGTTTTGTGTTACTATAATATTTTTCATTTTTCAATTACTAAGTAAAAATTCAACTTGCACTGCGCATGTTAGTTTCTGTACAGAGTTTTTCGCTCTTTCTAGCTGAGTAATTCATGTTTCAACGTTGTTTTATATTTCTGTTCCTGAAGGGCTTATTGGAGTATGTCGAAGAAGCAATTCCAAGCAATACTTTGTTTTGACTTCAAATTGGGACAGTCCGCAGCCGAGACAGCTTGACAAATCAATCAAGTGGTAGGGGCCTAATAGTGTTGGAGAAAGCACTGTGCGCCAGTGGTTCAGTGAGCTTTGCACCGTAGATTTCAGCCTCGGAGATGACGCCGTAGCGGTCGATCTCGAGCAATCCTGGCCGACGAGTTGAAGGAATTGTTGGAAGCTGAGCCATCCCGAACAGTTCGCGGAAGAGCTAGACAGTAAAACTACTATTGCTAGTGTAGCTTTGGAACGCCTTTAGAAGGTCAAAAAGCTCGAAAAGTGGGTGCAATGTGAGTTGAGTGGGCGGCAAAAATTGTCCTACTTAAAATCGAGATTTGTTTCTACTTTTAGACAACAAAACCGACCCGTTTTTGGATCGAATCATCACTTGTGATGAAAGGTGGCTTCTGTGTGATAACAGGAAACGTTTCGAACAGTGGTTGGACGTCGAAGAACCTCCTAGGCATTTTCCAAAGACAAATCTTCGCCAAAAAGGTAATGGTCACTGTGTGGTGGTCGCCGGCTGGTGTGATTCAATAAACTTTTTGGCACCAGGCCGAACGATCACATCAGAGTCCTACTGTAAGAAAATCGACGAAATGTACGGAAAATTGCGTCAACGTCAACCAGCATTGGTCAGCAGAAGAGGCCCGATTGTTTTTGCTCGATAACGCCGGCCCGCATTTCTCAAATCACTATTCGAAAACTGAACGAACTAAATATTGAAGTTCTGCCTCACCAGCCATATGCTCCAGACCTCTGACCAACCGGCTACCACCTTTTCAAACACTTTCAGAACCTTCATCAATCGGGACCGAGTCAAAACAGCTTTCGCGGATTTTGTCGATTCTCGACCACCTAATTTTCTCGCTGATGAAATAAGTCTACTGGTGGCCCATTGACAAAAGTGTGCTGATTCGAACGTGCTTATTTCGACTAAATCCGATGAGATTTGAGAAAGTTATGGTAGTTCAGAGTGAGACACGCAAAACGCTGGGAACTTTCCGGACAACCTAATAGTCGTCATTACAACACGGACACCTGCATCGAGCTTAAGGCCTACAGCAGAGTTTCGCAGCACGTCGCATTGCCGCAGTTGGCAAGGCCTTCCTCTCCACATTGACCACATCCCTCATCGAGGGCATTTCTCGACCGTGTGCAGTTAAAGTTAAAGGCCCTGCACACTTTTGCGGCAGCGCCGCTCGCCGCTATGGTTAAAGGCCGCCACAGACTTCTGCGGCGCCGCTCGGCGGCGCCGCTCAGCGGCTTGACTCATCATCAGTGGGAGCGGTGACGGCGAGGTACTGTACTGTTTCTAATGGGGACCGACTGGTGCTTAACAATAGCGCGCCCCGATGACGATCGCGCGCCCGCATCGACCGTCTCCGCTCTGGATCCCGCCGCGAAAGGGCAGAGCGCAGAGCGCAGACAGACAGACGCTGGAGCGGCGCCGCCGGGTGGAATGATTCAAGTCATTTCCGCCAGCGGCGCCGCTGCCCTATGCTTAACCATAGGGCAGAGACGCAGAGCTCGCCCCCAGCGGCGCCGCTGGGCGGCGCCGCTGGCTGGCCGGCGGCACCGGCGGCACCGGCGGCGCCGCTGCCCTATGCTTAACCATAGGGCAGAGACGCAGAGCTTGCCTCCAGCGGCGCCGCTGAGCGGCGCCGCAGAAGTCTGTGGCGGCCTTTAAGGATAGAGCAGGGACGCCGCCGGCGGTGACCTCTGCGTCCCTGCCCTACGGTTAGGGATAGGGCCGCGGCGTTGCCGCAGAAGTGTGTGGGGATCTTGACGTAGCCGAGAACTGCACTACTTTTTCGAGGCACGGAGCGACAGGCGCCATCGCGACAACTCGTCGCGGCTCCACCCCAGTGGGGGGGGGGGGGAAAGCGTGTGTCCCACCACGATAGGTGGGAAAAGGAATTGATCGCGGTACCTTGCACAAGACTGTTGCAGGCCTATAACTCCTACCACTCATTACTAGTCTTTTTTGGAAACTGGCTAGAATTAAACAGTATCAGTTGTGATGTGCAGCTAAGAAGTGGATCGAATTTTCTTGAGCCTCGGTAAAGTCGTTTCCATGTTCTGCGAAAATTAGATGCTTATTCCATTAATTTAAAAGAACTTGCCCTTCGAGATCTCGAAACAAATTAAACGATGTACTCATGCTTACTACAAATGAAGGATACGAGGTCGCAGTGGCACTAGGACAAGAGATGTACATCATGGGGTGCAGTTCCAAACGTTGATTCTAAGCGCGACAGAAAATGGGCACAAAGATCTGGGCCATTTTCACTCTGCCTTGTCTGTATGGGCGCGTGTAGCGCAGTCGGAGGAGGGGCCGACTGTCGCGTGCAGCCGTTACCAGGTTCCTAGTTCGGATTTTCCGCCCAGGCCAATCAAGCCTTCCATCCCTACGAGGTCGGTGAGTTGGTACCAGACGTGTCTGGAAAGAATAAAGCGCTGACTTGTTCATCGGCTGGCCACCGCAAGTCATTGTATGGCCAAATACGCATTCATATCGACGTAGAAGTAGAATGCGCTGACGCATCCCAAAAGGGATTGAATAACGCCGTCCTTTATCCTTTATCCTTGTCTGTATCCTGATTTGCCCATCATAGACGTGCAGAGGCGCACTACGGTGGGAAGCACGGGGTTTGTTGTTCGCTCCCCGGAGATGCAGCGTCCTTGCCTTTCACAAAAAGCCCGAAAAAAGATCCGATATGGACATTCGAAGCTCTCCGTGTAGAATCGCATCGCTGCGAAAAATATCGCTAGTGAGGGCAACAAATTTGTTAGTATTATTGAAGTCTCACGATTAGCGAGGCCGAAAAAAATTGACCTTGTTCTGTGGGGTTGTTTGAGGTGCTAATCACGATTACGGGTATTTGCGCCAAGGTAGGAATGGAAGAGTAGCAGTAGTGAAGCCAGAATCACCAATCTTGCCTAGAGAGCTTACTTGGGGTGCTCGCGTTTCGGCGTTTGGATGACGCTAGGTGGGTGTGCGACTATCGCATACTATGCCGTCCTTGAGTCTGCACATTCAATTGGCGAACTAACGGTGCAAAAGGGATGCTGGGAGTCGAAACAGAATCCGAATAAAACTCCTGGGCAAGGCAGTAGGCTATGTGTGGGCGTAATCTGCTATCATTACATCACAGGCTTTTCACGAAATGCAAAAGCCCTGCCTATCAGAGGGGTCAAGCCCCAAACCCCCACCTTGTCGCTTCTCGTATCAACTTCGCACCCACTGTTCGGCCTCAGTGTTTGCGGCCTACACGATGTCCGTGAATGGCTAGCTAGCGGAACGAAAACAAGGCAAAGTGGAAGCGGTCCACAGCTCCGCTCCTAGATGTCCGTTGCAGGCGTGGAACGCTGATTTAAAGTCAGTCTTTGAAGTACACGCAGCGGAAGGAGCTAAATTCTCCTTCCGCTGCGCGTACTATTCAAAAGATACTCGAGTGTGAAGGCAGAAGTCTTGGTCATCGCCACGGACAACTTTACGGTGCTTGCGGGTAATGAGATAGAGGAAGCACTCGTCAGGTGCACAGGGCAGAGGACCTTTGAAGAGTTGCCGAATTCGATCTTGCCACTCGAGCACCTCTGCTTAGTGCACGGCTAGAGATGTATTTCATTTTTTTGTTGAACTGACCTAGGCTTTCGGCGAGCAATGTGCAACATGGGAATACTTCGCCTCTACCTGAAGGTGCTGGCCACTGTCGCAGTCCCTCTGCAGAGCCGATTCCGATCCCAGGTCTGTCCAGATTTGGATCTTACAGCAGCGAAAGGACGGCAGCAGACTCGCCCACACGCATCGACGCCCACATCAATTTGCTTTAAGAATTGCTGGTTCCTCCTACGCGCATGCCTCCACGAGCTGAGCTGGATGAACTCGAGTGTGTACGCAGCCTTGAAGGCAGTGACCGTACTCATACTCATATTCTCTCATAGATGCACTACTTTCATTCAGCATTCAGCCGCAGGTGAGAGGATCGAGTCAGAAGTGAGGGATTAACTTCCTTCTGCCTCCGTTCTCTTGTAGGTGGCCACTTTTAGCTTCTCCACCTGTGCTGCAACTGATGACTGTTGGAGTAGAAGTAAGCTGCATATCAGTGACTCTTGTGGCTTTTGTCGAAGTCCGATTTAAAGTTTCTGATTTGCTCACTGTCTTGCAATCTCTATTTCCCAAGGCGAAATAGTTTGATCGTGGAAACCTTCTCTGCATCAGGATAGCATCAGGATAGCAGAAAAACGCCAAGGTCGACTTATAGAATAGATAAGCTCTCTCTTATAGAAACTGTTCTTAAAACGCGAAACTAATTCTGCTGGATGGAATGAAGCCGGTTGAGCATTCCTAACCTCATGCACGTGCATCTCTTTTGGCCCATGACCGTTTTCTGCTCCAATTCTTCTTTCGTAATTCTTTGAGCTCTCAAGTTCAATCAATCGTTCATACCATATCATCAGCTTAACCGGTTGAAATCAGCTACTGGCTCATCCCGATATGCCGGTGGGTGCTGATCGGTCCCGTGAGGTGTGGATGTGGCGTTCGATTAAACAGCGCCCGTGGTGTAATTGCGTAGGGCATTCCGCCCGGTCAGCAGAGGTGCGGGTTCGAGTCCCGCCTGGTGATTCCGATCGCAACAAAACTTCGATATCGGTGCCAGCCACCTGAAGCTTTAGGAAACTGACCTGAATCATTCGTTCATTTATTTCCAATCTAATGTGAACTACATCGTCAAGAAAATCACCATAAACACCTTCAGTGCCAAATTATAACAAACGTTATTAGTAAAAAAACACATAAAATTGTCTGTTCAGCAGGTGGAATCACGCGAGAAGAGATCGTTCCATCCCACGCGAGAAGGATCATTCCTTTCCTGACAAGGGACAAGTCTCAGGCGTAGGTCTGAACGGGGGAAATGGATAGCACTGCAAGAATCTCCACCCTTCATAGAGTAGAAAAACATGATTCGTGTTTACTGAGTCCGTGAACTCAAAGAGTTACGGGCCCTCGAATGTTAGGGACAACATCGTGCCGTCGGCGGATACGTGCGCGCGCTCATGTATGTATGGGACGTGGCGAAAAGTTCTGCGGCAAGCGAATCAGTGGCTCAGCAGGGACGCTGCTTCACAGGCGCTAGAGCACATGTTCGACTCCCGCACTATGCACTATTTTTGCAATTTTTTACAACTGCTGCCTCCTTTACCAGTTTGTTTCCTACACATCTCCTACACATTTATTTCACTCTGAGTTGGCAAAAAGGGGTCAGGTTCGTGATCAGCTCCCCAGATAGCCCCTATGCTCGAAACTTGGGCGAAAACGGTGATCATGATCTTAGCATTAGTCACCTCTACTTACTGTAACTTACCGTACTCTAACGTCATACGAGAAACGGATGTCAGTTTCGTGATCTACAACCTAAACAACTCCGTGGGAAAAGTTTGAAATCGGTGATTATGGCCTCGACAGCCCTAGTTACCCGTACCTGCCGTAATCGGCATAAATTGCAAAAACGGAGTCAGATTTGTGGACATTGTTTAACATTCGCTGAAAAGCACAAATCATTGTATAATATAGAAAGTGAGAACAGTGAGTGAAGCATAGTTTACATTGAACCCTTATTTGACGATTCAGAGTGAAATAAATATGTAGGAGATGTAGAGGAAGCAAGCTGATTTAAACTGCCGTTAAGGCAATATTGTAATTTCATTACTTTAGAAGTCGAGGAGAGGTCGAAAAAAATTTAACTCCCAAATTTCTTCCAGGGGGTTGCTTGGGGTGCAGATCATGCATCTGACATCCATTTTTCGTATTACGCTGGAGTACAGTAAGTAGTGGTGACTAATGATAAGGTCATGGTCAGCGTTTTCACCCAGACTTCGAGTGTAGGGGTTATCTGGGGTGTTGATCACAAAGCTGACCCTTGTTTGTCAATTTATAGTAAAATAAATGTACAGGAGATGTGTAGGAAACAATTTGGTAAGGGAGGCAGCAGTCGTGAAGAAATAGAAAAATAGCGCCTAGCGCGGGAGCCGAAGATCTGGCTTAGCACCTGTGAAGCAGCGTCGCACCCTGTTGAGCCACCGATTCACTTGCCGCAGAATCTTTCTCTACATGCCATACATCAGCGCGCACACACGTATGCGCTGACAATGCAATTCTGGATCCCGAACTTCGAGGGCCCGTAGCTCTTTCGGTTCAAAGACTCAGCAAAAACGAAACATGTTTTTCTGCTAAATGAAGGGTGGAGATTCTCGCAATACTATCCATTTCCACAGTATAGACATACATACGCTTGAGACCCTTCCGTGGTGAGTACTATACTTGCGCTTTTTCAAAATATTTCGAATGAACGAATAATCGAATAACCCCATTTTTTGAAAATTCGAATGAGCGAATAATCAAATAACTCAATTTTTTCAGTTATTCGAATTTCCGAATAATCGAATAACCCCATTGGTTAGTTATTCGAATTTCCGAATAATCGAATAACCCCATTTTTGACTATTCGAATTTCAGAATAATCGAATATTCGAAAAAATCGAATAATCGAATAAACTTCATTATAACGTAATACACCCGGTGCAAAATAGGTTCACCCCGGTTTGTCCATTGCTATCCGAAGAACCCGCTGCCGAGGCTCAGTAATGTTACCATCGTATTTCTCACTATGAAAAACTTCTATAGAAGAATTCTAAGCAGTTTATCTTATCAGTGCAGGATACCACAAACTTTAGCTGAAAATTTAAGAAATGGATACCGGTGCAAAATATAAGTTCGCTTTTAGAAAACCTGATTAATCACAAAAGTACCTACAGAAAGGTAAGATTAGTACTTCATCGCATCACCTCTGTTCTAAACAATATCGAAAATTCTATTTGGCATACTACTAATTAGATTATCAACAACAGTTTCCTTAACATTGGTCAATGCATGAAGTATGGCGTTCTTCAGATCAGAAACCGATGTCTAAGCGGTTCCATTTTTGTTCTTTTTGTGTACAAGAATGTCCCACAAGCCTTCTAGTTTTCGGGTTGAGATCTGAAGAACAACTAGACCACTTCATATGTTGAATTCTGTTGGAGTTAAGGCAACCTGTAGTTGACTCCAATACGTATATGGATGCATTATCTTGTTGGAAAATAGGTTGTGCCTAAGAAATTTTCTGAAATATGGTGTAGGTAATCTCCGAGCAATTTCTGGCAGTCTTCACTGTTCATACACGAGATGAACTCCAAGGCAACAAGTTCGTATCCAGAAAACGCAGCCCAAACCATGAGACTTCCAAAGTAGCGCCTGCGAAGTCCTCGCTTCTCTGTCCTCAAATCTCTCCAATAGTGTCTGTACCCGTCGGCCCCATCAAGATTCCACTTCTTTTACACTACTGTAGAGATCTGAGAAAAGAGGTCGAGTATTATCTAGGCGCAACTTTGGCGGTGGAAGTCTCATGGTTGGGCTGCGTTTTCTGGATGCGGACTTGTCTCGTTCGTCTCGGAAATTCGTCTCGTGCAGGATGAACAGTGAAGACTACTAGGAATTGCTCCAAGATCACCTTTTGCCATGTTTCAGAAGATTTCGTAGGCACAACCTCATTTTCCAGCAAGATAATGCATCCATACGCGTATCGCAGTCAACTGCAGGTTTATTTTATTTTATTTATTTATTTATTCAATACGTTCGCGATAAGCGCAAGCGACAGAAAAAAAAGTATTACAACAGTACAACAACATGAAGGCATACCTAGAGCGAGTCAAACCAATGTCCTATGAGGAGAAAGGGCCACCTTCAGCTTACTCCTAGGTCGACTGGGAAGCTTCTCAGGCTCTCCTTTTGCTTGAGGCGCACAGAGATCAAAGAATTTGGAGCCTACAAAGCGCGAAAAGCGGATTAGCTTATAAACCCGACAAATATCAAAGAATTTCCTGCGAGAAGCCAATGTGTGAAGACCCAGGTATTTGTTCCTTATCGATGCTTTAGGTACCTGAGAGTAAAGGAACCCGCCAACGCGAATAAGAACCTTGCTAGTGTAGTTATTCTGTACCTTCTCCATAAGGTTTATGAGAGGTTGGCTCAACTCCAATACAATTCAACTTTTGGAGTGGTCTAGTTGTCCTCCAGATCTCACCCCTGATAGAGAACTTGTGGGGCATTCTTGTATACACGGTGCAGTGTACAAAAATGGAACCACTTACACTTCGGTTTCTGATCTGAAGAACGCCATACTTCATGCATGAGCCAATGTTGAGCAAACTGTTATTGATAACCTAATCAGTAGTACGAAAAACAGAATTTTCTATATGGTTGCAACAAAGGTGATGTGACGAAGTACCAATCTTATCTTGTCTGTTGGGACTTTTGTGATTAATCAGGTTTGTTATGAAGGGAACTTATATTTTGCACCGGTCTCCATTTGTTAAATTTTCAATAAAAGTTCGTGGTATTCTGCATTGATGAGATAGCCTGCTTAAATTTCTTCTATAGAGGCTTTCGATAGTGAAGAATACGACGATAACATCGCTGAGCCTAGGCAGCGGATCCTTCGGGTGCTAATGGACAAATCGGGGGTACATATAATTTTGCACAGGGGTGTATGGAAAAGGACGATGCGATTTTTGTGTTAGCCGATTTCGTTTGGTATCGTTTGCTCACTTCAAAAGCGCATTGTGTAGGTTCAACTAATCGTAAGTGTAGTAAAGTAAGTTCAACGACAACATTCGCCAGAGACAAAATAAAAGAATTGAATTCTTTTGAAAAATTCAAATAATGGAGATATCTTCTAGGAACCGTTGACAATACTTGTTAAGATGGCAAGACATGAGAACTTTTTATCGTACAAAAAAAATCTACAAAAAGAAATCCTACAGAAATACATGTGCAAAACATCTACACCAAGTGCAAAGCTTTTGCGAAAAAAAAAAACCGTTCACTCTATTTGTTCATTTCATTATCTCACAGGAATCGGCACAGGAACCAATCAAATCGTGGAGTTATATACCATTTTCAGTCGAAATTCAACGTTTTGAAATAAATTTCAACTTCTTCTGGAATCTTTCCCGTCTAACAACGTTGAATTCGATTTGAAAAACTTTTAATTTCAACTAAAATGGTATATAATCGTGTCATATATGCAAACTATGAGCTTCAGTCCCGAAGTAATCGAGGTCGCTGAACACGAATCTTAAGTTAGTTTTTGCAGTAACGGTGGCCATCAAGAGATATTAATCAAATTATCGATTTTTCGTAAATATCACTCAACAAGCTCGAAACTTCAGCCCTGAGGTAATCGAGGTCACCGAACACGAATCTGAATTCATTTCTTAATTTTCCGTCGAAATTGGTGTTTATTGTGCAAATTCCGTAAGTATTCAAGTCATGACATTGATGAAAGCAGTGGTCGCAGAGAACGCAAATGTGAAGTTAGACTTTGAAAATATCCACGAAGACCGGTCATACAATTGATTCACATCAACGAATTTTCCATAGAAAATCAATAGCTTGATCAAATTCAACCGACAATTTCAAAAACGGACTTTAAATTTGTATTCAACGAGATCGGCTACCCCAAGGGCTGAAGTTTCGGACCGTAGTCGATCGCCAATATGCCATACCCCCACGCCAGTTGTGATGGACTGATGGGAACGCACACGCGCACATACACTACCCTTCCACATATGTGTAGTAGGATATTGAATGCGTTTTCGTAACGGTGAGCTCCTCGACAGTGTGCTATCGAAAACAATCGTCACCGAAATGAACGTCGCTTACAAAAATCATCATTATGGCACATTCGAAACAACCGCGTATCCGAGATTCGAATAATATTCGAACTTTCGTACCTCGAATAATCGAATTCGAATAATTATTCGAATTTTCGAGCCTCGAATAGTCGAACTCGAATAATTATTCGAAATTGTGAACCTCGAATAATCGAATTCGAATAATTATACGAATTTGCGAAACTCGAATGATCAAATAATCGAAAATCGAATTCGAATAAATTTTTGTATCTCATCCTTGGAGAGCGCTGGTGTTGTAAAGTTTAGTATATGAATGGGCGACTGGTGCCTGCCTGTAACACTGTTTTTCTCCTGTGGCCCTTCTGAAACAATCCTACTTCCCAATGCTCCTTCCTTGTCAAGATGTACACTATCGCTTCTGAAAAATGCAGAAGGATGTTGCTGCCAGCAGCAGTAACAACTTTTCGCCCCTGTCGAGGTCATGACTTGATGCGAATATGTTACTATGCTTTTCCACTCAGCTTGCACCTATGGTTAGTTCGAACAAGCCAAACTGTCACAACCGTAGAACCTTCTTCTAGGCGAACTCGGGTTATATTCAGGGTAGTCATTGCCATAATATGCTTTATTCGCATTCGAATTTCCATCTTGACGACGCCTCGAAAACGTTTTGAGCTTGCTCTTACACGAGAAATCTGCAGCCGTTTTTCGCTTCGTTTATCAGATCAGGAACGAATTCTGAGGCGATCTGTGCCGGAGATCCTTGAGAGGCTTGAGACGCGAAATCAAAAACTCGGTTTGTTGGAACGTTTAGCTCCGTATGCGCGCTCATGATTCATTCAGTGCTGAATTGCTGCTAACCTTGCCGTCGTTTGCATATTCACCTACTGCAACCGCATGCTGATAAATAGGTGTTGATGACAGCACCACGTGGATTTGGAAATGGAGGGCGGTGCTACGTCCTAAGACCTGGTTCTGGCCCGAATCGTCGTCAGCATATATTGGCTTTTAATTGCCACATGTCAGGAAGCCAACCCACAACTACTAGTGACTGCTGGAGTAACGCTCTCTGACCCTTGTCTAAATGGTGGCGACAGGTCTTCTGCAGGTAGCTCCTTCGCTTCAGCAGCTACGTTCTTGTCCTACTATATATAAAGCAGCAAGCGTGTGTCACTGTGTGTGTGTGTCACTGTGTGTGTCACACCGTCCGTCCGTCCCACTGAGTTGGGGCGCGGCAGCCGAACACGTCGGCGACCGTGCATGGCGAGCCGCAGACGTGCCGAACACGTCGGCGACCGCGCATGGCGAGCCGCAGACGTGCCGAACACGTCGGCGACCGCGCATGGCGAGCCGCAGACGTGCCGAACACGTCGGCGACCGCGCATGGCGAGCCGCAGACGTGCCGAACACGTCGGCGACCGCGCATGGCGAGCTGCAGACGTGCCGAACACGTCGGCGACCGCGCATGGCGAGCCGTAGACGTGCCGAGCACGTCGGCGACCGCGCATGGCGAGCCGTAGACGTGCCAAACACGTCGGCAACCATGCATGGCGAGCCGTAGACGTGCCAAACACGTCGGCAACCATGCATGGCGAGCCGTAGACGTGCCAAACACGTCGGCGACCGCGCATGGCGAGCCGCAGACGTGCCGAACACGTCGGCGACCGCGCATGGCGAGCCGTAGACGTGCCGAACACGTCGGCGACCGCGCATGGCGAGCCGTAGACGTGCCAAACACGTCGGCAACCATGCATGGCGAGCCGTAGACGTGCCTAACACGTCGGCGACCGTGCATGGCGAGCCGTAGACGTGCCGAGCACGTCGGCAACCGTGCATGGCGAGCCGGAGACGTGCCGAACACGTCGGCAACCGTGCCTGGCGATGCCGTAGACGTGCCAAACACGTCGGCAACCCTGCATGGCGTGCCGTAGACGTGCCGAACACGTCGGCAACCATGCATGGCGAGCCGTAGACGTGCCAAACACGTCGGCGACCGCGCATGGCGAGCCGCAGACGTGCCGAACACGTCGGCGACCGCGCATGGCGAGCCGTAGACGTGCCGAACACGTCGGCGACCGCGCATGGCGAGCCGTAGACGTGCCAAACACGTCGGCAACCATGCATGGCGAGCCGTAGACGTGCCTAACACGTCGGCGACCGTGCATGGCGAGCCGTAGACGTGCCGAGCACGTCGGCAACCGTGCATGGCGAGCCGGAGACGTGCCGAACACGTCGGCAACCGTGCCTGGCGATGCCGTAGACGTGCCAAACACGTCGGCAACCCTGCATGGCGTGCCGTAGACGTGCCGAACACGTCGGCGGCACGAAACTTCAGCCCTGGGGGTAATCGAGGTCGCTGAACACGAATCTGAAGTCGACCAATCGATATCGATCGATATTATCGATTTTTTGAGGATTTTGTTCAGGCGGCACGAAACTTCAGCCTTGGGGGTAATCGAGGTCGCTGAACACGAATCTGAAGTCGACCAATCGATATCGATCGATATTATCGATTTTTTGAGGATGGCGTTTAAGCGGCGCGAAACTTCGGCCCTGGGGGTAATCGAGGTCGCTGAACACGAATCTGAAGTCGACCAATCGATATCGATCGATATTATCGATTTTTTGAGGATGACGCTCAAGTGGCGCGAAACTTTGGCCGTGGGGGTAATCGAGGTCGCTGAACTCGAATCTGAAGTCGACCAATCGATATCGATCGATATTATCGATTTTTTGAGGATGACGCTCAAGTGGCGCGAAACTTTGGCCGTGGGGGTAATCGAGGTCGCTGAACACGAATCTGAAGTCGACCAATCGATATCGATCGATATTATCGATTTTTTGAGGATGGCGTTTAAGTGGCGCGAAACTTTGGCCCTGGGGGTAATCGAGGTCGCTGAACTCGAATTTGAAGTCGACCAATCGATATCGATCGATATTATCGATTTTTTGAGGATGACGCTCAAGTGGCGCGAAACTTTGGCCGTGGGGGTAATCGAGGTCGCTGAACTCGAATCTGAAGTCGACCAATCGATATCGATCGATATTATCGATTTTTTGAGGATGACGCTCAAGTGGCGCGAAACTTCAGCCGTGGGGGTAATCGAGGTCGCTGAACACGAATCTGAAGTCGACCAATCGATATCGATCGATATTATCGATTTTTTGAGGATGGCGTTTAAGCGGCGCGAAACTTCGGCCCTGGGGGTAATCGAGGTCGCTGAACTCGAATTTGAAGTCGACCAATCGATATCGATCAATATTATCGATTTTTTGAGGATGACGCTCAAGTGGCGCGAAACTTTGGCCGTGGGGGTAATCGAGGTCGCTGAACTCGAATCTGAAGTCGACCAATCGATATCGATCGATATTATCGATTTTTTGAGGATGACGCTCAAGTGGCGCGAAACTTTGGCCGTGGGGGTAATCGAGGTCGCTGAACTCGAATCTGAAGTCGACCAATCGATATCGATCGATATTATCGATTTTTTGAGGATGACGCTCAAGTGGCGCGAAACTTCAGCCGTGGGGGTAATCGAGGTCGCTGAACACGAATCTGAAGTCGACCAATCGATATCGATCGATATTATCGATTTTTTGAGGATGGCGTTTAAGCGGCGCGAAACTTCGGCCCTGGGGGTAATCGAGGTCGCTGAACTCGAATTTGAAGTCGACCAATCGATATCGATCAATATTATCGATTTTTTGAGGATGACGCTCAAGTGGCGCGAAACTTTGGCCGTGGGGGTAATCGAGGTCGCTGAACTCGAATCTGAAGTCGACCAATCGATATCGATCGATATTATCGATTTTTTGAGGATGACGCTCAAGTGGCGCGAAACTTTGGCCCTGGGGGTAATCGAGGTCGCTGAACTCGAATTTGAAGACGACCAATCGATATCGATCGATATTATCGATTTTTTGAGGATTTTGTTCAGGCGGCACGAAACTTCAGCCCTGGGGGTAATCGAGGTCGCTGAACACGAATCTGAAGTCGACCAATCGATATCGATCGATATTATCGATTTTTTGAGGATGGCGTTTAAGCGGCGCGAAACTTCGGCCCTGGGGGTAATCGAGGTCGCTGAACACGAATCTGAAGTCGACCAATCGATATCGATCGATATTATCGATTTTTCGAGGATGACGCTCAAGTGGCGCGAAACTTTGGCCGTGGGGGTAATCGAGGTCGCTGAACACGAATCTGAAGTTTGTTTTTGAGGTATGAAGGTCTAAAAGTTGGGAAAAGAAGATGGTCGGAGTGTTCTCTTCTCGGGGTTTGGGGGCGAAGCCCCCAACCAGTCGGAGGCGGCCGCTAGGCCGCTGAACGACTGGTAGCACCATAATTCACTTCGTCTTATGTCGGCGCCGTGTCATATAACGAGTATGTGGAACTGGAACCCTGGTGTAGTTATCAGATATCGCTGCTAGGAAGGCTTTTTGCACTGCAGCGACAAGGACATTAGCGTTGAGCACAGCCATCGGCAGTGTCTAAAAACTTCCTCATTAAGTGCCCTCGACCAATATCGCTTTGCAAGCTAACGACATTATGAGTTCAGTGGTTGCACTAAGAACAACCCGAGCAGATCTTACTGTTGAACATTTTTAGGATTTCCTTTCATCTTCGCTTTGTCGTCGCTAAAATAACCTGGCTTCCTCCATTATTATTATTTGTTTGTTTGGAAAACTTGAGTGAAGGGAAGAAGCCTAGGGGCAAATTCTTACAGCAGAATGGTGCTTCATCGCGAGCCACTGCGCCACAAGTGCTAGGACGAGATTTGTAGAAGATGTACATATTCTGATGCCCCTAGTAGTTCTTGATTAGCTGACGTTGATTGACGCTAAAAGTTAGAGACTTGAAGTACTTTTGGATGGTGCACTTGGGATCTATCCCAATCGGAGGGGGCATATAGTGATTTTTGCCTCCAACTTCTTTCTTAAGGCGCCTTTTATACTCCCGCCGCGGCGCGGCGCGTCAATTCGCCGAGCGGAGCGACTGGCCGCGCCGCGGTCCTAATTTGACGTGCCGCGGCGCAATTGCGGCTAAGGAGGGGAGTGTCAGCAGCGCGCGGCCAGAAGCTTCTGCGTACCAAGGATTGTGCGGATTAGTCCATATGGACGGATGATTGCTGGAAGAAGGCTAGGAAGTGTTGATAACACATTTTAGCGTCTTTACAATCTCTACAACAGCGTCAGCTGATCTCGTGATACGAGGGCTTGCCTTTTAATTTAGAGTGGTGTATGGTTGTGTAGCATCGGATGACGTCTGCAGACGACACTCTGCGGTTGTGATGTTTCTGCTTCTGTGCCAGCGAGGTTGTTAGGTGGAAAAGTTTATTCCACGCCTTGACTTTCGACGGTTTCATCTGTCGTCTTCAAAGGCAGGACTAGCGAACTACTGGTCTGCTAACGACGAGTTGTAGCGACTGCTACATTGAGTGGTGGAAAGTCGGGCCTCTGAAGACGACGAACCTTCGAAACTTCAGGCCTAGAATAACTTTTCCACCTACCAACCTCGCTGGCACACGGCACAGAAGCAGCAGCATCACAGCTGATAACGATGCCGAGGTTCCAAGATGAGGGGACATAGGGACTTTGCAGTTGTTCCCTCCCGACTAGTATAGATCCTGTTCTTTAATAGACATCTTCTAGTGATCTAAACACGCGAAATCTCCTAGTTTTTTAAAGCGAATACCAGAGCGATTAGATCACCAGAGTGTAGCAACGAAATCTTAAGAGTGGTTTGGGTAGGCGGACTACATAGGATAAAGGGCAGGGATCGGCCTTGGTCAACGCTATTGGGGAGTACGCAGCTGCTCTACTTCTACGGGATAAAATGGAGTCATTATGAATGCATTTTTGGCTTATACATACATTAGCTTGTGGTGACGAGCGGATAGATGAGGAAGTGCTTTGTCCTTCTCATGCAAGCATGGTACCAATTCACCGATCCCGGAAGGATGGAAAGCACCTTAAGCAGTTCAAACGCTCTTTCTCCAATAGCAAAAGTCATCGTACTCGAGATGGGTTTCAGAAGCTTCTCAACAGTGATCCTTCAGAAGCAGAGTGATCTAAACGGTGTTTTGTAAGAAAAAAACTTCCAAATCTGCAGGCTACAGACTGATATTCTGTTACGAATCATTCATTCATTAAGATTCACATCGCCTTCAACTCCCGGAAAGTGGCTTAAGGATTTAAAGCTCACTATATACTAGATCCTAAAGCTTTTCAACTCCTCTAAATATTGCGCAGTTGGAGGAGGTGCCGGCGGTCGCGTGCACACGATACCACGTTCTTGGTTCGGGTTTCGCGTCCAGGCCATCTAGGCCTTCCATCCGTTCAGTGTCGTGATTTGATTTCAGACTTGTCTGGGAATGATAATGCGTTGACTTGCTTCTCGGCTGACCACAGCAGGACAACAGAGAATAGGCCGAATATTGAACTCGCCTCCTCGACATCCATTAGAAGCCTCAAAAGAGACTGATCTGCGCCATCCTTTACCTGTATCCCTATCAGTAGAAGTCGTCAATGGATGCATGCTCGACCCTTAACGCCGTGGGATCTCGCTACCGTTCATGTTGTTGCTATGTAGTAGGTGAGCGGTGATTGGGCAGGGTGTGGATTAATGATTTACCGAATTGGCTAGCTTTGTGCAGTGTTATAAGGATAATGATAAAAGAGTAAAGGTCGGCGCTGGTCGGTTCCTTCCTAGGACTTCTTCGGGATGTCGTGGAGGCTATGAATACCGTCTTGTTTAAGCAGTGTTCTGTTGTCGCCACACGAGAGGAAGTCATTATTATTTATTTTTCCAAGCAAGTCTAGTGCAGTCCAGTGCTGGTGCAAAAGCATCTGACGTGTAAGCAGTTAGAGGTTGCTCACCATCAGAAAGGTTCCACAAAGACGAAATGGATGGGACTTTGCAATCCTGAGGGTTTCAAGTTTAAAGGGTTTTACGACAGTTTGGCGGAAGTCCTCACAAGGACCATGGATGTCAGTCATAGAATTCTGTTTAGCCATTGACTTTCCAAGAACTCGGCTACCCTGCATGGAACCCTTTCATAGCAGCGTTTGTGGTCTACCTCATACCTCTGGGTATTCCCCTTCACTCGCAGACTGGATGCGCCTCACACCCACCTGATATTGGCACCGTCGTTTCGGCTTATCTACAGATTTCGACGCCGACTATCCGCTTACTTGCTTCGAAAAGCTTCGCGTGCTCTCATCTCATCACCGAAGAACGTAGGCGCCTTGGTTTATCAGCTCAATAGGCCGCCTTCCCCCGTCGTTCTTGTGCTTCTAGTCGTACATTTTCGCCGCTTCGTTATGCCGCTGTTGCTATTGCAGTAACATTCCGTCTCACCCTCACAACAAACGACACCTCAGCTACCTAGGTCGTTAGCATTCTAAGAGCTGACGTTCTGCCCATAATTATATGTGTGAGTAGGCAAGACGTCGTCAAGACGATGAATTATGTCATCGCAGTCGTCTGGGCACACAACGTGTCGAAGGCGTTTGTTCGACGTAGGTACCGTACCTGCTATCGAAAAAAGTGGGTTTATTTATTTATTTACTCACTTATTTATACACTGCAAAGAGCGCGTCCCAAATCAATCAAATTCGTAGAACGCTAGCTCAAATATAAGAAAAATGACGAAGAAAAGAAAAAAAACAGTAATGACTGACTCAGCTGAAAATCACCCATGTCCAGCAATACAGAGCAATCGGTTGAAGATTACACCACAAATGGTTGCAGACTGTGCACCCTGCCAGTGAAGAAGCTGTTGTCCGTAACAGTTGGCCATGGTGCCCTCAAACACTAAGTTGTCGTATGTAGCTCACTGCTGCTGCTTCGGGACGCGCGTAGCCCATCACCCCTATGGAACCAGCAAATAGGACAACAGATAAAACTGAATCCACTGGCATACACCCTTTCTACAGTCAGTTAGAGCAAAAAAGAACTTTGATTGTCTTTTGATGCGTTTGAGGAACCGAATGCTGGCTCTTTTTGCCACATTCTGCTCTTTGATTTGAAGTCTTTTAGGTTTTTATCGTTGGGCAAGATATTGCTAGCGCCGGGTTTGTTTTCCGTATACGCTCCTCTTAAAGTGCATAAATGATTTGAATTGGAGGTCGTTTGATGAACTCATTACCAGATGGAAGCTATAACTTGGAAATCGGGTGGGTTGCAGAATGCTCACTCCCACGATGAAGGGAGAGCTTGCTCGCTATGTTGTCGTCATGAGTTTTCACCCATCCCCAGAACCCCCTGTACACGTTCCTCCACACACTTATGAAATTTAAAATGCGAGAATATACGACCCATCCTGAAATACACGTCTAGGAGCGGGGCTGCCACACTTGTTGGCTGGGCTCAGCGGTTCCGTGTGGGTATTTCTGAACACTTTTCCGCTAATTGCTTCCGCCTAGTTCTGCTCCTCTGACTTCCTGAAAGCCAACTGTGCCCACCGCCGGATCTGTGATCGCACTTCATGCCAATTATACGTCGAGAGTCGTTATTCTCCGATGACGGAAATTATGTTGACGAACGCGGCGGACTTATTGGATCAGAAATTCGCACAACATTGTAGGCAAATCGGATGAGGCGGCCGAACATCTTCTCTAAAAAACCATGCAATGCTGGCGGACAACGCTGACAACTTCGCGATCCAGTCGTTTTGGTGCATATCGAACGAATAAATCAGAATCCCTTTTGCAGCTTGGGAGCGATTTTCTTCCAACAGTCGCTCCTGTTAGCTGTCCCTAATTCCGTTGCTCTTTTTATCACTTCCACATATGCGTTAATTATTTGACAATGGGATGAATAGCCAATCTAAAACCACCTACCAAAAAATACTTCAGCATTTTATAAAAGAGATTTGAACAAAAAATGGTCGCTTGTTATGCGTTAAGAATGTTTTGCTCACTACCTGTACGATTGCGACAATATCGTGTTGGATTTTCTTTTCAACCATTCCCATCTTTGGTCTCACCATCAGAGATCTTATGGAGGATGTTAGCTGTCAAAGTGGTATATTGTTCCGATCCGTTAGGTTGAAAGGAAAGCATCCCGTCACTTGTGCAATTTTTTCACTTCTTCTCTCGTTTCTCTTCGTTACATATTACACAACAACTAAACAAAATGCAACATAACACATATGCTCTATTATTATCTACAAAATATTGCCATTTGTCAGATCATTTGTAGATCCCGCTTCTATGTATAGCATCCCCTGGGGTTTTGGCTGAAAATAAAAACGCAGCGAGGCAGTTTTCAAGTTGCTCCCTGTCGTCAAATTGTTTCTCCAGCAAACGGTTCGACAACGAAGGAAACAGATGGTAGTCCGTTGGAGCAAGCTCCGCTGAATACAGTTGGTGAGCCAGAACATGCCATCCGAAACACTGGGGTTTTTCTGAGTCTCTCGTGCAAGTTGCAAGTGTGCAAGCGCATTGTCGTGAAGGAGGATCTTGTCTTGTTCCCCACGAAGAGCTGCTTGAAAGCCATCCAACTGCCTGCAGTAGACATGCTAGTGACAGTAGTGTTCGCGGGTAGCAGCTCCCAGTTAATGACTCCTTCGCAACTGACCACTGAACATTAGCTTTTTTGTGTGAAGTTCCGGCCTTGGCGTGGGAATTCCTGCTTTTCTGCTACTGAGCCACTTAAGCTTTCGCGTGTGGTTAACGTAGACTACCCACTTTTCGTCGTCAGTGACACGGTTCTGTTGAGAGCTGTGTTATGTGTTAATCTTATGGTCAGTTTTAAGAGTCCATGCCTATCCACGTTGAGAAATAATGAGGAAACGAAGGAATGAGGATAGGAAATAATCAATTCGTGCTTTAGATGCGCCATTCTACACACTTTTACGGGACATCGTAGAGGCAATCAGGAATGTTGATCTGGCCTTATGGAATTACCTGCAGTAGCAGCACGTCAGTGTTTCATCCTTCTGGACAAGTCTGCTATCAATCAACCTACCGCAGAGGGGTTCAGCACTCCGATGACTTTGGTGTGATTCTGTGGTGCAGGCGCTTTCCCCATCTACAGAACCACGTGCTATTTTTAATCAGCACATTGACATTAAGAATAAAGGCAAAGAACGGCGTTACTCAGTCCCTTTGGGGTGCGCCACGCATTTTACTTCAACGGATGTCGTGCAGGCGATTTGTATGCTTATTTGGTCTATGGAATGAATAACGGTAGCCATCCGATATTCATTTCACTGTTTCATTCTTCCCAGAGAAATTCGGTACTACTTTACTTACTCCAAGGGGATGGAAGGCTTGTTTAGCTTGGGCGGGAAATCCGAACCAAGAACCTGGTATCGGGTGCACGCGACAGCCGGCACCTCCTCCGACTGCGCTACACGCGCCCACACTCATATCGAATAGTAGCGTTTGAGTAAGTGTGCGTCTCATTTCGAAATTATCATCCACAAGCACTTAGTGGTGGACAGCCCTTATTTGCGGGCAAGTATCTGCAAATTGGTATACATGGGCTGTGATACATATTATGTTTGGGACCCTATGTCACCCCTTCTTAGGTTTCTGTGTGACATGCTTTACATGCATTAACCTTCGACCACTAAAAACAATCAATAAAGGTATTATATTCTTCTGTTGCAGTTTCACAACTCCACATTCCTTTCTTATAATTATGGGCAGTGAAAAAAGGAGCACGCTCTCTTCATTTAAGAGGGGGCAGTATGCATCCCTTTCGAGTTCTCTTCGGTGTTGCATTTTCCGACTGCGAGCGTTTATTCGCTGTTTATCAGACACGCATTTTCGGTCACCGAATCTCCCATGTGATTGTGCACATGCATCACCATATAATTATTCACCGCCTCCTCGTCGCGCGACATTGTACCGTGAACGGTGCGCTGTGTTTTCGAGCCTTAGCGGATGAATGCCCACATTAGAGTGTGTGTGTCAATTATACGGCCTGCTACTAAGGGAACCGAAGGTTTGTGGACAAAAGACGAGTCGTTGGCGTTGTCACGCGACGATTAGAAGCGGCGGATTCCGACACGGATATTTGTACATTGCACATTGTGCGCATTGTGATGAGCACCCGCGTATGCGCCTTCCGTTGCACTTTATTCCTGCACATAACACATAGTATAGTTATCATTTAGCGCGGATAGAATGTTGCGATTAAGCGCTAAGGTTTCGAACTCTTAGCTATCAGTCCCTTAGCTGGCATCCTTCACCATGTAGAGGACAAAATAATGACGAGCGGCGTTAGTCGATTCCTTTATGGGATGTACCATACGCTGAGCTTCAATGCGACCTCACAGAGACAAGTTGAACGCGATTTTGGCTTGTACAATGACAGGTGCTGGTCATTCAGTCGTGAAAGCATTGCTCAATTCTATGTCGGAAACCAGGCCGGTACCAGTCCGGAGTTTGGGAAGAGACAGTGGACCTGAGCAGGAGACGCATGCGAAAGCCCTCTATGGGATGCACCAGCGAGTCCTCCGACTGCGCTACACACTGCCCCTACCGGTTACTCATAGACAGATTTGACTTTGTTCTGGTAGTTGAGTTTAGTCCAGTGAGGGCTGGAGTTCAAAATCTGCTTTTTGCGTTTCTGCTAGAGGAAGGATCAACTCCCTTCTTGCTCCATTTCTTACGAAGAACATTTATACTCCTGTAAACAACCGTTAGGTGCATGGCAGCGCAGTCGGAGGAAGTGCCGGCTAGCACATGTACCCGATTTCAGGTTCCTGGTTCGGATGAAAACGCCCAGACCAACCAAGCCTTCCATCCTTCCGAGGACGCTGAATTACTACTAGACTTACCTGGGAGGGGCAACACACTTGTACATCGACTGGCTAAAACGACTTATTGCTTAGGCCAGATGTGCATTCAAGTCGACCCTACGAGGTCCCGATTAAATAGAATGCGTGGTGCTTGCCAAAAGGGATTAATCAACGCTCTCTGTTTAGCATACTGCAGTACCGCTCCTAATTCGTGTACAATCGAAGCTTTGCGACAGTTTTTTTTTCCGTCGTAAACGGTCGCAACTCCATAACTTCCTTCACAGTTTACTCTAAGGAAACCTGAATTGCAGCAAAACAAAACAAAATTTTTGCGTTGCACAGTTGGTTGCTGTAGATTACTGCGATCCCGTTAACAGTAAGCAGATCTAAATTTGGCCAACTGGTTGTATCTTGCGTTCATTCTGTGGTGCTGTTCTCGATTCTTGCACTTCGTCATCAGAAGAACGATTCACACGGCTTCATCGTCGTCTGAGTAAGCTTTATCTTTATTTTTCAATCCTAGACATAAAGCAGCCTCTTCCTCTCGTTCTAACCTTACCATGTTCACCGTCTGATTTAAAGGAAATGAGCGGTCCGGTAGAATGACTCATTGCAAGGCTGCTATGCCAGCTCCGTCACGCAGCTGATTTCATTAGCTGACTCGTCAAGCGAAACGAACTGACCTGGTGCCCTGTCCGAGCACGCTGTCCACTCAGTCTTGGGACGTACTGACTGTTTCAATGAGTGCGGTATACCCAACGCCAGGGATGAACTTACCAGGCCTAATGAAGTGTGGTGTGAATCGGTCCGATAGCTCTATCTCGAAGCTTCGGCGTGTAGTAGCATCGTCGTTACCGACTTCCGTCTGTCTCGCTTAATATGTGCGTTAGCCGCTGCGAGCAGCGGTAGGTATTTCAACGGAAGCAGCCTTCATAGAGGAAACAAATCTAGTGCTGTTAGGAACCTAGTAAGCTAGTGCGCCTTAAAAGCGCCACTCGAGACATCTCAATGGTCACTGGGAACGGCACTACTCGCGTTCCTTGTGCTTATGGCTAGGTTTTTAGTAATCAGCCAACCCTAACGCTGGGCTGCTCTGCAGCACTATCCTGGACCACCTTGAACCCAGCCCTAAGGAAATGGTTTCTTTCTGTTTCTTCAATGAATACGGAATTTATTTTCTCAGTAAGAGACGGCGACTACATCTGCAGCTAGACAAGGAGGTCGATGCTGATCTATTATACATGGCCTATGATCATGCTTCACAGCTACCCTACTTTGATTTTTCTCTTTAGTTACCCATATTGGAATATCGTAAAGTTCGTGAGCGATTCCAATCAGTTTTTCCAACGCCTTTCACTGAACACAGGGCCATGAATTACCCTGTGCTTCGATCGCTCGTCTCTAAACACTCAACGTGAAAAGCAAAAGCAGACGTTTCCCTATCCCCACGGATATCTGCCGCGTTATAGCTGCATCCCGTCTGCGACTGATGAATGGGATTAGCATACTGTTGCCGTCATTATAATGACGATTTTGTGGGAACAGCCATTTCAGTAAGCGAACATGTTTTCCTACAGGCCTGGGTAATGAAGGTCATTGTCTGTGCCTCAGTAATTCAGGCTTATTAATTAATTCGTTGACGAGCATATCCCTCCCTCATTTGTCGAGATTGCGCCGTCTTCATACATTGTGTATGCTTGACTATGTTTTGTTGTGACATTTCATTTCTGCTAAATATATTAAGGAATATTCTTAGAGTACCACACACGGTTCGTGGAATATTCCTGAGATTATTCGCCCGTTCAAAACGGCGCAGTTTCTGTCAACCGTCGGAAGACGAAACGTGGAGAGTCATCGAATTACCACTCGTTTCAAAGGGCACAGAGGCGTGCTCGGAGAGCGCTTCTCAGGCAGAAAGTACAGCAACAACCATGTTCTTCGCTCGGCAGCAGGACGCTATGCGCTACGCTGCCACCCACGAATTTAGGGCACCAGCATCGCTGCCAGCCAATCCCCAGGCCCAGGTTCGGGGAAAATGAGCGCTCGTCATTAGGCGCTCGGAACTAATTCCTCGAAATGGGAACTTTTAGTCGCCATAAATGGTAAAGGACAGGGTTCGCGCTATTCAACCCCTTATAGGGCGCCTCTAGCGTTTTACTTCTACGGATTATCGTAGAGGCGACTCGAATGCGTACTGAAAGAGCGTACACTACATTGGATTGCTGATGTGGAGTTAGTGTTTTACCCTTGCCCGACAAGGCTGCTATCAATTTGCCAGTCACAGGGGTGGCTGGATGGGTGGGTTGGCTTGGGTGGGTCCCAAACTAAACATCCCATTTCGAGATGCGCATGACAACAGAAGCCTTCTCCGACTTCGCTACTACGTCATGTTAGACATTATGGAAGATAAAAATTAAAGCACTCTTACGTTTAGCGAAAAATTCACCAGGAGTCGGATTCATCAACGACTTAGAGAGATTTGACAGAGAAATTACAGCGGAAACTCGTGAAAAAAAAACGCGAATTAACGCGAGTTATCAACAAGCGATATGGTGAAATGTTGGCGTTATTAGGAATTTCCGCTGTTTTGTCTGTCAAAGCTTTGTAAGTCGTTGATGAATCCGGCTGCAGAAGGACGCGTGTTGCATAGATAGTAAATAAATAAATAAATAAATAAATAGATAAATAAATAGTTGAAGGGAAGCGCCAGTTCTCGCTTGAGCTTGATTTTACGCACAGAAGATTTTGTACTGCCCTCGGTCAGTCAAGCGCTCCGCCCTTCCTGATCGCCTGTCTGGTTTTCTGCTCATCAGAATTAGAATAAGTACACCAATATGTATACAACTGGCCACCAAAGATCTTCTTTGCGAGAGCCATGACGATATTCAAGATCTCTCAATGATATTAGCAGATATGGGGAATACGTGCCGGGCACTGACAAAGGGATTCAATTATGCGTACGTTTATCGTGCACTGTTGCTTTTTAATTGTCCAATTTTCAACTACACCTATTTTTTGGCTAGGCTACTGTTTTTGATCTTCTTCATTTCTGCAGCAGTCATATGTTGTGGTAAATCTAAGGGGAACCGAACGCAATTATGTGCAAAGTCCACCTGAAGGCTTCCATTCAGGTTTTTCTCTACTCCTGATTCAGAACTAAAAGGGAGACCGGGGAGATTTCACAAGAAGAAAGTTCGTCTGATGGAAGATATGTGGCGGTGAAGAGGAAGTGGATTATTCGAATTTTGAACGGTATTTTTCATTCTTCTTTCTTTACTTTACTTACTTTGATACTTTGATGGTCCTTTTGTCGGCTGGAAGTCTTCTCAGCGGGGTCCACAACTCTTCCAGACCGCTCGATTTCTGGCTGTTTGCATCCAGTGAGGCAGACTCCGCTCTCTAAAAGATCTTGAGAATGAGTCTTCCCATCGCGTTGGCGGTCGTCCCAGTGGTCTCTTATGGTCTCTCGGGAGCCATTCTGTGACACGGAGACTCCATCTATCGTCCTTTCGTCGAAGCAGGTGACCGGCCCAGCGATATTTGGACTTCTTCATGTACTGCAGAGGGTCTGCTAAATGCGACTTCTCCCTTAGCTCCGAGCTTCGTAGGCCTTCTTGCCATTGCTGACGAAGGCTTGTCCTTAGAAGACATCTCTCCAGTGCACGATGCGTAGTTTGCATTGCTCTGGCGATTGTCTTGTTGTCGGGCCAGGTTTCCGTCGCGTAACACATCGCAGGCAGTACAGAGGCGTTGAATATCGAGGCCCTGAGGCCGGGATCCTTGACCTGATCGGTGACTTCACGAATCGAACTGAAAGCTGCCCATGCTGCGCGTCTCCTGCGGGCGATTTCAGGAGCGAGGTCGTCATCCATGTCCAGCTCTCTTCCCAGATAGACCTAGGAGTCGACCTGTTGTAGAGCGACTCCATTTAACCTTATGAGTCCCGTGTTACACCACTGGTTGACCATAAACTTCGTTTTGGATATATTCATGTCCAATCCAATCTTCATACCTGCCACATTGAGCTCGTTCACATTTCCTCGACTTCTGCCGTGCTGGTAGAGATGAGAACAATATCGTCGGCGAAGCGAAGGTTGCTGATCCGTTTGCCGTCGACAAGGTAGCCTTTATCGTCCCAGTTCAAGGCATCCTGGAGTGCCGCTGTGAATAGCTTAAAGGCCCATGCACACTTCTGCGACACCGCGACGCGACAAGTGGGGCGACGGCTACCTCCGCGAAATCTGGCGGTCGCGGCGCGGTCGCGTTAGAGCACCGTTTTAGGCAACGGGACCGACGTCCACGTGGATGCCGCGCCGCTAGGAATGGTTTGAACCATTCCAGCCTGCGGCACTCAGCGCGGCGTCGCCTGCGATAGCCGCCGCGACAGCCGCAAGAGTGTGCATGCCCCTCCCTGCGGCACGTGTCGCAGTGTCGCGCCGCGGCCGTCGCGGCCCTATGCTTCATCATGGCCGCGCCGCGCTGTCGCAGAAGTGTGCATGGGCCTTAAGGCCCCCACAGACTTCTGCGGCGTCGCCGCTGCCCTATGCTTAACCATAGGGCAGGGACGCAGAGGTCGCCGCCAGCGGTGTCGCTGGGCGGCGCCGCTGGCCGGCCGGCGGCACCGGCGGCACGGGCGGCGTCGCTGGCGGAAATGACTTGAATCATTCCACCCGGCGGCGCCGCTCCAGCGTCTGTCTGTCTGCGCTCTGCGCTCTGCCCTTTCGCGGCGGGATCTAGAGCGGAGACGGTCGATGCGGGCGCGCGATCGTCATCGGGGCGCGTTATTGTTAAGCGCCAGTCGGTCCCGAATAGAAACAGTACAGTACCTCGCCGTCACCGCTCCCACTGATGATGAGTCAAGCCGCTGAGCGGCGTCGCCGAGCGGCGCCGCTCAGCGGTTTCGCCGTTCACCGTCGCCGCTCGGCGGCGCCGCAGAAGTCTGTGGGGGCCTTTAGGAGAAATCGTGTCTCCCTGCCGTACTCCTTTCCCGATAGGAATTTTAAGCTTTCGATCGAACAGCTGGATGGTAGTCGATGTGTTCGAGAAGCATTCGTCGAGAAGTCGGATGTAGGGCGATGGTATACCAGCGTGCACAAGTGCGTTCAAAACGGCGTTGATTTCCACAGAGTCGAACGCTTTCCGGTAATCCACGAAGACAAGGACAAGTGGGAGGTGGTATTCGCGGCTCCTCTCGGTGAGCTGTGAGACAGCCTGAATATGGTCCATGCAGGAGAAATCCTTGCGAAACCTTGCTTGCTCCACTGGCTGATATTGATCCAAGCAACGCTCCATGCTGTTAAGCAGTATCTTGGTGAAGATCATGTACACAACCGAGAGAAGACCTATGGGTCGATAGCTGTTGATATCCTCCTGCTGACCTTTTTTGAAGATTAAAACTGTTTTCGACTCCTTCCATGAGTCCGGAATCCTACCAAGTCGAGGGTAGTGGTTGAAGTGCTTGGCAAGAAGTGAGCAGAGGGCACTGCCACCCGCACGAAGGAGATCAGCAGAAGTGGTTGGTCCGGGAGCAGTGCCAGCTTCATCCTTCTGATGGCATGAGCAACTTCTGATTCCAGAATGGGAGGAATTTCCTCAACTGGTGGCATCAAGCATTTCGGGAGAGTGGTGGAAGAACGGAACAGATCTGTGTAGAATTCTTGAACGATGGCCTCCATCGCCCTTCGAGACGTTTGCGTTGTTCCATCCTTATCCACAAGGGCTGACATTATTGCCTTCTGATCGCAGAGATCTCGTTTGCAGCGCTTTATGCTTGAACCTTTCCCAGCGGCTTCTAACAGCTTCAATCTTCTGTAGGCTTGAATGGACTCCTTCACTGCAATTCGACAGGCCTTCGAGATGGTGACTTTTTCCAGATGGGAAGCATTAGGATCCAGTTTAACAGCTCTTCTTTGCTCCAAGAGCTTAATCGTATGTGCGTTGAGTCTTGAGGCAGACGGTGATGTGGCTCCGCAAGAGCTGCTAGCACATTTCAACAGTCCTTTGGAGAGAAGGTCGTAGTCTTCCGATGGATCTTCAAGAAGATTCCAATCATACGACTTTATTGCATATTCCAACTCCTCAGACTTGAATGTGGGATCCTCAACGGTGCCGGTTTATGAGTGTCACGCTTGAACATCCTCTTTTTGAGAGTCAGCTTCGCACGGACAAGACGGTGATCCGAGCCGGTGTCAATTGAAGGCAGCACGGAGACGTCAAACAGACTCCAGCGTCTGTTTGTAAGAACATGGTCGATCTCCGAACGTGTTTCTCCATTTGGGCTTTCCCAGGTCCATCGTCGGTTTGAAGGCTTCTTAAACATAGAATTTCCATGGTAAAGACGGCACGCAGATAGGAAGTCTATCAGGCGCTCTCCGTTTTCGTTCCTTGAGGAAGTTCCATGTGGTCCTAGCCTCCATTCGTCGTGATCATTCGTACCGACGATTGCGTTAAAGTCACCAACAACAACTTTGTAGTAGCTCTTCTCGTCGTTGACAGTCCTTTCAAACAGCTTGTAGAATTCCTCATTTTCTTCATCTGCTGAGCGATTTCAGATGTTGGAGCATATCCATTTATGATGGAGATGGTTCCTTGATCTTTGGTTTCCAGACGAAGAACAGCTACTCGCGGACTGATGATCTTGTAAGAGTCTACTATATGGTGCACTGTCGAATTGACGAGATATCCAACTCCGCCAATATTCTTTCTGTCCACCTTTGCTCCGATAATGAGAAGCTCGTTGTGGTCGGTCCTTCTTATGGTTTCCATTCTGCCTTTCGTTTCCTGCAGGGCGATAACGTCGTATTTGATGCTGCGGCTTCTGTAAAGCAGTGTCCGAAGATCCTGCTCAGATGCGATCGAACGACAGTTATAAGTGCAGACGAAGAGGCAGTTTCCGCGTCGTGGTGGGAGGGAGTTTCCGGTAGTCCGATTCCAATGATGTCCTGATAGTTTAACTCCGAGATTAGATGGCCCCTCGCCGGAGGTGGATGCAACCGACGTCGTAGAAGTCCACCTCTGGCGCGCGGAGGACTGGGGCACGGGTTTAGTTGTTTGAGCCATACCAGTGGTCTGGTTACTCACATGTTCCTGGCCAGGGATACAGGAGAGCCGCCCATACACGACAAAGCGTCGTGTACTGCGTGACCGTTTGTGCCGTTAGCCATCACAAAGTGATGTTCACCCCTTCACCGCGATGAGGTGGCACATGAAGGGGGTTCTTTCTTACTTCAATTTATTTATTGGGGTGAGCCAGCGGATTTGCGTAATAAAGAATCAGAGTCAGAAGTCAGAATAAAATATCTCCGCTTCTACATAGGTTCCTTATCTTATATAAAAACAGTAAGAATCTCCGTTTTTACTGAAAAAGCAATGAGGATTGGTTAAAAACTGTAAGCTTTCGAAGTTGGTGGATCGCTTTCGTCTGTGGTTCCGTATCTATGTAGCCTACATATATTGTTGGAGAGAAATTAAGGGTATGCTTGGTTAGGTGGCATTCAGTTCTGGAGACGTCCATGGGCTATAATAGAGAAACAAATGTCTCCGTTCCTGGTCGGCGGGTTTCTGGAGTGATCTTTTCATATCTTTTATTCAAGATTTCTACTATACTAGACGTGGCAACTGCTGGCAGATCCTTCACGGACACAGGATGTTCAACCCGACATCATTTTTCCTGTGGCTCCAGAGTGTTACAGCAAAAAATTCCCCTACGACAGTGGCCGTCATCATTCTTGGGTGCAAGTTCTTCTTCTTCTTCTTCTTCTTCTTCTTCTTCTTCTTCTTCTTTTTCTTCAACGCCTGTCCCGCTTAGTAGTGGGGTCCACTATCCTGGTGCCGTGACGCCACCTTTCCCGATCCAGCGCTAGATCAGGGTGGACACCAGTAACCTTCAAGTCCATATGTAACGTATCGGACCAGTGCTGCATCGGAAGCCCTACAGACCGCTTTCGTGACACTTCCAACTCATCTCTGCGGACGCTGTCTTCTTTTCCACGCAGAACGTGGCCGTGCCACCGCAAGCGAGCTTCGCGCGTCTTGTCAGCAATCAGCGTGACACCGAACTTCTTGTATACAACGATACGACGTAGGACTTGCGCTGCCTAATAATGCGGTGGTTCAATGGATGTGAGAGCGAGTGTAAGAGATGAAACAAGACTTTATGCGAGACCAACCGCAAGGAATGAGCATCATCGTAGACGATAAACGAAGATATTTCCGGCGAGGCCAAAACGAAATCTTTGATTTACACGAAGAAGTGTAATTCAAGCATGACGTGATATGCATGAAAAGAATGACGTCACGATGCCGGCGTCGATCGGCTTATTTGATGGACTCTTGCAGACCATGAGGACCGGATATGCACTTGTGTATTATATACAGTTGCATGCAGAGCCTTGTAGGGTTGCGTCTGACATATTGCTTGTTTAGCGCTGAGAATCACATCCACTAGAAGGAAGCCAGAAAGTCGACGAGAACTAGGATATATTATCCGTTTCTTGTTAGAAGGTTATTCTAAGGCACATTAAAGGCCCCTTGTTTCCCCAATGCAGCTGTGGATGGGTGTTGGTGAAGTTGGCGGACCTACTAAGTTGGTATCCGGAGCCGCTCTCCCTCGTGTCGACTGGCAGTGTTGGCGGGCCACTGCCCTTCTTCACCTCTTCCCCATCCTCCCCTACCAGACTACTGTTAGCGATAGTTGTAATGCCTTTCAATTTTCATTCCACTTTTTTCTAGGAGTTTCTAGTCTCACCGAAAATCATTTATGATCGCTATGTTTCTTCATATTTGTTGAATTTCTTTTAAGTTTCTTTACATGTTTTTTCTGCATAATTGCTGTTCCTAGATAGACCATTTCATGCGCACTATATTGTGCAAATAAATAAATAAATATGCAGAAGACTGTTGACGGTTTGAGGATGACGGCTGCAGACTGCTTGTGGAAGTTGAAGATAGCTTGACGGACGAGTTGAGCAGCAGCAGCTAGTTGAGAGTTGTAGACGGCGACGGCGGTATGGAACAAAGGGAAACATGACAGATTTTAAACTTCAGTCAGTACTGTGCCCATTTTTGAAAAACCATGACTCACCAAACATGTGTAATTCCGGCGGTCTTACGACAGTTTCCCTGTTAATCTTCGCCAACGTAGGTCCAAGAATTCGCGAGTATAACCCATCACTTCTTTTTTCAATATTGACTTTTTGCGGCACGGTTTGTTGGGCAATTGAGAGTATATTCTTGGAGACCTGGCCAATCCAGCTAATAAAGTAGTGACCTCACCTAGGTTCGCGCGAAAGGACATGATCTATGGCAGGCGCGGTTGCCTTATAGTTGCAACACCCTTCTTACGTTTAGATAAGGGCGGTCTTTGCTTCAGTGACTGGTTCCGTACTACGTTAGCTATTGTTCGCTTGAATCCCTTTTATTTGCAACAGTTAATTTGTTGGTTGGTGACAAGCGATTAAAAGTTTGAGGTTCAGTGGAAACTGCGCTAAGATTTGTAAAATTTTTGGTACAATAGCGCTGGTACAAAAATTTGGTACAATAATTTTTGGTACAATATTTTTGGCATAACTATTATTAGTTGCTGGGTAATGGCAGTTTTGATGGTCTCGTCGCAACAAATTCCATGGAGGACCTTGTCTGGGCTGCTCGGGTCTTTATTGAAGCACACTGATGCGTGGTGCATTTTTCCACATCCGGTGCACTTCAGCTTTTGGCACTTAAACCTGTCGTGCCGTGAGGAGCAGCATCTCAAGCATCTGTTTTGCTCCTTCAAAATTCTTCTAGGGGTTGATTTGTCAATAACAGTTTTGCAAACAAAGACGCATGCTTACCTGTGCTGCAAAAGATACATCCTCTATTTAGTTGAGGTCGTGGAGCGTCATATCTACGTGGTGTTGAGACGACCTCGCCGTTGATTGTATTGTCCAGTCTGTTCCCGATGTAGACCCTAACGACAATTTCCTTCTTGAGATCGATTGATTGACTGTGCATTGCTCTGCTAGCTATGAGCACAGGCTTAACAATACTGTGAGGAAACTTGGACAGTATGGTTTCGATCCAAATTGGCTTACATGTAAACCTAACGTCATATCCTGCGGTTACCATCTGGTTAATCAAAACCTGAATTTCTCCGAGGACTAAGGAGTAGCCTTTCACAAAATTACTAGCTGGCCTTAAAGTTAGCATCTTTCGGGCAATTTGTGACCTATTTATTGAATAGTCGCAGTAAGTATCCTTCAGCATTTGTATCATCCATTCATAGCTATGCGGCAGGGGCTAGATGCCTTGTATGGCGGATTTCGCCCTACCTTTTAAGCTTTCCGTCAAGAGAAGGATCTTTTCGATGACGAGAAGTTCGACGTTTTTATGAACCCGGTGCCGGTTTATGAGTGTCACGCTTGAACATCCTCTTTTTGAGAGTCAGCTTCGCACGGACAAGACGGTGATCCGAGCCGGTGTCAAATGAAGGCAGCACGGAGACGTCAAACAGACTCCAGCGTCTGTTTGTAAGAACATGGTCGATCTCCGAACGTGTTTCTCCATCTGGGATTTCCCAGGTCCATCGTCGGTTTGAAGGCTTCCTAAACATAGAATTTCCATGGTAAAGACGGCACGCGGATAGGAAGTCTATCAGGCGCTCTCCGTTTTCGTTCCTTGAGGAAGTTCCATGTGGTCCTAGCCTCCATTCGTCGTGATCGCAGTAAGTATCCTTCAGCATTTGTATCATCCATTCATAGCTATGCGGCAGTGGCTGGATGCCTTGTATGGCGGATTTCGCCCTACCTTTTAAGCTTTCCGTCAAGAGAAGGATCTTTTCGATGACGTGAAGTTCGACGTTTTTATGAACCCATATCTCAAAGACTGCCCAGTACTCTGAAATTTCCTCTGAATTACCAAAAAATTTGGGAGGGACACTTCCGAAGCCTTTATAGAACGATGTAATACTCTTCGATTTGATTGATTTTGTGCTAGATCCTCCGCTACAGGAATGACTTTGGCTTCAAGCTTATGGTAATTCAAATGACTACCCCGAAACTCTGATGGTACTGCGGTAACTACTCTAGTATTATTCTGAGAGCAGTACCCATGCTGGACTTCATTCCTTTCTTCTTTACACTTTAATTGGTTAAGACCCGCCCTTAGCGTAAATATAAGGTCGACAGCTTCTGCGCTAGCTTTGTGCAGTTGAGATTCTTGCTCAGTTTCTTCTAATTCAACCAACTATTTTTTAACTCTTTTTTCTTTGCTTTATCTTTGCAGTTCATGTACTCGTCCCTTAACTCGACAAAAAGTTTTTGAAGGCCTTGTTCGCCCTCTTTTAATTCTCTTATGCACTCTTCAAAGCGATCTATGGTAGACTTGCATTTCTCATAGTTAAAATCAATTTGAATTGCGCAGTTTAGGCTAACTGCATGCTCTCTGTAACGCGTTACTAAATCATGAGCTCAATATGATTGCTGATTTCCTTGAACGGAGTGCCATTTTAAAAAAATTCTTCTTTAGTGTTGTTAGCGACGGAGAGAAGAGGCTGCTCCAGGTACTTTTAGCGTGCGGGAGACTTAACTTTCTTATTTAGAAAGTGCGATCGTGAATAGAATCGACTTTATGCTCCAGGAATTTAACGAGAGATTATTCTCTTGGATTCAGAGCATGCGATCTCATATTCGACCGGCTTTATGCTCCAGGTCCCAAAGCTGTTACACTTTGACACGGGAGACTTAGGCTTGTTAGGCCTTTGCACCAAATGACGATACGACGTAGGACTTGTACGCTCTAATAATGCGGTGGTTCAGTGGATGTGAGAGCGAGTGTAAGGAATGAGACAAGAGTTTATTGCGACACCAACCGGTCTATGTACAGGTGGAGCGGGCACTCCTGTACGTCCACTGTATGTAGCCTCACGTCTCTTGACCTCTCAAGGCTTGACCATCATCGTAGACGATAGGCGATGATATTTCTGCCGAATGGCATCGTTTCGAATGCGGTACAGGCGCCTGACCCCAGCCATCCAGCGCAGCATCTTCGTCTCCATGACGCTGAGGCGCGTTTCAACTTCCCTGGTCACAGGCCAACGCACAGCACCGTACATCGCTACCGGCCGCACGATTGCTCTGTAGATCTTCAACTTCAGGTGCTCTGGTATCTTGTTATCATAGAGTACGCCAGTCAACGAGCATTACTTGGACGAAGCTGCACTTACGCGTGAATTCACTTTAATCATCAGATCGCCATCAGATGCTAATGCTGATCCTACGCACTTAAAGCGCGTGGAAGCTCGATGTCGTCAACCTTGATGGAGCTGGACTCGGTAACGTCTATGGTTAGGTACTCGATCTTCTTCACGTTCAATCTCAGTCTAAAACGCTCCAAGCGATCACACCAAGGTTGTATTTCTCGCTCGAGTTCACCCTTACATTCGAAGGCTTTCTTCAAGTCGCGGAAGGCGATATGCACTGGCCTCTGTTTCTCCCGTTTCTTTCAGAATGTGGGCGGCGTGAATGACATCGGTGGTGCCACAGCCAGCTACGAAGCCGCAATGATTGTTGGAAAGCTGGATGATGTCATGAATTCGTCCGTCGACGATTCGCTCAAAGATCTTCATGCTTTGCGAAAGATGCGAGTCGGACGGTAATTGGAGCAGTCTGCAGGACTACCGTTCTTCTTCCAAATTGGAATCGTCATACTGTTGTGCCAACACTCCGCTATTTTCCTCTCCTTTACTCCAGCACTTGGAGTTCCATAAATCAACCGCCACGTCGTCCAGCCCAGTTGCCTTGCCTGGCCTCATGTTTTTCCAAACTGTTTCATTCTCCTCCACGGTGATCTTCTGCACGGCTCCGTGGGTAGGTGCCGTTGTAGGGATGGCTGGATGAGGAAATTCTACTGTAGAGAATTCCTCAAATAATCACGAAATCGCCTCAGTGCCTTCTTGCGGTCCATAAGAAGATGGCCGTTCTCATCATTGATGATTTTTTTCAATATCCTCGGTCGCCGATGGTGATTCTTGCCAAGTCGGTACAGAGACTGCTCACCATCGCGCGACCCGAGGTTTTCGCTGACGTCCGCATAATGAGTGGCTTTTGCAAAAGCCACGGCCTTCTTGGCTGCCTTCTTCGCTTCTTGTTACTTCCGCCAGTTATCGGCTGTCTTTTCGCCGAGAAACGGAGTGACTTCTCCTCTCGAACCTTCGCTTTCACGTCGTCTGCCCACAGCCATGTCTGCCTGTCGACGTTTCGTCTCCAGGCTTGGTAATGCCGAGTTCCGACTGTGCAGCTTGACGTATCGCGTCGCTCGCCTTCTTCTTTTATCTTTCATCGAAAGTTGCGACTGTCGGTAACCGGACGCGAGGAATCACAGCTGCTCCCCTCTCCCTCTCTTCCGCCACCACTCGATTCTTGGTGCACCGCGTCGCTCGATCTTTCAGCCTCGGAGGAGCAATCTTCATAGTGCAGATCAGAGGTCGGTGTGTGGGGAAACCATATCATACGGCACGACCTTCGCGTCTGTGGCGAGACTTCGGTCACGATCCTTCACAAGGACAGAGTCTATCTGAGTTCTGAAATTCCCACTATAGAACGAGATTAGGTGGGAGTCACATTTACGAAACACGGTGTTCACTATGGTGAGGTTATGCAATTCCGCATACTCAAGGAAAAGCTCTGCGTTACCCGATGCACCATAGCAGCTGTACCCGTCTTTCGTCGCGCCCACGTGCCCCCCGACGACTACGACAACATCTTTCGACGGTCTGTCTGTCTCTGCTGTTTTCTCATTACAATACCGCTCGCGCCGCACGGTCAAAAGTGGGCGAAAAAACGCCAACATAGCGTCGCAAAGCGTCGCACGCTCATAACTCCTTCAATTTTAGGTTTCTTGGATAAAGGTTGGCACCATTCGATTCGCCTCTTCGAGATCTACACAAATATGTGTAAAACTTTACCGGAACACCCGTATTTTCGCCGTGGGTGGTCCAAAATTGACTGGACGGGCGATTAGAGCAGCTTATTTCCCAGCATATGCGTGCTTTCGGAGTATCTCAAAGATGGCGTACGTCGCCAGTGCTCTGTCATGCCAGGAATGCCCCGAGAGTGCGGCGTGCACAAGGCACACAGAACCTAACCTATCAATCGAGTGGGCGAGCGCATGTCCCCTGCGCTTCTATCTTCTCTCACTGGGAACTGCGACGTTTTCAAGACTATTTCGAGCCGTTTGGAGAATGTTATCAGAAATTCCCCGCCACTCCACTCAGGATTAGCTCCATTCTGTCCCAGCGAAACTTTGGTGTGCGCCGTGAAAAATGCATACAGAATCGAACCTTTCAATCGAGGGGGCAACCGCTCGCAAATTGCACGCATGGGCGTGTTCGGAGCGCAATAGCTCTGTCGAGTTGTAACCTTTCAGGCTGCAGCTTGTAGGTTTTGTAGGCAGTCAAATGTTCTTTTCGTACGCCAAAGTAGAATGGTTTAGCTTAGGATGGGACAATGTTATAGGGGTGCGAAAATGCAGGTGAGGATTGTGTGAAGCATTTTTTTCCGATTTCCGTGGACCCCAGCGAGAAGATGCGGCGAGCTGACGGCTTTGAAATACGTACGTGAACAGAGCGCCTAAGGTACTTTACGACGATATGCTCATAGCTCCTCAGTTGCCTAAACTGCCTTAGCCTCGGCTGGCGTTTTAGAGCGGCAAAAGCTAGCGGTTAGAGTTTCTTGCGCCTCTACTCGCCCTGATTTGAGCCTTCGACGCTCTCAATGGCACCGTTCTTCTCTCCTTGAAAAGCGCTATCGAACGGTGTCAATTTCGACCGATTTTGGAAACATCAATTTTTTGACTGTTTAGCATCGAGGACGAGGCCGCGGCGGAAGAACGATGACGTCATCGAAAAAAGGTTGTCTTCTAGTTGGGCCATGCTTGACACCGCTCGATAGATCTTTTCATGCTGAATTGAATGGTGTTATTTATAGTGGGAAGCACTGTAATCTGGGCGAGAAACAGCGCGGAGAGCGTCTGCCGTTGTTGCGCTAAATTGCACGCGCCGGGCGTGTTTGGAGCACAATAACTCTGTCGAGTTCGAATCGTTTCGGCTGCAACTTGTGGGTCTTGTAGGCAGTAGAAACGATATATAAGTATACTAAAGTAGAATGGCTTAGCTTAGGAGGGAGCAATGTTACAGCGGTGCGAAAATGCAGGTGAGGCTTGCGTGATGCATTTTTTTCCGAATTCGGTGAACCACTGCGAGAAGACGCGGCGAGTTAAAGCCTCAAAATGCGTACGCGAACAGAGCGCTTAAGGTACAGTACTTTATGATGACGTGATCAGAACTTCTCAGCTGCCTAAACTGCCTAGCCCCCGCCTGCCGTTTTAGGGCGGCGGACTAGCGGTTGAAGTTTCCTGCACTCTTACTTGTCCATATTTGGGTTTTCGGCACTCACAATAACATCGTTCTGTTCTGCTTGAAGAGCGCTATCGAACTGTATAAATTTCGACCGATCCTGGAAACATCGATTTTTCGGCAATATCCCATCGGGGACGTGGCGCCTTAGGCCGAGCTGCGCGGATGATGACGTCATTGAAAACCGATATTTTCGAAATTGGCCAAATTTCCTCGTGCAAACTTCGTCCAAAATCGTCTAGAGATCATTTGAGGCGCTGATTACGAATCCGACGTTCGTATTTGAAAATTCCGCGAACTTGAGCAGGTTACTTCCCGTTTGAGGGTGGTCGGGTCAAGATCATCGATCACCCTCAGTTATCGGTATGAGCGGTCCCCTCCCGTAATCGTCCAAATGTACTTCGGCATCGTGTTCGGCACCCCGAATAAGCCCCCGACCCTACACGAATTTTGAACAAAATCGATGATCCTGACCCGACCACCCTCAGTTATCTAGAAGAAATTGCAAACCTACCGAAGTCGACGGAATTTTCAAAAACGGGACGTCCGGATTCGTAATCAGCGCCCCAAATAACCCCTGGACTATTTTGGACGCAGTTTGCACGAGGAAATTTGGCCAATTTCGAAAATATCGGTTTTCAATGACGTCATCATCCGCGTAGCTCGGCCTAAGGCGCCACGTCCCCGATGGGATATTGCCGAAAAATCGATGTTTCCAGGATCGGTCGAAATTTATACAGTTCGATAGCGCT
>OX375865.1:77536882-77644383 GCA_947359475.1 Heligmosomoides polygyrus bakeri
TGACAATTTCCCATCGAGGACGCGGGCGCCCTAGGCCGAGCCTGCGCGGACGATGACGTCATCGAAAATCGATATTTTCGAAAATGGCCAAATTTTTTCGTACAAAATCATCTTGGGGTTATTTGGGGCGCTGATTACGAATCCGACGTCCGTTTTCGAAAATTCCAAAGATTTCAATAGGTTACTTCCCGTTTGAGGTGGTCGGATCAGGATCACCGATCACCTTCAGTCATTGGTATCGGTGGTCTCCTGCCATAATCGGCAAATGGACTTCGGCATCGTGTTCGGCATCCCGAATAGGCCCCCGCACCTATACGAAGTTTGAGCGAAATCGGTGATTCTTACCCGACCACCCTCATTTATCCAGAAGAAAATCCAAAACCTATTGAAATCTTTGGAATTTTCGAAAACGGATGTCGGATTCGTAATCAGCGCCCCAATTAACCCCTAGACAATTTTGAACGAAGTTAGCACGAGGAAATTCGGCCATTTTCGAAAATATCGATTTTCGATGACGTCATCGTCCGCGCAGGCTCGGCCCAGGGCGCCCGCGTCCTCGATGGGAAATTGTCAAAAAATCGATTTTTTTGAAATTGGTCGAGATTGACATCGTTCGATAGAGCTTTTCGTGGTGAAGCTAACGTTGTTATTGCGAGTGTCGAAAACCAAAATATGGGCGAGTACGAAAGAAGGAAACTTCAACCGCTGTGTCCGTGGCCCTAAAATGGCAGCTTGTGCTAAGGCAGTTTAATCAACTAGAGAGTTGTGAGCACGTCGTCGTAAAGAACCTTAAGCGTTCTGCTCGGATGCGCATTTTTAGGTTGTTAGCTCTCTGCATCTTCCCGAAGGGGTCGACTGAAATTGGAAAAAATCGTGTCACACAAGGCTAACCTGCATTTTCGCACTGCTGTAACTTTGTCCTATCATAAGCTACATTGCTGTATTTCAGCGCACTATTAGACCATTTTGCTGCTTACAGAATTTACAAGCTGCAATCGGAAGGGTTAAAACATGACAGAGTTATCGCGCTCAGAACACGCCCGCGCGTGCAATTTAGCACAACAACAGTCGATGTTCTCCTCGCTCTTAATTGCCCGCATTAAAGTTTTTCCTACTCTCAATAACACCGTTCAATTCAGCATGAAAAGCTCTATCGAATGGTATCAAGCGTGGCCCAACTCGAAGACATTGATTTTTCGATGACGTCATCGTCCTTCCGCCGCGGCCTCGTCCTCGATGCAAAACAGTCAAAAATCGATGTTTCCAAAATCGGTCGAAATTGATACCGCTCAATAGCGTTTTCGATGCTGAACGGAACGGTGCCATAGCGAGTTTCGAAGACTCAAGTCTGGGCGAGTAGGAGCGCAAGAAACTCTAACCGCTAGGTTTCACCACTCTAAAACGGCAGCTGAGGCTAAGGCAGTTTAGGCAGCTGAGGAGCTACGAGCACGTCGTCGTAAAGCACCTCAAGCGCTCTGTTCGCGTACGCATTTTAAGGCCGTTAGCTTGTGGCGTCTTCTCGCAGTGTCCACGGAAATCGGAAAAAAATGCTTCACACAAGCCTCACCTGCATCTTCGCACCCCTATAACATTGCTCCCTCCTATGCTAAACCACTCTGCTTTGGCGCGCTAGCAGACCGTTCGACTGCCTACAAGACCTACAAGCTGCAACCTGAAAGGTTCCAACTTGACAGAGCCATTGTGCTCCAAAGACGCCCGCGCGTGCAATTTGCGAGCGGTCGCCCCCCCCCCCTCGATTGAAAGGTTCGATTCTGTATGCATTGTTCATGGCGCACTCCAAAGGCTCGCTGGACAGCCTTGGAGCAATTCCTGAGTAGGGCGGCGAGAAATTTCTGATAAAACTCCCCAAACGCTCAGTCTACAAGCTCTCCCCCCCCCCTCGATTGAAAGGTTCGATTCTGTATGCATTGTTCACGGCGCACACCAAAGTTTCGCTGGGACAGATTGGAGCTAATTCTGAGTGGGGTGGCGGGGAATTTCTGATAACATTCTCCAAACGGCTCGAAATAGTCTTGAAAACGTCGCAGTTCCCAGTGAGAGAAGATAGAAGCGCAGGGGACATGCTCTCGCCCACTCGATTGATAGGTTAGGTTCTGTGTGCATTGTGCACGGCGCACTCTCGGGGCATTCCTGGCATGACAGAGCTCTGGCGACGTACGCCTCTTGGAGATACTCCGAAAGCACGCATATCCTGGGAAATAAGCTGCTCTAATCGCCCGTACAGCCAATTTTGGACCACCCACGGCGAAAATACGTGCGTTCCGGTAATGTTTTGCACATGCTTGTGTAGATCTCGAAGAGGCGAATCGAATGGTACCAACCTTTACTCAAGAAACCTAAATCTGAAGGAGTTATGAGTGTGCGGCGCTTTGCGACGCTATGTTGGCGTTTTTTCGCCCACTTTTGACCGTGCGGCGCGAGCGGTATTGTATGCAGGCATTTTGTTCACCTAAGTGCAAAGTTAGCTGTAAAAGATTGATGTGAGCTTCAAGATAGTTCCTCAGCTAGTTGCTTCTCCTTTCAATGAGGAAAGAACCCCTAAATTCACTGCCATTTTTCGGCGTAAGAAGTCTGAAATTTATCACGCAATTAATTAGAGACCTTGCTTTTCTAGGATCAAGCAGACATCATGCAGCCGTATCCTTAATTCCATTCTGTGTCCAATGATACCATAGTGAAATGGAGTGTTCGAGTGTAGGCGAATGTGCGATATTTACTAGTTCATGGCGTAACCCAAGGACGTGGCAGTTCTGGCGGCTAATCTCTATATGAGCACGTGGAATCTCCGACAGAATAGCGTCGGCTGTTGTTTGCACTTCTGGTCGAGGGCACCAGCATGCCAACCAAGCATCCTTCCATGGTTGATAAATTGGTTCCAGATTTGTCTCAGAAGGACAAAACACTAAACTACCCATCAGGGTGGCCACTGCAAGTTATTGTGTCATTGTCATTGGCCAAATACGCATTTGAATTGCCGCCACGACATCCCTTAGAAACATAATGCGTAGCGCATTCCTTGTCAATTATCTCGACCGGGTGGCCTGTAAGGGTTGCAACGAAATTTGGGTCCTCGTTAAGGAGCACTTGTCATTTCTATTGTACTTTACATTAACGTACATATGTATATAATGAGATTCGACGTTTGAAAAATCGCAGCTTATATGCTTCAGGAAAATACACTGTGTTATACTCCGCAGACGTAAAGAGCTCATTGAAAAAATACGCGTATTTACTTATTTATTTATTTATACATGTATGACAACACGCAACGAAACAAACACCATTAAGTATCTAGTTGCATAGAATAGTGTTAGTTCCTAACAAGCAAAAAATATTTGGCAAATAAAAATTATGGTTCGGTTTGCATTGAGAAGGGTCGAAAGTTTTGCAATGTGAGCTGTATAAAATTGCTAAAGCTGCAACGCTTACGATAGAAAAGCTCCAGCAACTTGGGTAAGATACGGGGAAAACTACGCAATCACTGCTACTCTTCAGTTTACATTCTGCGGAAATTTTCACTGATGTTTTCCATTTCAGCTGGCGATCATCGGAAATGGCTTGATAGTGGTGTCGGCGCCGTTCCTCATCTCGCCCGTCTCGCCATACCTGAAGCTGTGCATCAGCCTGGCCGCCGCAGACATGTGGGCCGCGTCACTGCTCATTACGGGTAGGTTTTTGAACGAGTTCGAAATGTTTTCATCGCTCGGCAAATTTGTCCCCTTCCGCGTCAACATAGAGAGTTTTATCAGAATCAGTCTCTGTTAGACAATGCTTCTTGATTACCTTTTAGAACTCGATATGTGGTGGGAGAGGTGAAGTTAGCAGACGGCGCCTTAGATTGGAGTTTCTGAAACTTTAAATTTGTGAAAGAGACGACATCTGCTTAAACAAAGTCCCTTACGGGTCTACCCTTATCAGATGGAGACCGCTAAGAAGCGAAACAAACACACAAAACACAAACAGGGTTGTCTTTCTTGGCTAGAAAGCGGCAAAGCCAAGTTCTCTCTTAAGTTAGTTCAGTGTGTACTCTTAGCAAAATAGTAGTTCACAGTTCACCTCCAGTTGCTATACCGCTGCTAAAAGGCCATGGTGAAGTTCTCCTCCTCCTTTAGGAACGATCTGGCCTTCTATCTGTTCGACTGCGTTCAGCAAAGTCTATTTTTTTTGCGAGAAAGAGTCAGCTCAGACATAGAGTTTTTGAGAAACCAGAATACCGCTGAGTGAAGCGATTTATGGAGGTGTTGCTGAACATGAGTGGTGAACCACTTCTCTGAGGGAGATTCTGTGAGGCAGTTTGTGCAGGGACCTCGTTTGGAAAAACAGGTTTCAACATAAAGCTGTTCGGGTCCATCCTAATCGGGGGGGGGGGGGTGTGGGGAGGGGACTTATGTGATTTACGTGAGGAATCCCTTGCTTGGACTTCTTCGAGTCCTTCAGCTATGTCCCACCTTGTGAGAACTCTCGTTTAAATTTAGGGGATGTGGTTGTGTGGCAGTGGGTGAGGACGCAATCGACACTGCAATCGCCACCTCTAGACTAAATTCAAATCCAGCTAACTCTGGACTAAATGCATATCCAGCTGTCTCCTTCCCTATTTTGAAAGCAGAGGTTTGCAGTAGTCTGGCTTTCTCGAGAAATCGAGTGAGGCTTCCTACGAAATGAGCGAAGAAGGATTTAGCGAATCGCTGCCTTTTCCCGCAGATATGGCTCAGCAACGGAGATTGCATGCATTCAAGATATTACAATAGGCACCTGATTCACACAGGGAAGGGCAATTCCTGCTATGGTTTCTCCAACATTTAAGCTAACAATTTCTTGCCATGTGCCTTCATTAGTTTCGTACTCCTGCGATTATGAGACGAGAATTGAAAGAAAATATATTGTAGCACATCAAATGGCATCCATTGAAGGCATATGACTGCACTTTATTCTCAGCGTTTTTCCGGGATGCGCTGCCCCTTCTGCGTTGAATTCACGTTTCGGTGTGAGAATTATTCAGTAGCAGGGCAATACATTGGAAGCTCTGTGCACCCCCTTTAGCAGTCAGAAAGCAGTCAGCACATAAATTCCAGCGCCGTCTGAGACCAGCGAGAGGGGTGTTTGCGTTGAATTATTGTATGCGTTTGAGCAGAGCTGTGAGTGAAGTCAATGCAAATGAGTGGCACTAAAACAGGAGTTCAATGGGTGTAAACCAACGTCAGACGTGAGCCATTCATCCAAAGCACCTTTTCATTCCACAGTAATACCTCAGGTGGAATTCGGTCCACTAAAATATTTGACAAACTGCAGAAACGTAATCGCTGCGCTCCTGATGGTTAGGAGGGGAATTAGACGCTGGGCACCATCTCGATGTAGTCTGATCATTTGATGAAGGGCTTCTTCACGCTTATGTTGACGTTGACGTCAAAGAGGGCAGATGTCAAGAAATAGAGCGAGCTCATTGGTGATGGCAGCACATTCTCTCCTTCTGCTGATTTTCGGGTCTTTAGATCCAAAGCACCTCCAATGTCTTGTCACAAAAGTCGTATGTCCACCGGTCAGCGTCTTGGTGGGGACCTCAAACTCTCCGTCACTATTGCACTACACTCCACGGACACCGAGAGCACCATTTGACTTTTTTAATCCCTTAAATGGTAATCGACGAATTCGCCCGCTTCTGCAATGTAATTCGTTCCAGGGACCCCATATGAATAAGGATGAATTATAAGGAAAGGTGTTAGTAAATCCTCTCTTCGATGCGCCACGCATTCTAATTCTGTGGCATATCGTGGAGGCAATTTGAATACGTATTTGGCCTATGGAATGAATTGCAGTGGCCAGCCAGTGTGCTTCTCAGGGCTTCATTCTTTCAAAACTCTTGTTGGCCTGTGCTGGCCAAAAAGATTGGCCGGCCCAGACCAACAAGAAAATACTTTCTGCCCATTCCAACGCACTGAGCGATACGCTAGGCAGAAAGTATTTCTGGTGGTGTGATCCTGGTCCTGGTGTGATCGAGAAATGGCTGGAATGCGCATCCGGTCGAACCGAGTGAGATCTGTTTGGACTGATGGAGGAAATCTCTGAAGCAGTTCGGGACATGTTCCTAGTGAGAGCCTGTTTGTCCTCATAGAGAAGGCAGGCTGGAATTCGTCCTTGCCTTCTTTCTCCGAGGGTTGCGATGTACCTGGTTTGGTATAATCCCTTTTTAATGGACAGGTGGACATGTACGAACTAAACACGTGCGAGTAGTCTGTTACGCTCAAGATCAGCGGCTCATCATTAATAAGTATTGGTGCTTTTAGTATAAAGTGCTGAAAATATTTCTGAAGTAATTGAGCGGATGGAGCTAATAGTAAAGGTGCCTCCGAGTGGAATGAACAGTTGGAATGGTGTTGCATGCTTTTTGCGAATCAGTCCTGCGAGCTGCAGCTACCTATGGCCCTCCTTCCGTCCGTCATCGCAAAATTAATGACCGACGGCAAAGTTTAACAAGTCTGGTCTGTATTAGGCGAAGGACATCAAAACGAACAAACCAAAGATCGCCAGATTAAACGCAACGCCGCATCCAAATATGGATCAAGAACATGTTTGTCGTGAAATTCGTGACGTTTTTAAATGACGAATGGAGGTGCTTTTCTAGGTCTGATGGTGAATTCCTATTTGCCGGTGGTGATAGGAGTGCAGAAGTCGTCGAAGTGCGTCGATGCATGGCTGGAGATGTTCCGCGTGTCGGGCATGCTCACCTCGGACATGCACCTCTTCGCGCTCGCTATCAACCAGTTCTTCGGCACCATGTGGCCGTTGAAATACAAGGCAAGGCGACTGCTTCTTCAACCCTGGCGTGTCGGAAAAGGCGTGAGTCTCTATGGTTTTCAGGTTATGGTCACTACCCGACGAATTCGAGCTATTGTCCTTGGCCTGTGGATTGTCCCCCTACTGTTCGTGTTTTGTTGGTGAGTTTTTTCAGTATCTTGTGAAGTGGAACAAAGGAACTGACCACTACTCTGCTCCGTTGTTTAGTGCCTCTTGTATACTACACCTACAAATATTTCAATTAATTTGTTTCTCAATACTCTTGGGGCACCTTGCCTAGCGAAATCTTGGATAATCTACAGCGGAACCTATGATTTCTGTACCACGTCTTAAATTCGTGCTGCTCCAAGTTTAGTGTTGAAAATGAGATTATACATATAGTATGGGAGTATATTCCTTTCTTAGAGAAATGTTGCAGTAGGATTTCGACCTTAATTCACAAAAGTAGTAGAGCTGATTTAGTGTAATATTTATTTCTTGCTCACTGCAGAAAACTACGAAGTTTCCCAAGGAATTCTTTCCTTGTGAACCGTGCCATTACCATCACAGCCTACGTTTCATGTGAGAGAACTTAAGTCAGTTTAGGAGAACCCGTGAACTATTCGTGTACAGCACTCTATCAATTAAACCAATTTAATCCCCTACAAATTTCAGGTTTATTTCTGGCGAAAACGACGGACTACGTCACGAGAGGTGCCACATGTTCTTCTACAACCGCTTCCCTTTCCGGATCACCATCTTCCTGATCTTCATTGTGCCACTCGTCGCCACTCTGTTCATCTACGGTCTCATCTTGTCGAAGCTGCTCAAAGCCAAGGCCGAGTTCGAGATGACCGTCAGTGATCGGTAAGCAGTTCGTCTTGATAGAGTTTCCTCCTAACTCCAGAATTTCCGGCTTTCAAGAGTTCTATCTGCTCTTTAAGCCCTTCGGTAACCGCAATATCATATGTAGTGGTTAGCAACTGCGTAAATGATGGGTCACGAAACTATTCTCTGCGGGTTTTCCCCACAATTCGTTGCCAGTATTCCCCGTCTGGCCTTTAGTTCGCGATCATATCTGATTGTGAGTGATCCTTTTTTCCGCTGAAAATAGTTCACGCTGTTGCTAATACATTCCTACCTGGGGAGGATACGAAGGTGTATTTGCATGTGGTGAGCGTTATTATGGTTTGCATTGCAAGAGGGTAAATATGCAATTGCAATTTCGATGTTAGCTTAGACAGCTTGTTTAAGTGTATTCTCTACTTAGACTGCATCACAAAAAGGTGTTGCCCTGTTACAGTTTTGTGTCCAAACAGAGAACGCCCCAGTTTAACTGATTATCGTGGCCAAGAATCATACATAAAGCTAATATTTTGATCGGAAACTCAAGGAAGGGTATTCCTTTTTCTTCTTTATTTTTTTATTCAGCATACGTTCCAAATCAATAAACAATATAATCCCTGTTGTTATTCGCCACAGTAGTCCACCTACTGGGCAGGCCAGCGATCTCCTTTCCCAGAAGTGGAGAAAAATTTGTGCCAGCTCTACAAGTAAAGTGATCTGTACATCTGCTGGCCACCACAAGTCGCTGTTCAAGTCAAGAACGCATTCAGACTGCCTTCACGATGCTCTATAGAAATGTAGAATGCGTAGCGAATTCCGGCAAACAATTTAGTGACAGGGATCTTTATCTCTTTATCACATGGTTACATATGCCTGTCTAAACCTCAACGATTTTTGGTCGCAATATATGCTTCTCTATGGCCACTACTTTCTGCGACTGGACAGTTTTCCTCATGCCTTGCTTATTCTTTAGGCATTTGTTTTACTTCCTTCTAGTGTGGTTTGACTAGGTGTTCTTCTTTACCTTTTGCTTTTGTTAGCCTTTGTGTTTTTATCGTTGCAGCTCCCAAGTTCAGTATCCTTTGCCATGCTTACAATAACCATTATTTTCTAACACGTTTTATTTCTCGAATGATCAGCAATCAGTTGAAGATAGCATTCTGAGTCTCAATCCAATTCCTAAAATCAGCATAAGGATTCCTCTCACTGGTTGTGCTAGTAGTGTATTCTAGCCTTATTAAGTTTCAGCTGCTATCCTAATTGCTGGTTTCACGAGGGTGGTATTCATACCCCTGTGTCGAAGCTCCAGCAATAACCTATGACAACTATTTGTTCTAGGGTACCATGGCCAATGATACGGATAGCAGCCGCTTTTTTAAACGGCAGATTACACGTGTGCAACTATGTGTGGTATAATCCTTAACCGATTTCCTCCGATTTTCTGGGCATGGATAATTTTCGGCTGACTCTGGTCATTACTGTTTTTTTCACCATTTTCATTTTACTTGCCCTAGTATTCTGACGTATGTGATTGTTTTGAGGCGCACTCTTTTTAGTGTATAAATAAATAAAAATAAATAAAATAAAAATAAATTCTCCTGTGTTTTCGTCGAATAACTCTTTCGTTTCGACCTTAAATTGTTCCCAGACAAGTCTGTTTCCAAGCCCGACCTCAGGAGGTTGAAGGCTTGCTGGTTGGCCCGAACGGGGCCCAAACTAACAATCTTGGATTGGAATGCACGCGACAGCCGACGCCTTCCTCGACTACGCCAACACGCACACCTCGGGATATACATAACCGAGTTGTGGTTCTGGTCATCTACACAAATCATGGGGAGTCTAATTGGGCAGAAGGTTGAGGGTGAAATGTATCATATCACATTTTCAGAAAATGAAGACCAGAAGCAGGATTTTTACAGTCTTCAGTCCAATAAATTTAACTATGGAATTATGCCCACTTACTATTGCTGGTCCTCGCTGGCCTTCGAAGGTTTTGCTGCCACTCATTACACCGAGGCGTTCTACAGATGCCTTCTTGGTATAACGTAAGGACAGCAGTCTGACGTAAAAGAGAATGTAAAACAAGGTGTAGATGAGAACTACAAGACACGGAATAGACGAGTTCATTTAGCCGCACCAGCATGCGCCGCTCCAACGTCCACTCGAAGCTGAAGCTGGTCTGGACCACGCTGCTGATCGTGTCGACGTTCTCGCTGAGCTGGGGGCTCTGTGTGCTCTACTTTGTCCTCGTATGCGTCGACGGATGTCCTTTCACATACAATGTGAGTCAGACCTCGTTCCGCGTCGCATCTACTACCACCAACAACTATTCAGGTGTCGCTCAACTTCTACCTCGGCCTGTTCCTCAACTCCACCGTCAACTGCTTAGTAAGTGTGATATATTTTCGGTCTTGGCTGAAACTCCTGGTACAAAGCTATTCAAATATAATATTAGGGGCGCATTCTGCACTTACGGACATGCAGGGATAGAAGGTGGTGGCAGTGAAGCTAGGGACCGCTCAATAGGAAGCACATTTCGAGTGACCAGTTCATCAGACTTTTACCTCCTATCCGACCACGTATTTAGAAACGGACATTTTCACTCTCCTGTCTCCAAAGCATGGGCTATTCTGAGCACTTTCAATCTGGCCATGAAAGCCTTTCCTGCGCTTCGGAGAATCAAAAAAAGACGTACGTAGGGAAAAAGGTACTGTCTAACCTACCACACAGGTCATCCTTCACATTTACATTCAAATGTCTGTATGGACCGAAAAATCGGCGAGCGAAATATCCCAAGAGGGAATTGAATGCGACGGAAAACGCGTCCCTCATATTCCGTTCATGTGCTTTTTGCCCTTTTCGGAAATTCGCGCGAATTTTAAGGCTGAACCCAACTGCACCTGTTGCACAAATAATTTCGTAGCGGAAGCGGGGAACATATATAGAACTGAGTCGCTCATTCTGAGCCTATTTATCAACGGAAAGTGTCGTTGGACTGTTAAGGAAGCACTGCGGTTTCCTCCTGTGGAAAAGCTGCGTTCAAAATTGATTGCACCCAGTAAAGCAATGACGCCTTGCTTATTGTCGGACTGTTGTCGCAGATGTAATGCCCCAAAAAGCACTGGTTACCCGCAGGGGTCTGACGAAGGTCGGACAAACCTAATCAATTTATTCTTCAGGTGATGCTGAAACTCGCATCAAACCCATTCATCTACACGTTGCGGATCCGAGCCATCAAGACCAGTGTGGACACCTTTCTGGCGGCGCTGTTTCATCGAAAAACGTATCCAACGAAGAACTCGAAGTCCAATGCTGCACTTCTCAGCAGCAGTAGCGGTCCCCTGCAGTCACTGTAGGACACGGCAGCGTACCAGGTCCTGCCATTCTCTTCCAAGCCGCACGAGCGTCCGCGTCCACGCAAATGATACTGACGTTTGCCTTTGTTGTTCCGTTGCGGGTATGTACATATCGGTGTATGCATTCCTTGTGATCTCGACGCAAGTAAAGCTCTGTCCTCTGAAACCAACGGCGTTCTTCCACCCACACGAGATGCAGCGAGGTAGGGCAGGTGGGTCACCGCCGGGGGTTCAGGTGAGCGGTTCACAGGCAACCAGCAGAAGCCGAAAATCACAGCAGCATCCACAGATAAACCTGTTGTCTCCTGCAAAAACTCGATGGAAAAGTGCTCTTCGCCGAGCTCTCTGCAGATTTTTTTTCGTTGTAATCCGGCTAAAACTTCTGACCACGAAGTTGCTCCGCAATAAAGGCGACTTCCTTCTCTGTTAGACAATCACAAGATTGCTGGGTGGTAGTGTTGTCAGAGAAGACAAACGCCATCTTGTTCCTCCATGTTTTAAGATGGAATTTTCGGCTAGGATAACCAAGCCTTTAACCCTCCTTGGATGGCGAATTGATATCAGACTTGTATAGGAAGAATAAAACACTGATATGTTCATCGGGTGGCCACTGCCAATCATTCTATGGGCCGAATAAGCATACAAATTGTATCCTTGACATCCCAGAGAAGAAAATGCGCGTCGCATCCCATGAGATATAGATTAAAACCATCCTTTATCTTTATCCTTGTGTAGAACACTCTTTCAAGGTGGATATTATCTTTTAACGATTTTATGTCAAGCTAGGTACAAACATCACTCAAGGAGTTTGGGGTCCATTTTAACCAGTGTCATTAGACTGAGCAAAGAATGCGATTCAAAGTGGGCGCCTGGTGCCCAATCAAGTTTGCTGTCGCGTGCTCTCTCAATCAAATGAACGATTCCCGTCCTCGCCCTACAGGATCGGAAGAGGTTTTTCTGGGATAAAGGAAAAAATAGTAAAAGTCGGCGTTAATCAATCCTTTTTGGGATGCGCCACGCGTTCCACTCGTACGGGATGTCGTGGAGGCAGTTTGATTGCGTATGCTGCCTAGACAAGGAGTCTCTGTGGTCAATCGATAAACATATCAGTGCTTTATACTTCCCAAATAAGTCTCCTATCAATTCAGTGATCCACGAGGGATGGAATGCTTGGTTGGTTTGTTCGGAAAACTCGAACCGAGTACCCAGATCTGGTGCGCGTGACCATTGGCGCCTGCATCGACTGCACTACCACCACCCGCTTGTTTCTCTGGGGTGAATATAACATTTACTGCCTTGTTCATCGACTTGTGGTTTTCTGTGTAAGCTGAACAAGCTTTCAGTCACCTCTCCCGTAGTTGCGCCACTCATTAAAGGTATTGACCAACAATCAAGAAGCGTTCAGTTCCAGTCCAACTGCTTTCATCGCCGAGCTGCTGGATTACTTGCTTGCCCTAACATTTCCATTCCTTTGATTGTGTGCCTTAAAAAAGCCTGAATCCTATAACGCAGTTGTCAAAACGTATTTGAATTTTGATAGAGACGATCGACGCAGCCGACAGGAGGTACCGAATCAATTCACAATTCACGGATCCAAATATGTTAGTCACCTCGTAGTCATCTCGGCTGGGCTCGCACTTCGGAAACCCCGCCCATGCGGACGAATTGTCATGTGCTATAAACACAGTCATTGCCTCGCAACAAAGAGTCGAGGGGATGATGCTTCGAGAAGAGTGATTCACTTAAGGGAGAGGAGTTATCCGAGATTACGAGCTTCGCTTTTAGGTTCGAGAATCAGAGTTGCGATCGCTTTGATTGCGTTGTCGAAAGTTAGGTGGGTCGTCATCAGGGATGAGCGGATAATAAAATTTTGAAACCCGGATAACGGATAACGGATAATTTTGCCCAAAATGGCCGGATAACGGAAAAACGGATAACGAACAAACAACAAAAATTAAAACTAATTTAAAACCATTCTATCTTTAATAGTAGGTCGGGATTTGTAATATTGTCCACGCCACATGTCAAATGAGCAACTTTTAACCATCTTATCGGTGTTTTTCTTGGAGGCGCGAAGTAGCGCACTCTGAGAAAGCGCCGACTTTCGCATGCACTCCGACTCAATGTTCTTGGTTCGGGTTTCCAGTCTAGGTATCAGGACTGCTCGAGAACGTTAATGCACTGATTTGTCCATCGGCTGGTCACCATAAGTCATTGGCCAAGTACGTATACCAGTATTGAACCCGCAGCTCGTCAACAGCTGCTTCTACTGCTCAGCAACTACACGGAAACCTATCAGCCGCAAAACGTTTGGTTGGGACTTCGGCCCAAACTCCGAAAACAAAACGCTTTGGACACGACGGTTTATTGACCCTTCGGTCCCATTAGAGAAGAAAATCTAATCTTGCTTATCACATAGAATAGAGTAAGGGAAGATGCTCAAAACGATTGACGTAAGCCTTGTCCGCTGCCCACCGTATTAGCGCTATCCCCACTCCGAAGTGTCTAATCTGCAGAAAAATTGATAGTCGATCGGTTATTTGGTCAATCGATACTGTTATCTTGTTCTAGAAACTGTCTGAATCTCTTTATACTGGGGTATTTCCTGCAAGCGGGAGTAATTCTCTCAAAGAAACTGTCGTGTGACTCCCACTCCAATTGGTCAAATTTGGGCTAAAACCGATAACTGGGGTCGAAAAATCGATACCATCGATTAATATTGGTCTCCTTATCCGGCATAATCATAATCGCATCCCGATTGGTCAAATCGGCGTGTTGAACGACAACTCCGATCGAAAATTGATACTATCGATCAATAGTGGTCGTCCGTTCGAATACTTCCACTCATTTGCCCAACCTGGTCATTTCCCGCTAATTCTGGTTCGTTTCCATCCATTGCACATGAGGATAGCCTTGATAGGTTTTACATGCACGCGCGGGTAACCTTTACACGTTTGACATGTTTCACTGGTTCACACAGGTTTGTGACACACATACACACACACGGACATACGGACTAACGCTTTTATATGTAGTAGGATAAGATAGTATATTAAAGTACTGGCTTTCCACCCACCACTCGGAAGTTATGCCCAAATAGTTTCAGTGCGCTAATAGATCGTGTACATAGAGGACGAACATCTGGCACATCGTTAAAACGAAGTGATTCGTATGAAGGTTTATTCCTTTCTCCTCTAACCGACAGGTTTTTTCCAGACAGTACATTATGCTAGAAGGAATTTTGGTGAAAACCTCACAAATAGAAATGAGCAAGGCAGTGTTCTGCATTTCAGAACGCGCTATGAGCAGGTTGATAGTTTGACCATTGAGAACTAAAAGAAGGCAAAGGATACTATATCATACGGCCTAGCATTGCAAACCTATCTCGACCATCAGTGAAAAAAACAAAACGATTTTTAAAAATTGTCCTTATATTCAACTAAGTAATCATGAGGGTGCCAGATTTTGTTGTTCGTTATCCGGCCCAAAATCGCCGGATAACGAACAACAAAACGGATAGGCCAAAACCCGCCGGAAACCGGATAACGGATAACGGATAACGGTTAATCCGCTCATCCCTGGTCGTCATGTGAGGCGCGTCGCCGACACGCGCTGGACGTGAGTTGTATCTGGATTCGTCGGGGTGTTAAATGAACATCAGGTGTTCAAAGTCGGGCAGTGCACTGGAAGTGTTCGGCGTTATGAGTACACATGATATAGAGGATGTCTACCGATCATCCATCATAACCGCGTCGTTTCTGTACTGAAGGTTAATCCTGAGCAAGAGTAAGTGATATCGACTGGTGAACGCCTTCGAGCCACAACTATGTTCCAACAAACGCTTAAACTGATGAATTAACTCCTTCTTATGTAGTGTGATCGTCACATTCACTGCGGCTACTTATAATTCATCGAGTGGAACTGAACATGAATACGAGCGAGGGAGGGGGAGCAGAACAGAAAACGTTTTTGGAGATTGTGCTGAAGGTATGGGTCGGTTGTGTGCCTCACATCTAAAGACCACAAAACCTCACGCTCAAATTTGTGGTCTTTCTCCGTATTTTAGTCACGGATAATGCGTGAAGTGTCGTGTTGATCCAAGCGGGACATTACGCTTCACCATATTCACTGGCTTTGTTAATAATAGGTTGTAACGAAATAAATAGCACTGAACCACTGTAAATTTAAACAGTTAATATCTCGGCTTGTAGGCAAGTTTATTAATCGAAATAAAAACCTTCTGATTCTACACATCTTTGCCAACGTAACGCAAGCTTTTTTATCCCAGTAGCATAAAAATCAGAAGTTCTGGAATTGACGAAATCTTCGAAGGCACTTTCGGCATCCTGTTGGTATTTGAATATTTTCCCTACCAAGAAGTCGCCAAGATGCTTGAAGAAATGGTAGTCTGTTGGGGAGAGGTCGGGAGAAAACGTAGGATGTGGTAGAGTTTCAATGCTCAGCTCATTCAATTTCTGCAACGTCATTCGTGCTACATGGGGGCGAGCATTGTCGTGCAGAAGGAGAACTCGCCTTCGGTTCACCAAGGCCGGCCGGATATCCTTCAATTTTTTCATCATTTCTTCAATTTCAATGCAGTACCTCTTTGCCGTGATAGATTCACCGGGAGGGAGGAAGCTGTGGTGAATAATTCTCAGCGAACACCACCATACTGTCACCATTACTTTCTTTTGGTGCAATTCCGGCTTCGCAAAAACCTTGGGGCTCTCATCGCTGTCCAACCATTGTGCCGATCGTCGCCTGTTGTCGTGCATTATCCATTTCTCGTCACAGGTTACGATGCGATCAAGGAATGGGTCCGTTTCGTTCCGTAGAAGCAGTGCGGACGAGATCTCACATCGTCGGTTTCTTTGCTCCTCAGACAGCTCGTGAGGCACCCATCTTTCCAGCTTTTTGGTCTTTCCAATTTCCTTCATATGCCGGGCAGCTGTGTTGTGACTGACGCCAAGAACCTTCGCTATCTCCCTGGTACCTTTGTGTGGATCCTCCTCTACCACATCTCTCAGCTTGTCCTCATCAACATCACTATGCCTCCCACGACCTTCACGTTCTTCCAAGCTCTCATCTCCATTCCGGAACTTCTGATACCAACGATACGCCGTCCGAATTGTGGAACATCCTTGACCGAATGCGGCGTTGATCTTCTCGTCCGCCTCCTTAGCTGTAGTGCCCAGCTTGAATTCATACAAGTAAATGCCTCGGATTACTCTTTTGTCCATCTGCAAAAAAGTCAATAAAACTCTAAAGTTTTCCTACTTTTCATAGAAAATTTGGTACTCACCGGTAGAGCAAAATTTGCGCTTCTAAATGATATGCCGCATGTTACGGTTTGTTCTTGATCAAACGCGTAAAGACGCGCCAAAAAATGGCGCAAGCCAGTGCCATTTAATTCGTTACAACCTAATAGTTTGGAATAGAGCAATTAGGTAGAATTAGTGCATACTAAATTTTAGTAAAAGCCACTCATTATGGAGATGTCAATGAGAAGCTCGAGTCGCGCGATGGTGAGCGGTAACTGTACCGACTTGCAAAGTTTCGCCATCGGCAGACCGAGGATACTGAGAAGTTCTTCGGCATCAATGATGAGAACGGCCATCTTCTTACGGACCGCGCGAAGGCATTGAAGCGATGGCGCGACTACTTTGAGGAAGAATTTTATTCTACGGTAGAATTTCCTCATTTAACAATCCCTTCTACGTCTCCAACCCACGGCCCCGTTCAGAAGATCACCGTGGAGGAGATTGAAGCGGCTTTGATGCTATTCGGCAGAAGTTCAGTGTCGCGCCGGTAGCAGACAAGATGCGCGAAGCTCGCTTGCGATGGTACAGTACCGGACGCGTCTTTTGAATAGACGCCGAAAAAACCGCACTTTTGCGGTTTTTGCGTCTTTTTGCTATAACTCGCCCAAAAGTTATCCATTTGAAAAACCAAGGATACTTCTGAGCTCAGGAGATCGAGCTCTATCGTTTGCTATATACATTTCATATGAAAGGTCAAAAATTGCCAAAATTGAAAACTTGCGCTCCATTGAGAAGACCGGCCGCGGACGAGTTGACGGCCGCAAGGCGTCAAAAACCGTTGCATGATCACAATTCCTCTAGTTTAAGGTTTTTTGAGAAAAGGTTGATACCGTTCGATTCGTCTCCTCGAGATATACACAACCATACATACAACTTCGCCAAACCACCGGATTTTCGCAGTGGGTGGCCAAAAATGACTTGAGCAGACTTTTTGCTATTGGAGAAGCTTATATTCCAGGACTTGCATGTTATCGGAGCATCTCAAGCATGGCGTAAAGTGTTTTGTCATGCCAGGAATCCTCCGAGAGTGCGCCGTGCACAGTGCATATCGGATCGAACCTATCAATCAAAGAGGGGGCGGGACAGTTTGTAGAGTGAGCATTTAGGGAGTTTTATGAGAAATTCTCAGCCGCCCTACTCAGGAATTGCTGTACTCTGTCCGGCGAGACTTAGAAGTGCGCAGGGAGCAATGCATATAGAATCGAACCTATTAATCGAGTGGGGCAACCGCTCGCAGATTGCACGCGCGGGCGTTTTCAGAGCACAGTAACTCTGTCAAATTCGAATCGTTTCGGCTGCAACTCCTGGGTCTTGTAGTCAGTAGAACGGTCTAGCAGTACGCTAAAGTAGAGCAGGGTAGCTTAGGAAGAGGCAATGTTACAGGGGTGCGAACATGAGGGTGAGGCTTGTGTAACGTATTTTTTCCGATTTCGGTGGACCACTGCGGGAAGACGCGGCAAGCTAACAGCCTCAAAACGCGTAGGCAAACAGGCCGTTTAGAATACTTTACGACTACATGCTCAAAACACCTCAGCTGCCTAAACTGCCTTAGCTTTCGCTGCCAGTTTGAAGCGGCAGAAGATAGCAGTTAGAGTTTCTTGCGCTCTTACTCGGCCAGAATTGAGTCTTCAACGCTCGGAATGGTACCACTCTGTTCACCATTAAAAGCGCTATCGAATGGTTCCAATTTCGACCGATTTCGGGAACATCGATTTTTTGACGGTTTCCCATCGAGGACGAGGCCGCTCGAGACCGCTGCCCGCGGTAGGCGGACGATGACGTCATCAAAAATCGATATCTTCAAATTGTGCCATGCTTGACACCATTCGATAGAGCTTCTCATGCTGAATTGAACGGTGTTATTAAGAGCAGACAGAACTGTAATCTGGGCGGGTAAGAGCGAGGAAAACATCGACCGTTGTTGTGCGTAATTGCACGCGCGGGCGTGTTCGGAGCGCGATAACTCTGGCAGCTTCAAATCTTTCTGGCTGGAACGTGGGATCAGTAGGCAGTAATATGCTCTAGTATCTCGCTGAAACACAGCAATGTAGCTTATGATTGGACCAAGTTACAGCTCTGCGAAGATGCAGGTGAGGCTTGTGTGACACGACTTTTTCAGATTTCGGTTGACCGCTGCGGGTACACTAGGCGAGCTAACGGCATGCAAACTCGCGGACGAGAAGAACAGCAAAGGCGCTTTACGATGATCTGCTCCTAACTCTCCAGCTGCCTAAACTGCCTTAGCCCCATCTGCCGTTTTAGAGCGACGGACGGCAGCGGTGAAGCTTCCTCCGCCCTTACTCGCCCATGTCCGAGTTTTCGAGCCCCATCAAGGGTACCATTCTGTTCAGCTCGAAAAACCCTATCGAACGGTATCAATTTCGACAAATTCTGAAAACACTGATTTTTGACAGTTTCTCATCGAAGACGGCCGCGCCAGACGGACGATGACGTCATCGAAAATCGATGTTTCCGAGATGGGTCGAGTTTGATACCGTTTCATAGAGCTTTTCGTGCTGAATTGAACGGTGTTTATGAGTCGCGAGAACTATTATCTGAGCGAGTAAGAGCACGGAGAACATAGACAGTTGTTGTGCTAAATTGGACGCACGGGCGTGTTCTCAGTGCAATAACTCTGTCACGTTTGAATCTTTCCGTCTGCGACTTGTGGATTTTGTAAGCAGTAGAATGGTAAAGAAGTGCGTTGAAACATAGCAACGTAGCTTATGATTGTATAAAGTTACAGCGGTGCGAAAATGTAGGTAAACCTTGTGTGGCACGATTTTTTCCGATTTCAGTCAACCATTGTGGAGACGCGCGATCAGCTAATGGCCTACGAATGCGTAGGCTATCAAAGCAGCTAAGCTACTTTACGATGAAGTGCCCATAGCTCCTCATCTGCCTAACCTGCATTAGTCCCAGCTGGAGGGCAGCGGCGAAGTTTCTTCCGCCCTTACTCGCCCAAATTTGAGTTTTTGACGCACCAGATGGCACCGTTCTGCTAAGCTCGAAAAGCTCTATCGAACGGTATCAATCTTGGCGAACTCCGGGAAAATTGATTTTTTCACAGTTTCCCTTGGGGACGAGGGCGCTCTTCGCCGAGCCTATCCGGACGACGACGTCATCGAAAGGACAACGATTTCGAAATTGGCCAAATTTTCTTGTCCAAACTTCGTCCAAAATCGTCTAGGGGTTATTTGGGGCGCTGATTACGAAGATCTTTCCGTCCGTCTTTGAAAATTCCGCCGATTTCGATTTTCGATGACGTCATCGTCCGTCTGGTGCGACCATCCTCACGAGAAACTGAATCAAAAAATCAATTTTCCCGGAATTGGCCGAGATTGATACCGTTCGATAGAGCTTTTCGAGCTGAACAGAATGGTACCCTGGCTGGGGCTCGAAAACTCGAACATGGGCGAGTAAGGGCGGAAGAAGCTTCATCGCTGCCGTCCGCCGCTCTAAAATGGCAGATGGGGCTAAGGCAGTTTAAGCAGCTGGAGAGTTAGGAGCAGATCATCGTAAAGCGTCTTCGCTGTTTTGCTCGCGGCGAGTTTGCATGCCGTTAGCTCGCCTAGTGTACCCGCAGCGGTCAACCGAAATCTGAAAAAGTCGTGTCACACAAGCTTCACCTGCATCTTCGGAGAGCTGTAACTTGGTACAATCATAAGCTACATTGCTGTGTTTCAGCGCGATACTAGAGCATATTACTGCCTACTGATCCCACGTTCCAGCCAGAAAGATTTGAAGCTGCCAGAGTTATCGCGCTCCGAACACGCCCGCGCGTGCAATTACGCACAACAACGGTCGATGTTTTCCTCGCTCTTACCCGCCCAGATTACAGTTCTGTCTGCTCTTAATAACACCGTTCAATTCAGCATGAGAAGCTCTATCGAATGGTGTCAAGCATGGTACAATTTGAAGATATCGATTTTCGATGACGCCACCGTCCGCCCGCCGCGGGCAGCGGTCTCGAGCGGCCTCGTCCTCGATGGGAAACCGTCAAAAAATCGAAGTTCCCGAAATCGGTCGAAATTGATACTGTTCGATAGCGCTTTTCATGGTGAACAGAGTGGTACCATTGCGAGTGTCGAAAACTCAATTCTGGCCGAGTGAGAGCGCAAGAAACTCTAACTGCTATCTTCTGCCGCTTCAAACTGGCAGCTGAAGCTAAGGCAGTTTAGGCAGCTGAGGTGTTTTGAGCATGTAGTCGTAAAGTATTCTAAACGGCCTGTTTGCCTACGCGTTTTGAGGCTGTTAGCTTGCCGCGTCTTCCCGCAGTGGTCCACCGAAATCGGAAAAAATACGTTACACAAGCCTCACCCTCATGTTCGCACCCCTGTAACATTGCCTCTTCCTAAGCTACCCTGCTCTACTTTAGCGTACTGCTAGACCGTTCTACTGACTACAAGACCCAGGAGTTGCAGCCGAAACGATTCGAATTTGACAGAGTTACTGTGCTCTGAAAACGCCCGCGCGTGCAATCTGCGAGCGGTTGCCCCACTCGATTAATAGGTTCGATTCTATATGCATTGCTCCCTGCGCACTTCTAAGTCTCGCCGGACAGAGTACAGCAATTCCTGAGTAGGGCGGCTGAGAATTTCTCATAAAACTCCCTAAATGCTCACTCTACAAACTGTCCCGCCCCCTCTTTGATTGATAGGTTCGATCCGATATGCACTGTGCACGGCGCACTCTCGGAGGATTCCTGGCATGACAAAACACTTTACGCCATGCTTGAGATGCTCCGATAACATGCAAGTCCTGGAATATAAGCTTCTCCAATAGCAAAAAGTCTGCTCAAGTCATTTTTGGCCACCCACTGCGAAAATCCGGTGGTTTGGCGAAGTTGTATGTATGGTTGTGTATATCTCGAGGAGACGAATCGAACGGTATCAACCTTTTCTCAAAAAACCTTAAACTAGAGGAATTGTGATCATGCAACGGTTTTTGACGCCTTGCGGCCGTCAACTCGTCCGCGGCCGGTCTTCTCAATGGAGCGCAAGTTTTCAATTTTGGCAATTTTTGACCTTTCATATGAAATGTATATAGCAAACGATAGAGCTCGATCTCCTGAGCTCAGAAGTATCCTTGGTTTTTCAAATGGATAACTTTTGGGCGAGTTATAGCAAAAAGACGCAAAAACCGCAAAAGTGCGGTTTTTTCGGCGTCTATTCAAAAGACGCGTCCGGTACTGTGCGTGCCACGTTCTGCGTGGAAAGGAAGACAGCGTCCGCAAGATAGGCCTTAACTTCGAGGTAATAGGAAAGCGGCCTAGAGGGCGCCCGAAGCAGCGCTGGGCTGATACGTTACATACGGACTTGAAAGTAGCTGGTGTCCACCCTGATCTAGCGCTGAATCGGGAAAGGTGCGTCATGACACAAGAATAGCGGACCCCGCCACGAAGCGGGACAAACGCTGAGGAAGAAGAAGAAGAAGAAGAAGAAGAAGAAGAAGAAGAAGAAGAAGAAGAAGAAGAAGAAGAAGAAGAAGAAGAAGCAGAAGTGCATACTAAATTATGAGTTCACCACCTGATTAATCACCCAATATAATGAGTTTGTGTATAATTGTGTGTGTAATTCGGTCAAAACTAGGGCGGTATCTAATTGAGATCCACCCTTCACTTTGGCAACACACTGCGCTGGGAACATGAATAATTGTAATGGTCCGACGATTTTATGATACGACCCCAATTACCTTTAAAGTATCATTCAAAATTATTATTCCTTGAAATCTACACTTTGTCGAGCTTGGAAGAATCCCATTCATATAATAATCGCTGTGCTAAATATGCAGCAAACCAAACGCTCAACGGGATCTACACCAGAAAAGTAACCCTGAGTCGTCTTCCAAGGGCGGGCGGTTCACGATAAATCTTCTCTTAGTGTTTGGTAAACTTTATATTGCGAGCCCAGGGAACGTGATGTGTTCATCGTATCCCGCGCACTTCAGCAGTGTGTATGATCGAAAGCCTCAGCTTGGGATCCGACTTTTCAAGGCAGTTGTCATAAGCTTCACCCGACCACAAACTGGACAGCTGCTCCTCGTAACACGTCCTTCCTGGGCGGAGCTCACCTGCTGGCCCTCACCATCACTATACGTCGAGGTTACTAATGTAGCGCACGTGAAGTTCACGTCTCGTTATAACGACCCTTTTCTTGCTCCAGAAGAGGTGATTTGGCACCAGGATTCCGAGAACAGATGAACGTGTCTGAGCATTGTGCGACTTCCTCATGAGGTCGCTCGGCGCGTTCAAAGCCGATGTTGTGTAAATGATGTGAAGTTCATCTACCCGTCATCACGTTCGGATCGTCGATCAAAACGATTGCTAGGTTGGTTCTTCGAGCAGGCAAGGCAGGCGCCCCACCAAAGGCTTTCATTAGTTTTAGCGTGAACGAATATAGACAGGGCTCTGTTGCGTCTACATAAATACAACATCATTCAGATCCACCGTCATTAACGCCGAATCATTTGCCGCAGCAGCGAACGGAAGCTTGGGTGGAGTCGTGCACATAGTAAAGGGAGAAGAACAGCAGCCTTTCATTGAACACTTGCCTGGACCTCATTGAACGCCCTCCTGTTGAATTTTCGTCACAGAATGCTCTTCAATTTTCAAAGAAGCTGTCGCTATAACACGAGCATGCTTGCTGCTCAACAGCGTAATTAGCTTGCAGCTGAATGGAACGGAATTAAGAGGTCGCGTGCTCTCCACTTTTTGCTTAGAATACACGTTTTCAACACATGCATGGCAAATTGTAGCTTCCTAGACGCTCACAAAGGGACTTTTCAAGATATTAAGGAACTCCTTGCGGGTAGCTTATGCAGCTTGTGGTCGTTAATACCACTGATCGACAATCTTAGTTGTAAAGCAATTTCTGGCACCCCTCGAGCGTTCGGAAAAGAAACGCATATCACAGTTAAACTGATTGGTGACCTTCCAACACAGCACGCTCTTTCGCTTCTTTGGCCAACGGCGAAGAATATTTTTTGCCTTGTCTGGATTCGTGAGTTACAACTGATGATTAATCCGAAAGCAACATGGGGTAAAGGGCTAAAATTGATCAAACTGCAGGCGACGTATCAGGCGTTTCAAGGCTCATGAAATTTCCGAGGAACAAGGGGCCTGTTCCTCTATTCAATTGTAATGCGTGTCGAGGAATGGACACCTAAGCACAAGCACCTTTTTGCCTTTTACTGAATAGTGTTCAATCACAGTGACAAATGGCCTCTTGCTTTTGCAAGCTAAGAGGCCATTTGTCACCGTCTGACTAGGAATATCCCAAAGGTAGGTCTGAACAGTCGAAAGCCGTATATGGGTCGAAGCGCCTCTGCCTCAGAAATACGAAAATGTAACCATCCCGACACGAGACCTGCACAGAGCAGAGCTACATACTGCCGATTAAACATGAAGTGTAGTACGAGACCCACCATAAGGATTGGAAAAAGGGCGCGGTAGGCGCGTTCTTTTTGTTCTTTTGCCGTAACTCTATTCATTTTCATTCTTTCGTAGAAATTGTTCCAGAAATCAGATCAGATTGAGAAGGGCTGTTTAACGGTCGGAACTATTTTTGTTCTACCCAAATTTTAAGCACTCATTTTCCGAAGTGCCAGAGGGCGCTCGTAAATGCGCTGCGTCTTCGCTAGCTACGTCCCATGGACATCGCTGCACCCAAACCTGAGAATGGACCGATTGTTCTGACAGTGACCACTTTCTGCGCAGCGGTAGAAAAATGCATTGTTGGATGCTACAAGTAGGCGAAGAACGGCGGTTCGTCCTGCCAGGAGCTGGATAGTAATGTTCAAACGCATTGCTATCCAGCTTGTACAGGAAAAACCGTCGTTTAGGTGTTTCAAGGGCGATGATTATTGAGATTTTGAGCAAAAATTTCAATTTATTTTTTATACACCGAAATCCCTCATTGCGAACGCTATGAGCTTCTCCAACTACATCCTAGACTGGGGGATAACCTACTTTATCTTTAGAAATCATTTACATTTGCTTGCAACAACGAATTTTCACGTTTTTAAAGGGCCTCAGCTGCTCTACATATAAAGTGCGTGAGTTTGTGGAACCTTCTTTGCTGCTTTCTTTAGCTGTTCACCCCTCAGCATTTTCAGCAGAAGTTTCTGTGCCACTCGGAATATTACGTTTTAGATGCTGGAAGTCACTACCTTCGACTCGAACCCACAGCCTTTGGGTTCCTTTCCCAAAACTCCTCGTTTTATTTTAAATTCCAAAAACGGTCCATGCGGCATTCCTATGCAGCTCGAGGGCTCATATAATATGAAGGGCATCCAAAACAATTGATATTTCCCCCATTCTGCCCTCAGCCGTGTTCTAGGGGTCTGTAGGCTCGACCTCAGCACAGCGCTCGTAGGGCAGATCTCCGCGCCTTCTCGTCTTCTTCACACCTGGGTGTCGGTCCATGAGATCATGACTTCGCGTTATGAGGGCTACCCTGACCAGCAATCGATCCTTTACGAAATGCTCTGCACCCTGTCCTTTTCAGCCTTAACAGGTGACCAGCACGTTCTTGCCCATTCAAAGACTAGCCATGACCTATTCGCATCGGTCTCAAATACTGCAGTACCACTGAAACAAACTGTGATTCAGGCCGATAAAAGTGAAATTATAGAGCTATGTATTTCTTTTTGCTGTTCAGTAGACTATGGATTTGGATTGTACGTGACGCAATGCATAAGGCTAATGGGTATTGTAAGTCGATCCATTTTTGAGATGAGCCACGCATTCTACGTCTACGAAATACCTTGGAGGCAATTTGAATGCGTCTTTGGTCTGTGCAAATAATTTCGGTAGAAATCTGGTAAAAGGTCACTGTTTTATCTTTCCCAGATAACTGCACTATCAGATCACCGATCTTGGGGGGATGGAAGGCTTGTTCGGCCCGGGCGGAAACCAACGAACCATGGATTGATTCGGGCTGCATGGGAGGGCAGTTGCCTCTTCCGGTTGCGCTACACACACCTGACGCTATGGAAGCGGTTTCATTAAGCAACTATTTTCCATTAGATAAGCCGATGACATTTCGTCTAGCCACGTGGAAGTTTGATCTGCATGTCTTAACATAGAGTACTTCGCCATCTGTCCTATGCACGGCTAGTTGGCATTGACGCAGCGCTTCTAACTGTGCCCTTCTATAAAATTTGAGCTCCAATAAATTACCAAATTATGTTAACTGTGCTCAATTTAAATATGCGGCTTTTAAAAACAAAGCTTCTTGTCATAAGGGAACCCTGAGTCTTTTCATAAATAAAATAGTTATCTATTTCCTCGATTAGGTCATCCAATTCCCTCTCGAAATAGCCTTTTTTCTCAGGCCTTTTTTCTCTCTCTTTCTCTCTCTCTCTTAGGTGAACCTGGCAGCTTTGAGATAGCTGATAGCGGCAGCAGAAGAGGTTTGTGCAGTTACATGCCGTAGACGCCGTGGCTTAAGTGTAAGTAGGTGTCGCTTCTGCCGCAACAGTTTTGGAGCCGCAGTGCGCTTTCCTATGTTCTGCTCGTTCTCCGTTCTTACCGTTATTTAGAAGTGCTACGCCAAAGTAAAACTGTGGGTAGAATTGCTTCCTATTTTTAATTAGTTCTTTTTACAGGTAATCAGTTCAAGAGCTGCTTAATAAAATAAAGTTAAAAAGTTAGGAACCATCTTGGTAACCAACGACACTCACCAACGATCAATTAAGCAACCAACTAGAATCTTCTGTAATATTTACACCAAGTTCGGTGTCCTTCATGCAACTAGAAGGCCATTTGCCTGCTGCATTTGATCTCCAGATTACACGCACTTTCAGATTCCGTCTGATTCCCTAACAAATTTCTCTATAAGAGGTAATATTGCGGCCTCGAATCCCACACAAAATGGATAACCCAGGATCAATCTCAAATCTCTCTTGGCGAAGAATGCCCTGGTCAGCTGATAAGGCTGAAATGGCCAGAGTGCAGAGCATTTCGTAAAGAGTCGATTGGTCAGGGTAGCCCTGGTAATGCGAAAGCATGACCTCATGGACATGACACACAGATGTGAAGAAGACGAGACGGCGCGGAGACCTGCCCGACGAGTGCTCTGTTCAGGTCCAGCCTAGAGGCTCCCAGAACACGACTGGGGGCAGAATGGCGAGAAATATCAATTGTCTTGGATTCTATACCTTTGTCCTTGGGAAAAAATTTCGAATTTCGAATGATCGAATAATATTCGATTTTCAAAATTCCGAATTTCGAATGATCGAATAATATTCGATTTTCAAAATTCCGAATTTCGAATGATCGAATAACATTCGATTTTCCAAATTTCGAATTTCGAATGATCGAATAATATTAGATTCTCAAAATTTCGAATTTCGATTAATCGAATTTCGAATTGTCGAATATTCGAATAATCAAATGAACACCTTACTTATTGTAGTCACCCAATGATTGACATTTACTTATTTTTTATTACCCACTGTAAACTGCGTTCGACAGAGCGGCATATACAAAGGCTTCAGATTGTCATTGCTCTTGTACCAGTTGGTTAATTGTGAAAAGGATCGGTAATTATCAACTGTGGTACATCGATTTCATCAATGATTTCCTGTCCCGCGGTCGAGATACTCCCGTTACTCTTACGTTAAATCAGGGCTAATGGAGTGGAGTGTGGCGAGTCCAGTGAGTGATAAGCGCTACTGAGGCTGAGGGCGACGAGCGAGGGAGGGCGAGCGGAGGGCCGAACCGAGGCTGTGGAAGTCGGTGTCCAGGCTCAGATGCCGTTGTTTAAGCGCCGCAAAGGGTGCTCCGTCCATTTCCTTCACGAGACCAAAAGACGGTGACAAAGCTATAATGAAGCACCTTTGCTTCCTCAAGAATTCGAAATACAGCCCCTAAGAAGAGAGAAACACCTTGGATAGGCAGAGCTAGATTGTTATGGATCTTGCTCCATAGGTTACTGTCTTTCCTTAGGTTATACCGAAGCCTCTAGGTGGTAAAGGAATGGTTAGCACAGACGAAAAGTAACACAAAGGCGATCTGGTGCAGAAAAGGCACATTGGAGGCTCATGAATGGTTCAGTCTGCGTTCTGGCTCCGTTGAACAGCTTCGCTTCACTTGTAAGCAAACGGACCCGAAGTCCATGGTTGTAACCTAATCTTACAAGACACTACGACTTGGGTAGTGTTATTGCGAAAATGTGGATGACTCGCTTTCATAGGAAACGGAGTATGACTGGCTCTTGTACTCCATAGCGATTGCTCTTACTCTCTTTTTTAACGTCTTTGCTGGCAGAAAGCAGAAGCTTCCTAGGCTCCAGAAAGTGCTACCTCCCTACCGAGGCTCCTTCCGGCTTTAATCGTTCCGACGTTGTACTTGGGGTAGAAATACAACTACTTAGTTTCTTTATACTTTCGTTTTTTTTTAAATGTTCGCTTTTTAAGACGGAAACGAGCCTCTATTAGCTCCATTTTCTCTTAGAAAACGACTTCTCCAATCAGGTTTCTTTATTTACTTTAACAAAATACAATCTAAATTAACTAAAAAAATAATAAAAACATACATATTCATACATCCTTCATCACTTTTTTCATTTATTCATCCGCCATCATATTACCTTTTATATCTCTGCCTTCCTTTGTATCTTTTCTCTTCCAAAATCCATTTTCATCATTCCTCTATCATCTATATTTATTCCTGTTTTATTTCATTGCATCCTATCGTCATTCCTTTTTTGACAATTTGTTCTCTCTCCGTCTCGCGTGTAGTCCCTTCTCATCTCACCTTGCATCCATTCGCTTTTAGACACATTCTTGCAATGTCCTCTACATGCCATCATTCGTGCTGTTGCTGTACCTGCTCCACCACTTAGACCATGAGTGCGAACAGCCTCCTAAGAGATGTCTCAGGTGCGGCTTGGACGATCACCACATCGCGTTCTGCGCTCACAACTGCTAGGCAATACGGGACCTTAGCAATGATCGCTGGCTAAGGCATATGCGTAGGGCACTCCGCAGAGCGTTCATCGCTCGCCGCCTTAAGGAGGAAGAAGAAGCCTGGTTGCGATACCATCTCTAGAGGTTGGAGCTCGAAGAAAGAGGCATTTGCTAAGGATCAATATGGTATGTTTCTTCCTTTTTTCCGTTCCCTTTCTTCTTTGTTTCCTGTTTCATATCTTTTTATATATTCTTATCACAATCCATTCTCCCTATAATCTTTATACACTATTCTTATGTAAACATCTCTTTCTCATGTCAATATCTTTATTATACAATCGATATATCATTTTCATTTTCAATGCTCTCAATTTTAACACAGTTCTCCCCAGCCTTGTATTCAGGTCTGGTGGTGTCGTTCGTGCCTCGCGTCCGTTTGCCGTGCCGTCGCTCCTCTTAGTGCGTCGAGCCGCTGATCCGCCTGAACGCCTGCCGACAACATCGCCATCCTGTACATAGATGTATATATCGCCAACGTCAACGTTATCGTCAACAACATTAATTCTACTTCAACGTCCATCGTAGTCGTCCATAGTTCGTCCTTCGTAGTTCGTCCATCGTAGCAGTCAACATCACTTCACTTCACCCACTTCACTTAACCCGTCACCTCACCCCGCCGGTATAGTTAGATCTCCCCACCATACTCCTGAAGCTTCCGGTTCCTTTTTTTGTTGTGTTTTTGTCATGTTTTTAAATAGTTAGTTACTTTCTCATTTATCATGTATCTTTAACTCATAGGCAATCATATTGGCCCTCAACGTTTCGTCATGCTAACCCGACCTTAGACCGCACCTGTCACACCCTGCGGCGCACGCACCGTGGCATCGCCCGCCACGCCGCCGCCCCAAGTCAACCACGTAGTCTTCGTTGCTTAACATGTCTGTAACTTAGTAGGTAAGCAGCAAGGCCACAACTACCTAGTGGGTTGTCTTCCTCGTCGCGCCCCCCAGTGTCGTGACTCGTACGACTGTAAGGTCGTCGGGGGGTCAACAGATCAAAACCCGTCGATCGACACGTTGAAGCCTGCGCCAACGCGTCTCCCGCGCAGGGAAGCTTCTGGAAGGGGCTAGAGACGCAGGGGGAGCGTGCCCCTGAGCGCTCTAGCCCGTCCACCGGTCAGTCGTCGTCTGCCGCTCCCGCTGAGCGGTCGTCTCCTGGTCTCCGCGGTCCGCCAACGCCAACCGTCGTCGAGGAGGGCTACGCCTTAGCCCGAGGTCGCCGGAACCGTCCAGCTTAGGACGACGAGGAGCTGCCACCGTCTTGGAGTGTCCGCCCGTCAACGTGCCCGACTTCTACAGCCCTCGTCGCCTCGTCCGTCGTCCGGGACCCGCAGGTAACGCCGGTCCTCCGGCCGGCCCCGTTGCCCCTGACTTGGCACACGCCACAGGGGCAGGGCCGGCCATGGCCGGCGGGTTGTCGGCTTTGCTTGGCCCCTGGTAGTCGTGGGTGCGGTCTTCCCCTAACTCGTAGGTCCTTTGTAATTGTTGTGTATCCTTAATCATATTAGTTTAGACTGCCATAAACATATAACGCTAACAGTTTGACTGCTTAACCAAACTGTTCTATCGGTTCCATGTCTGGTCGAAGTATGCAAGAGTGTGAGCCAGTCTAATTCCAGGGGGACCGCCTGAGGTCGTCACCAGGACCGAGGGGGGTACGCCTGGGGGCGAGTGTCGAGTCCAGTGCTCACTGCAGGGTGTTGCATGGAAGTGTGTTGGACTGGGATCAAGCCTTAACACCGCGGCGCAATGGATCCGCATAGGGCCTATGGGCAACAACACCGCGTGGTCTTAGGGTGAGCACCCTTAGCAAGCAGCGGATCTAAGAGGGCTCCTAGCCGGGGCGTGGGTGACGTTCCCCCCTCTCCGCCGATGCTTCGACGGGGGAGCGGCCACCCGTGTCAAGACACTCCCCTTCCTCTTATACGGCAGTGCACTTGACTGGGTTGATATTGACTGCAATACCGTGTAGTCGATTTTACGGAAACTTCCAAAAAGAATTTCACCACTCCGGACGGGCCCCCATATATTTTCCTTAAGAGAGCCGCCCTTGCGTTTGCCTCCCCGCTTACCCTACTGTCAATAATTTCTTTCTGCATAATGACATTCCCGATATTTGGAGAATTGGTCATGGCAAGCCTATTCATTAGAAGGGACCTCGAAACGTTGTTCAGAATTATAGACCTATCCGCCTGACTAGTTCTGTGTGCAGTCATGGAAAGATTAATCTGTCGTAGGATAACTTCCTTCCTTACCGAAAACGACTTACTTTCTTCTTGCCAGCACGGGTTTCGTAGTAAAAGATCTGCTACTACGGCTCTCCTGCCCTCACTGCCGCGCTGGATTAAGGAACTTGATAGAAAAAATTATGTATCGGTTTGCTACATTGATTTCAAAAAAGCTTTTGAGACGATTTCCTTGTCCTTGTTAGCGGCCAAGATCGAGAGTTTCGGAATTAAAGGATACCTCCTCCGTTTCCTCCTCTTCTTCCTGTCTAATCGCCGTCAGAATGTAATTGTTAATGATGCTGTTCCTCGGCCCTATTTTTTCACCAGTGGGGTGCCACAGGGAAGGTGTCTTGGCCCCTTGATGTTCCTTATGTTTATAAACGATCTTCCTTCTTCCTTATCGGCAGGCATTGATTGTTTGTTGTATGCTGATGATGTCAAACTGTCGACTGTCAACAATCCGAAATTTCTCCAAGACGCACTCTGCGCAGTTTATGATTGCAAGAAAGTGGGAACTTGATATCTCAGTGGATAAAACAGTTGTCCTTCACATTGGAAACAACCATCCCAATGTCGACTTTTCGACTGAAAATCATTCTCTTAGGCAAATTAAGAGTTTCAAGGATCTTGGAATTTGCTATGGGGAACACCTTAATTTTAAAGAGCATATTCGCGACATAATTTGCAGAGCTAAATGCCGTGAAAATTTTATCCTAAGGGCGTTCCATTCTAAGAGCATTCGCCTCCTTTTTCGTGCCTTTTCTACTTACGGACCTATTCTTGAATACGGCTCCCCATTATTGTCGCCATACAAATCTTCTCATAAAGATAAGATCGAGCAGGTTCAGAAGTTTATCACCTACCGCGTTTTCTTGAAGGTAAGCCTAGAGTTCCATATGAAGCAAGATTGCGCCATCTAAATTCCTTAACTCTTGAAGACTGTAGGGTTGTTTCCGATCTTACTCTTGCGTATAAAATGACTACGCTGAAATTGATATTAAACTCTGTGATTTGTTCCGAGTCACTCCGCGCGGTAGCGTGGTGAGAGGTCAACCGTTTCGGCTCTGTCTCCCTAGGTGTCGTAGCCAAGCGTTGCACGGGTCCTTCCTTAACTGAGTTGTACCTCCTTGAAATAATCTGAGCCCGTCACCTTTTGTCTATAAAAAAGCTTCAGGTTTCCAGTCTGCTCTCTCTTTATTTACTGAGCGAATCATTCGCAGGCTGAGAATTGTTGGTTTCTGCCTCGTTTGCTTCCAATTTCAATCAGCTGTTGTCAGTTTTTCTTTTCTCTACTGGATTCCTTTCCGGTAATGTTTAATGTTTATTATTATTTCTTTGCCAGTGTCGTTTTCCTCCTTCTCTGTCCATGCAAGTACACAGTAGCGGTCTGTCTAAGTTTGTCTCTCGTTCTGAGCTATGATGTTGAATGTTTTGCCTACTTTTTTCCTCTCTTTTCCTATCTTCCGACGCCCTGGTGTCCCTCCCTTCTCCTAATTCTCTTGTATTCTTTTTTTACAGAACATTGCTATTGTTTTACGTTTTGCGTTGCCTTGCTCTGCATATGTCAGATGAACAGCTGGACACCTTGATGTAGTGTACCTTTTTTTGGTTCCAAGGTTTTCTTCAGCTAAAACTTGCAGTTTTGGTGGGGCACTGCCCTTCTAGCTTAATGGTTCACCTGTTTTTCATGCCTCGGTCTTTTACATAATCCCTCTCCTGACTCGTTTTGTCGCTTGCTTGCTTTAACTGTCCGGCCGTCTAGCTATTGCATGCGGTTTCGCGTGCGCTCCTGATAGCGAATTGCAATTATTTTACATCTTCCTTGCCTTGCTCTGCATATCTGAGAAGAGCAGCTGCACACCTTGGTTATGTAGGTGGATTACTATTTGACCCGGAGTTTCAGCTGCTGAAACTCACAGTGTTGGCGGGGCACCGCCCTTCTAGCTGAGTGGTTCATCTGTTTTTCCTACCTCCGTGGTTCTTCTGTTTTTCCTACCTCCGTTCTTTTACACATTGTCTCCTCCTTGGCTGTCGTTCGCTTTCTCTAGCTGTTTAGTTATCTAACGGTTTGCATGCGTTTGCACGTGCGCTTCTTCTTTCTGTCAAGCCCCATATTAAATGTTAGCTCACTCTTAGTACCGCTTAGTACTACTAGCTGTTTCCTCTAATATGTCGTTTTTCTCTGGTTCTTCCTCAAATTGTGCTTCTCTCCATACACTCCCATGTCTTTACTTATGAGATTATTATTTGGGGCTTAGTATAACCTACACCGATGCTGGCACTTGTATTACAGTTGTTCTTAGCGCTCCTTTTGGTCTTACCAGGAAACTATCTCAACGGTAGGTCAGAACGGCCCAAGTGTTGTATATGGGCTGAACCGCCTCTCTCTGGGAAACAACAAAACGCAAATATCTCGACCCCAATACAACTCTGCATAGAGTTAGGGACGACGGAAGTTGGGCCGTTGGCGGCGTTAGCCCTATGCCTGGAGGCGGAGGACGGGCTCAAGTTGCCTGGAAACAGCGATGACGAGCGAGCGATGGTGGCACAGTGCGTAGAGGGGCGGCGCAACCCCATAATCTCTGTTTCCAGCCAACTTGAGCCCGCCCTCCGCCTGCAGGCATTGGGCTAACGCCTCCAACGACCCAAATTCCGTCGTCCCTAACTCTGCGCAGAGTTGTATTGGGGTCGAGATATCTGCATTTTCTTGTTTCCCAGAGAGAGGCAATTCTGCCCATATACAACACTTGGGCCGTTCCGACCTACCGTTGAGATAGTTTCCTGGTTAGTTCTGTTTTGTGTTTGAATTTTCGCCTCTTCTTATGTCGGTTTTAATTCTGTTCTGTTTGGCGTCTTCCTCATGTTTGTTATATTCTCGTTGCCGACAAAGTATTAGTATTAGTAATAGTATTTTTGTCTTCGCAAGCGAGCATTACGTCATCAGCATACTGCAGCGTCCAAGGGACTGGCTTCTGAAGATCTCGTGTGATGTCATCCAGGACAAGAACAAAGGGGAGTGGGAAAGTGCGGAACCTGGTGTGCCACGATAGAGATGGGGAACTCCACACAGGTTCCACTGCAACCTGCTCTCGACTCTTTGGACAAGAGTAGAGCATTCGCACCCACTCTTGCTAATTCTTCCCGAACGCCTTGCTATCGTAGTACGTACCATATAACCTCACGCGCAAAAGCACCTGCGCGGAAGCAAGAAAATAGGACGGTAAATTGAGCAGTCTGCAGGCTTGTCCGTCTCCTTCCAAATCAGGATCGTCGTGCTTTCTTGCCAACCATTAGGCACCTTATTCTCCACCAGAACGTGGTTTAATAACTTGGCCAACCACTCAGAAAAGCACCAGAACTTTGACTTCCATAAATCACCTGGCAATTCATCTGGACCAGTCGCCTTGCTGGGTCTCATCTTTCTCAGAGCCGCTTCACTTTCCTCCACAGTGACATTGTGAATAGGACCGTGGATAGGATCCGCAGAAGGGGCGGCCGGATGAGAAAACTCTTCAGTCGACATTCCATAGAAATAATGGCGCCATCGCTTCAACGCTTCTTTGCGGTTCATACGAAGATGGCTGTTTTCATCACTGATGTCAAAAAACATCTCAATATCCTCAAGGCGATGACGGTTCTTAGCAAGTCGGTGCAAACGCGGCTCACCATTGCGCGACTGGATCTTTTCGTAGACATGGTTGTAATATTTGGTTTTTGCAACGACCACAGCCTTCTTGGTAGCTTTTTTCGCTTCGTGGTACTTTTGCCAGTTATCGTGTGACTTGTCTCTGAGAAACGCATGATAGAGCACTTTCTTCTCTAGAGCCCGTTCTTTCACATTGCTGTCCACAGCCATGCCTGCTTGTCGATCTCTCGTCGTCCAGGCTTCGTAATGCCAAGTCCTGATCTCGCAGCTTGAAGTTTCGCCTCAATATCCTCAAGGCGATGACGGTTCTTAGCAAGTCGGTGCAAACGCGGCTCACCATTGCGCGACTGGATCTTTTCGTAGACATGATTGTAAGTTTCGTCGACAGTCGTGACTATTGGTAAGGTACGGGAGAAATCACAGCTGCTTTCCTCTCTTTCATCCGCCACCACTTGATTCTTGCAGCACCGCATCGCTCGAACTGCTTCAGCCTCGGAGGAGCGATTTTGAAAGTGCAGATCAGCGGACGATGTTGTGGAGCAATAGTATCATGCGGCACGATCTTCGGGTCCGTGACGAGAGTTCGGTTGCAATCTTTCACAAAAACGAGGTCTATCTGCGTCTTGGTGATCCCATTGTAAAACGAGATAAGGTGGGAGTCGCGTTTACGAATCGCGGTGTTCACTATTGTGAGGGTATTTGATTCCGCATACTCAAGGGTACGCTCACCATCTGCGGTACGCGAACCATTGTTGAATCCGCCATGACAGCTGTGCACGTCTTTCGTAGCGCACATGTGCCCATTCAGGTCACAAGCGACTATGATGGCATCTCTCGACGGTGCCTCTGCTGTCTTCTCATCAAGCGGGCTCTAAAACTCGTTCTTCGCTTAATCGGAGCAGCCAGTCTGCGGAGCATACGAAGAGAAGAAGTGATAGTGTCGCTCCATAGCGGCGACAACGATCTTCATCAATCGATCCTTAAAGCGCTCGAAACTTACAAACGAGCCACGAAATCATTCGGAGACGATTATTCCGACACCAATGGTGGGACACCTTAGACTTTCATAGAACGGCCTTGAAGCCAGGTCCTATGTCCCTTGACTTGCGGCAGGACCACCTCGTCTCCTGCACAGCACAAAAACCAACAATTCTACGCTCCGGTGCTTCAACCAACTCGCACGAGCGGCCCATCAACACACACCACATTCAGCGTTGTCCTACGCGGGTCCTGTTTACGTTACGTGACTTACCGACTAGCTCAGTTGCCCCCCGATTCCATCCTCGCATCCGGAACCCTCTCGTATTTCTCACTCTCGCCGGACTTTGCGAGTGCGCGTCGGCTCTCGCGGACGCCGTAGCATTTACTCGAGAACTCTTAAGCGTCATCAACCATATGATGTGACATAAGGCGTTCGTAGGCCTGCCTGTCAGAAGGGCCTTTCGCCTGCATTCGAATGTCCGTGTTCGGCTTAGATCGCAGAAGCGAACAGTGGAGGAACGGACATCCCCACCCACAAGTATATAGAGTGCTGAGCTTAAATCCGGACAAATTTAGATCAAAATTTCCCACCAGATCACAATTCTGCCAGAGGTCGCAATTTGCGTTCTTGTTAGCCAGAAGCCTCTTGCTAACAGTTATAACCTCGCAAACATCACAGCGGCCTGCCGGTCGCACTGGCGGCTTCTAAACTGCTTAGCCATAGTAATAACTTCTCATCGTTAATTGTAGCTACGTCATCATATGCCATGGTTTTCGTAGGAAAAACACCTTAACTATGACGAATGGTCAGCTTAGAAAGTGTCACGAAGAGAGGCTGCGGTTCTAGAGATATTGATTACTATTTAGGAAAAATTGAGTTCACCAATTAAATATAATTCTACACGTAGTTGTTCCGCAAATGTAGTGACGCCACGCTGAAAAAAGGCATTCAAATTCAAAAATTGGCATAGCAAGATCAGCTAAGAGTGGGCTAAAATTTTCAGCTTGTGGAACTATTTTGTTTTGCTTATATATCATACCAGGAAATCTACAATAACTGTTTCTAAGTAAGTAGACCACCAAATATAAAATGTCAATACTGTTATAACACCTATAATTACTATTATTAGAAGTATCAGCGTAAAAGGTTTTATACCCATTGCAATAAAATTTTTACCAGAATTCTTAAAACAAGAACAATAGTTTTTTGAGATTTTCGATTAAAACAATATGAGCTAGATTAGTAAACATATCCAAAGAATGAGTTGAATAAACTTTTAAGTTACTAGCATTAACGTTATTAATTTTGTGTGTAATATTAGAGCTGATAATAGCACAGTATGTTTTAATCATTTTACTACTGTTGTTAAAATTATCAGCGTAGTTGAAGAAATGTTTCTTAAAATGCTTAAATATACAACAAAGTTCCAATACTAAAGATTTGACACTGCTATTATACGCACCAGTAATGAATCTGAATTTAGTTGGATTTTTGTGAAGCTTAGGTAGTTAATAGATAATAGGCAAATCACAATTAGTATCTACTTTGAGTTTGTTTTTTACTTGAAAGTATTTGTGTTTGAAAATTATAGGGAATCCATTATTTGTATTGAATTTACAATAAGTGTTATTAGTATTATCATTAATAAGAGAATTTGTATCAACATAATACCTAATTCCCATTTCTTGCATTATGTTCAGTAAATAAAATTTTCTACAAGCAATTTCGAAATTATTATCAGCTTTGTCTAATGGACAAAATATAAAATCATGTTGTAAACTTCTAATTGTATGAAAAGGTATGTAAACCTTTTTACAAATGTTACCTTGGGTCAATAAGGGTCTTGTTCTATTTCGATACTGCTAGTAGAAAAAGCGGCCTATATAGCTGCATTTCTCCAGCGGTATTTTATAAAACTTAATATGTTTTAATATATTATCAACACCATATTTATAGATAATAAAGATATCTTTCTTATCAGAACCTGTATGAGGTCTATATTTAGTCCCCTTGTTTAGAATATTAACCAACCGCAGATCTTCTACTATTTCCAAATTACCAGTAACAACATGATTATGATATCCATCAATATAAGTTAAATATTTATAGGTTTCTCTAACACATACGCAGTCTTCCTTAATAATTTAAATGCAACTCTTCTTTGTCAATGTTTTTTAAAAACTTGTTATAGTTAAATATTGTTGTCGAAAATTAGGTGGGCCGGCCACGTAATGCGCTTCGCAAACACCCGCTGGACGAGAGCCGTCACCGACTGGTTTCCGCGGGATGTCAAGAGAACACCGGGACGCCCACCAACGCGTTGGTCGGACTTCTTCGTGAAAGCCCTGAACGACCGATATGACGCTCTTCGTGTCCCTCGAGCGAGGAGGATCCATTGGACCACTCTGCCACGCGACAGGGACGAATGGAGACGCTGCTGGCGCCCGCTCGAGCAAGTCGATGATCAACGGGACGACAGGTGATAAGTGGCTCAGCTCGGTCTAGGAGAACAGGGAGGGGGAAGGAGGTGGTGCCCATCAACCCAGTACGCTTTCCTCAGATCTTCTACCGTTGCTGCGATCCCTCAGTCTCAAATACTTCCCCGCAGTTTGAGCGGATTTTGACGCAGACATGGAGGCTGGTATCCTACTCGGTACCTTCCTACACACAATGTGATTCTACACCACTTTTGACCTCGAAAAAAACCTCGAAGGCATCCCAGCAGCGTTGCATGATCAACGAAACAAAAGGGGAATTGTACTATTCTCGTGATGTCCTTTAAAAACCTGTTTGTCTGTAATGCTCCTGAACAAAAAATCGGTCGCAATCTACACCCACCTTGCGCTTCATCTTTCGAAAAGAAGAACATTGCGTGATAGCGTATGAATATTTAATCACAGAAAACATCATCAGCAACCAAACATACAGGTGAATACAGTTAAATATTACTTGACACGACACTAAACACTTGAAAAATCATAATTATAAACAATTTTAAATGGAATGAATTGTATGTTCGAATTATGATGAATGAACTTTTTAACAACTGCTTATTAAATATACAGTGGAAATTAACTTTATCAAAAATATCATTTTTGAATTTTAGTTCTAAGGGTTTGAACTGTTGAATTTTATTTTTTAATTCGTTGCAGTTTTTATCCATATTGTATTTATTATGTGTAAGTAGGCATAAAACAATTAATTTAGTTTTGTTTTTAACATTATGTAAAAATTGTGGAGTGATACTGCGATTAACAAGGACTTTAATTTTCTGTTTGCTAAGCTTTTTAATCATTGTGTAAATTTCTTTAACTTATAAGTTATCTTTATTGTCATTAATTTCTTGTATAAAAGTGTCAATATTGTTATTATTTTTATTCTTATTATTGTTTCGAATACCCCTATTTTTTCTCCCTTTAACGATACTAAGTGAGTAAAAGCGATGGTTAGTTTTATGCATAAGCGGGTTATACTGATATTGGATATGTTGCCAAAAGGAAAAGTGCTACTAAGAAGTTTAATTCAAATTAACTCTTTGCTAAATAATATATTTTTGTCTGAACCTTCATCAATGGCATCAAGTATATTGAACCTTGGACTGGATGCACATTTGTGGAAATGATGATATTAGGGGGGGGCCAAAACTAATGAGACACCCCATGCCGTGTCCATATATCTCGTGGCTGGAGTCTGGATTCGTATTTGTTGTATTTATATGTTTGTATGCTACTTACTGAAGCCCATTTGAAAAGTTACCACTTCCGCCCTTTTCAGAAGCATGCCAAAAACCCCAGCCTGTCTCATGCCGAAACCCCAGTCTGACGAGTCGACCTGTGTCGCGCAAATCTCCCCCAATTCCCAACCCCGAGCAGCCTGGGCTCAATATTCACGCAGGATGAGAAGTACGTCATCTACCTTAACCCTGCCAAGCAGCGAGTCTGGGTGAGGCCTGGTGAATTGTTACCGACCTTCGTTCGGCGAGATGTCCACGGCGAGAAGCATCTTTGGAGTTTTTGGGTCTGCGCTCGTTTACCGGAGGCTGTTTCCCAAGAGCACCGCGATGAACTCCAAGGCCATGGTGAACGAAATAGAGGAGATGGGCCGGCGACTCGCTCTTATTCATTCGCAGCGCTTCAAGAAGGTTCTCCTCTTCGACAACGCCGCACCCCATCGGGAACAAGTAAGCACGGATAAGCTTGGCCAGCTGGGCTACGTTCACATGCCTCACCCACCGTATTCGCTGGACATCTCTCCATGCAACTACCACTACTACTTGAGCCTACAGGACTTCCTAGTCAGAAGGGACACAAGAACCCAAGCAGTCTTTGACAACCATATCGAGCAGTTGATCAACACCAGGCTCAAGCAGTACTGGAAGGATGGGATCAGGAAGTTGGCTGAGCGATGGCAGCAAGGTCCTTGCCCTTAATGGCAAATACACTCCTCAGCATCGTTGAGTTGTAATTGAGTTATAAGGAGATAAAGATTTTTTTTTTCATTTTGTCTCATTACTTTTGGCCCCCCCCCCCTAATACAATGGTGTAAATTTCCTTTTAATCTTAATGTAATAAATATGCTCGAGCATTCTTTCCATAAAACATCTAGTGGTAACACCTACATATTGTATTTTACAGGAAGTGCAACTTATGCAATATACCACAGCTTCTGATTTACAATTCTTAACCATGGTTTTAAAAGTGTAAATGCGAAAGTTAGGTGTAGAAGAAACAATAAAATTATCAAAATAAATTAACCAGCAGTAGTTACAACAGCTATTACATGGAGACCCTTTATTATAATTACCAAAATCTTTTATAATATACTGGTTGCTCCCATTTTTGTATTTAGTGAAGTTAGTGCGGAGTAGTAGCTTGCCTTATTAGTTGTGCTTAGTTTTTTAGACCCTTGATCAAAGTATTTGAGAGGTTCAACCCAATTACAGTGAGCGGTATCCCGAATGGGTTTAAGGGGGCTGCACTTCGGAGCTGTCAGACCCGTTTTGTACCCAAAGGTACGGCTAGTGCTGGAGGCACCAAAACACACCGCTCTTGACTGCTTTAGCTTTTATAAACCCCATCAGCACTACCCCTTATTTTAGTAAGAGGATAGGTCCTTCTGAGTTTGTAAGGAGCTAATGAAAAGAATAGAAAAACAAAAAAAAGGGGAAAGGGTAGGGGAAGGAAGAAAGGAATAGTATGAAGTATGAAGTAAATTGGGAGCCTTAGTAATAATTTAATACAGTATATTTATGTAGAAAAGAGAGAGAGCCCTGAGAAGAATTATGTTATAAGCAGTTACCATAGTCTAGAAAAAAGAATTAGAAGATGGGGGATGTTATGAACTTATTATGCAAATTGCTATGTCGGAGGTAGGTGGTTTATGAATTACAATATAATAGTGTTAGTTTGAATGCAAACGTTAAGAAGCCAGGATTCTTTAACCCTAACGTGGATCAGTCGGATCGGATCGGATAAAACCAGGAACACGTTAATCGAAGAGTGCTGGCGGAATATATACGCGAGATCAATTTGCCTAACCAAGAGCGGCTGGAAGTTAGAGATCAAGTGAAGAAATTCCTGGAGGAAGTTGTAAAGTAAGTTGACACATAGAGTATACAGTAGAAAGTAGATATAAATAAATATTGTAAAAGTGTGGTTAAATAATACTTAGGTACTCTAACCCGCTGGACCCTTACCCGTTTTCATGGCAAACTACTACTGGTCACGATGGAGAAAAATGCAATTTTCAGGTTAGCAAGCTTTGTGTTATGTAATAATTATTTTACATATGAGCAAGAATTATAATGTGTAATTCAGGTGAAAATGACCTATCATTTTGGATGTGTTTCATAAGTGAAGGCAAGAGCGGTTAATGGAGTATACTAGAAAGAACGTGGCGAAAGCTCGCGTTCTGCGAGACCAGACTATTAATCTATCCGATATAGAAAATTTAAGGTAAGCTTAAATGCAAAGGGATTGCCTGTAAAGTAAAATGCACTATTTTAGCTTGTACCTTCACGGAAAATTATAAACTACTTTAAAAACAACGGAATGGCGCCGCCGGAAACTAAGATCAAAAATGGCTATGTTACTATAAGTGGTGGCACTCTGGCAAAAGACAAGGTTATTAAGTAATTAATAAGAGGGTGATACCAAAGAAGCAAGGAAATGTTTATAGAGGTATCATTCCACGGTGTTGGCAGTGCTACTGAGATGGGAGTAGCCAGACCGGAGTGGCACAGCAATATATGAAATGATGACCCCCACAGAGAAAAGGCAATATAAGGTAAGCGGTCATGCCATGAACAGCAAGAATCTCCGGTCGTGTTCTGTCTCGGCTCCCGATTCTGCCGATTTTGTCGACGTAGCTACTTCGTATTCTCGTCAACTACTCTTACGTTCGACTACCCTGGCTACTGGTACGACTGACTACCTACCTACTCTACTACTGCTGTGTGCCGATTTCTCGTGTTGTGGTGACCACGTGCGACCCGTGGCCGATATAGGAGCTTGCTACTGAGGTCGCCGAAACAGGTGTATTCGTAACGATTTCCTGTCAATCATCCTCGTTTTAACATGAGCGCTCGTGCTGGTTTTAAGGGAATTAAGAGGATGTGCATATCTTCCTCGCCCGTCTCGACGAACCAAGAGCAGCCATCGCTCGAGGAAGTATTGCGCGATCTCAACGAGTCGACTGATGTGCCGTCATGTGTCAAATTTGCGCTCAATGCGATGGTTGCCGAACTTGAGAAAGTTCAACTTGAGAGGGACAAACTCCGCGATGAAAACAAAGAACTTCGCAGAAGACTGGGCATCTCCCCGGACGATGAGTTGAATTCGACTTCTGTAGCTAACGATCTTTCTAGTGACGAGCGTCGTGTGAACGGTAGTGATGAGCCTGCTTAACAGGAAAGACGTCGATCTATAGTAATAGCGGGCATCCCGGAGAATAGGAGCAACGTGTTAAGGGAGCGCCTCACACATGATCATAGGAGTGTGGTGAATGTTCTAACTCACCTAAATGTTGAGTGTATACCAGTGACTGTTTACAGACTTGGTCGCCCATTTCCTGATCGTAATAGGCTTCTCAAGGTTGTATTACCTGCTTGGTATTTTCAAAAACTGGCTGTCAGGTGTGCCTCCCGGCTTCGCTACTTTCCGGAACGTGGGGTTTTCCTTAGGGAATCGCTTACGCTCGAGGAGAGGAAAAGGCGTCGGGAAGAGCGTATTAATCGCGTTTATGCTATGTCTCAGTCATCACAAATTCCGCAAGCTGTTACAATCAATGTTGCTAAGGAAAACTAGTTTCCCCTCTCCGGAGCCTTCGTTCGCTGTCCTCCACTCATGTTCCTTCCAGTCTCTCTTGTTTGTATGCGAATATTAGATCTTTTCCAAAGAATGCCCCCTACTTTGATCCATTCGCTTCTAAGTACGATATCCTTCTCTTTACGGAGACCTGGCTCAAAAGTCACCACTCGTTAAGCGCAATGGTGGGTGAATGGATTAAGGATTATACTGTGTTGCGTTGTGATAGAGTACGTAGATTTGGGGGTGGAGTAGCAATTTTTCTTCGATCCCCTTTAAAGTGTTCTTTGGTCTTTTCCGAATCTATAGGCAATGGTTATGAAATCTTGGCTGCGGATATTGCTCATCTCGATACTGCTTTTCGAATCATACTTGTCTATAGGCCACCTTCAGCATCTATGGATTACACTGAGCAGTTGGTCAAGGCGATCAGTGACTTATCAGTTACTGATACACCGGTTATCTCTGTCGGGGATTTTAATCTTCCTGAAATTAAGTGGGTAGAGGGCACTGCAGGTGGAGATGCAACCAACGTTCTATCTGAGATGTTTGCATGTCACGGATTTGTCCAGCTCATCAAGGAACCCACCAGAGGAAATAATATTTTAGACTTGTTGTTCTGTAATAGTGAGACATTATTAAATAGAGTCGCAGTTCTATCCTCTATTGGTGAAAGTAATCATCTTAGCTTCTCGTTTGAAATATCAGGAGGTGGCATTGAACCTGTTCCAATTCTCAAAAGGCTTTTCTCTATGGCAGATTTTAATGTGATCAATAATTATATTTTAAGTGTCATGTGGGTAGACTCCATGGAGTGTTTTGCTACAGTAGATGGAAAATATGGTTTGTTTCCTTCAATACTCATAGACGTTATAAATAAATTTGTTCCATGGGGATACGTCTTTCCGTCTAGGTCTCAGCCTCCTACTTAACTACAGAACGTGCTTGATCACAAAAACTGTCTGTTGACCTACGCTAGACTCAGCGAGGATTGGACGGAGTACTATAGATTTTCCAAAAGCTTTAATGAAAAGGTGTTGAAGTTTAATAGGTCTATTGAGAAGAAGGTGGTGGTGTCACGCGACAAACGACTCTTCTACAAAAAAAACCATGAAAACCAAACTTAAGGACAAAACACTGTTTTCTGATTTAAAACTAGACGGCAAGCTGTTACTCGATGATCATGACAAAGCAAATGCCTCGGCATCGCAATTCTGCAAGGTGTTCATTTCGGACAACGGAATTCAGCCTGAGTTCTCCCCTAAAATTCAGTCCAAAATGCAGACATTTCCCTTTTTTGACGCAGTCAAAGTTTACTAAGATTTGCAAAAGTGGCCCACGTCCTATTCGTTAACACCAGACGGCATCCCTTTTGTGTTTATAAAGAAGGTTGCTCATTCTATTGCTTATCCGCTTTCATACCTATACAACCAGCCCGTTATGTTTTCTGAGGTGCCCAGACTATGGAAGCATTCTTTCGTTTCTCCAATACCAAAAACTAAACCTTCGTCGGATCCTGCAAACTATAGGCCAGTCAGTTTCACTTCGCTATTCTGCAGGGTATTTGAGAAGCTTCTTAAGCCCCATATCTTGAGTCATCTCGATACTAATTCTCTAATACCCGTTTCTCAGCATGGCTTCACCAAAGGCAAATCTGCTGCCACTAACATGCTGGGGACCCTTAACGACTGGAGACTCGCCCTTGATGGCAAAAAATGCATTGATGTCGTATATCTTGACTTTGTCAAGGCATTTGATAGGGTCAGCCATGCAAAACTTTTGTATAAACTAAAAAGGATAGGTTTGCGTGAGAAGGTATTTAAATGGCTCGAATGTTTTCTTTTGGGTAGAACTTTTCAAGTGAGAGTCAACTCCTCCTTTTCTGATGTGTATGATATATCTAGCGGAATCCCACAAGGTGGAGTTCTATCACTTATACTTTTCAACATTTATGCAGCTGACATAAGTGAACTGCTCGTGAATTCCAAAGCTAAATCCAAGCAGTTCGCGGATGATCTGAAAATTTATATGAAAATTGAGGGGTCTCAGGATGCAGTTAAACTGCATGAAGTAATTGACCGTCTGGTTAAATGGTCCGAGGATTGGCAACTACCCCTGTCAGAGAGTAAAACCTTTCATATGAGAATAGGACAGTCTCTTACACCCATAAACTATCATATCAACGGTTCTTCAATAACAACAGTCAGTGAAATTAAGGACCTGGGATTCCGTTACACTGATACTTTAGACTTTCGCCCACACTACAAAGAGTTGTTCAGGTCAGCTTTTACTCGAACGTATCACATTTTCAAAGCCCTCACAACGAAGGATAGCAAGGTTCTCATTACGGCTTACAAAACTTATATTCGCCCTATTTTGGAATGCGGAACGGTTGTCTTTTCTCCCCACAAAAAGAAGGATATTGCATTACTTGAAAAAATCCAGAACAACTTTACTAGGAAAACCCTAATAAGGCGTGGTGGCTTTCTCTACGGCAAGATTAAAAGTGCGGTTATCAGAAACAGGTATTTGGACTTTCGAGTCTATTATCTAGAAGAAAATTATTTGATCTGTGCATGGTTCGTAAACTTTTTAGGGAGCAGTTCGCAGCCAACTTTTCACAGTTCTATACTCTGCGTCCCTCACCAGGGAACGCCGTCAGCTTCCCATGGAACTTCGGGATGAGACCTATATCACGTGAAAGAGATCGAGACGCTGATCACAGATATGTAGACCAAATTTGCTAAATGGATCTCCTAAGCGTTGTTACGGGCGGAAGCCGTCATGTCTTCCATGTGTTAGGCGCGCTCAATCAGCGTTGGGCGCAGTAAGGATAAGGATAAAGGACGGCGTTACTCAATCCCTTCTGGGATGCGCCAGCGCATTCTACTTCTACGGGATGTCGTGGAGGCGACATGAATGCGTATTTGGCCATACAATGACTTGCGGTGGCCAGCCGATGAACAAGTCAGCGCTCTATCCTTCCCAGACAAGTCTGGTACCAATTCACCGACCCCGGAGGGATGGAAGGCTTGGTTGGCCTGGGCGGGAAATCCGAACCAGGAACCTGGTATCGGGTGCACGCGACAGTCGCGCCTCCTCCGACTGCGCTACACGCGCCCCAACAGAAAGAGTTTCCGAACAACGGTAATCAGCGGTTCGGCTATTAGCGCCGCCAGCAGCGGCGGCGGCGCAGTGGTAGAGTACTCTCTTCACAGGATTGAGGTCATTGGTTCAGTTCTCGGCACCGACGGCTTTTTTGCATTTTGTAACTTATCTTCGACGAGGACCTATAATCCCACTTTTAGCACATTTACGAGCGAACGGCTGATGGCGACTTGCATTTACGTCTATTTGAAGACGGAAACGTGTTTCAGGTAAAATGTTTTATTAATGACGTTAAGCAAGTCAAAAATTCAAATCAAAACAAAATAAAAAATAAAATTAATATTAAAAATCAACAAAACTTATTGAACATAATAAATAAAAAGTAAAATAAAATAAAAAATCAACAGTACTTAATCAACATAATTAAATATATTGAAAATGAACTACTTCTATACATATCAAAAATTAATTATATCTGTTCAACCCTTCTTCAGCACTGATGGAACAATGCAAAAAATGTATAAAACAAATCTGCTCTTCACAATTTGACACCAACTGTTATAAGCCTAAACTTACGCTAAAAGGCTTCTAATTTCATGCGTAATCCAACAAGTAGGCCAAATGTTTGACCTGATAGATCAATTTTGAAAGCTTCGATGTGCCATTGATTTTTCTTCATTCGCTATGCCTTTTTCTCCAGCAAGGGTCGTCTCCGTTCTGGTCTCTGAATTTGGATCACCTGAGGATAGCAGTGCGGCTACACACGATGAAAGGAAGATTGCCGCAAGCTATTCTATTTCGCTGCTATTCTCCGAGAGGGTGCTGCAACATTCGTAGAAATTGAGACGGATAAAATTTGGATGCGGGCGATTCCACTGATAACGACTCCAACTGGGACTACAGTGATGGCGAGGATGGAAGCACAACGAGTGCGAACGAAGTGTACTTTGGCATCTCGGCTATAAGTCCAGACCAAGTATGTTTGCAACCTACATATAATGTTTTCTCTACGCGTAATGCCAATTTTTTGAGGCTAGGTAGCGAAGGCTCTCGAGCGCTACAGAAGTTCTTCAAAAGGATACCGCTCCTTGTCGAGTATGAACTCAAGATTTCGATGGATTAAAGATGAGGATCACTTGAGAAAGCTCCGCAGGATCGAGCATGAGCAGAAGGAAGCAACGGCAGCAAGGATCCGTCGGTCTGCGCAGATAAAAATGATTGGAGAGCTTCTGTATGAAGAAGTTAGAACGAAAATGGCCGAAGGTGAACATTTCTCCCTACCTGACTACTTGGTATCCTTTTTCTTGCAGTAGTAAACTTAGTAGTCTATTTAAAGTTTAGGCATTACCTTGCACGACGAGAACCTACGGTGATGGCACTTGACTTGTGTCGTCAAAATCAAGTCGAGAAATTCAAGGCATGTCCGACCTGGGTATCATCTTTCAAACGACGTTACGGTATTGTAGAGGAGGATAACGGAGGATAACAACATTCATCACCAAGAAGGCCTACAGAAGCCGTTGACGAAATTGAGCTGAAGGCGCAGCAATTTGTACGAGTCGTTAAGAATGATATGCAGACTGGGCCACTGGCTTGTTTCTGCAACGGCGATCAGTCAGGGTTTGTTAACGAGATGACGACGGGAAGAATACTAGTACCGCTAGGAGTTAAAAAGGTGAGAATATCACGGTGGTGCTCTTTCCGACTATGATCGAATTAGTATTAGTTTTTAGGTTGAGAGAATTGTCGAAAGCAGGGTAGCGATGACACACGCGTACACCGTAATTCTGCTCTTTTATGCTGACGGCAGGTTTGGAGAGAAGCTGTACGTGGTTCTTCAAGAAAAGCAAGAAGCCTTTCCACGCCACGGTCACTTTGAAGCCTCAAACCTTGTGGTCAGAGCGAACACATCACATATAATGACCAAGGAGCTCATGGTGGACTGGATAAAATCTTGAGTATTTCACACAAGGGATATTCAAGAGGCATACCTTATTGTGGACTCGTGGTCATCTTTCCGTGACATCGACAGCATTAAGAAAGCCGTACCTGAAGGTGTGTAAAACTATCTATTAACGCATTTTTGAAGTACTCTGTTGTCTAGTTTTTGTTATGCATCGTTCCAGGCTGTCAGATAACGGTTCGCAACATTCCTGCCGGAGCTACGTCGTTGCTCCAACCCCTGGACGTTTTTTTCTTCGGTCCAATGAAAAATGTTATGAAACGGGTTAGGACGTGCGCGATGGTAAGCAACGTGGCATTTAATATGACGCAGAGGGACAATATATTGAAGATTATATCACAAATATACCGAATGTTTTGCGCCCCTTGATTTTCGAACTTTTTGAAATATTCATGGTACAAGGTAGGATATGTTGATGATCATCCAGTGCCGTTTGTTACCCCTGTTGAATATTTGTTTAACTTTGGTACGATCGACTGCTTCGTCAGTGATTGTAAGGAGACAGCTTGCATAAGGTGTGCAGTTTGTGAAGAGCATGTTTGTTTTGCACATTTTTTTCCGTTGTTCCATCAGTGTTGAGGAAGGTTTGAACAGATGTAGTCGATTTTTATATGTGTAGAAGTAGTTCATTTTCAATACGTTTAATTATCTTGATTAAGTTTTGTTGATTTTTGATTGTGTTTTACTTTGGCACCAGTTAAAAGTTCCGACTCCACAGACTTCGGTCGAACGGTCGTAGTAACAGTATGGTGGTCTCCGACCGAATCGTGATATAATGGATGTCAGATTCGTGATCAGCACCCCAAATAACCCCCCTCGACGAAGTTTCAGAGAAATCGGCGACCCTGCCTGGACCACCCTTGTTCACGGTATGGGTGTCCTCCGACCGAATCGTGAAAAACGAATGTCAGATTCGTGACTCCAAATAACCCCCTAAACGAAGTTTCAGCGCAATTTTTTTCCGATGTCGTGTCAGTGGAGTCGGAACTTTTAACTAGTGCCTTTACTTTTTATTTATTATGTTCATTAAGTTTTGTTGATTTTTGATTTCATTTTTACTTTTTATTTTTGTTTTGATTTGAACTTTGACTTGCTTTACGTCATGCATAAAACATGCTACCTGAAACACGTTTCCGCCTTCAAATATCCTAACAGACGTAAGTGCAAGCCGTTCGCCAAAAAATGTGCTAAAAATGAGATTATAGGTCCTCGTCGAAGATAAGTTACAAAACGCAAAAAGCAGTCAACGCCGGGAGCTGAACCAATGACCTCAGTCCTGTGAAGTGAGCACTCCACCACTGCGCCGCCGCCGCTGCTGGCGGCGCTAATAGCCGAACCGCTGATTACCGCGCAATACTGCGCCCAACGCTGATTGAGCGCGCCCAACACATAGAAGACATGGCGGCTTCCGCCGGCCATAACTCGCTTAGGAGATCCATTTAACAAATTTGGTCTACATATCTGTGATTAGCGTCTCGAGCTCTTTCACGTGATATAGGTCTCAACCCGAAGTTCCATGGGAAGCTGACGGCATTCCCTGGTCAGTAACCAGAAGGGGTCAATATAAATTGCACTTCTCTAAGCCCAAGACCACGGTAAGAGCTAAATTTTTCACAGTTAGAGCAGGTTTAGCCTATCTACAACTTAGTAAGACTACCTCCTTCCCGGAATCCAAATACTCTTTCAAACGCATCGCAGCAAAACAAATTCTCAGTCCGTAGATATTTAGGAGCTACCTTTGTTTGTTAGTTTTGGTGTTTGTTGTGTTGCAATTTTATTTTACTCCTGTCTTATACAGAGTATTTCAATAAATAAATAAATAAAAATAAATAAGGATGGTATGAAAAAGTCACTATTTAAGGATGGAAAACTGACCTGAGGGTCGCTGAAACTCCTTGCCGAAAGATCGGAAGAGAATGCGTGTCCGGATAGAGCAGAAGAGGTAGTTGTAGCAATACAATAAGTTATCTGACAGTTGTGGTTTGATTTTTAAATCTATGTCAAAATTATTTAGGACGGTTCAAAAGGCGGTCAATTACAGCTGTCAAGTAAGGAAAATCCTTCACGAAAGCGATTAGTAGACGAGAAAGAGGCAACATTAGACAAGAAACCATCAAAGAGTTAATGTAAAGAATTGAAACGAAGGTCATTATCAACTAACAGTTTTAATGTTAATAAGTTTTAGACTAATTGGTTGTTTTGAATTTTGAATAAAGTTTAAAACCTTTGTGCATGGAATTAGTATATACAACTAAAACAAAAGTTAGAAAATGCGTCCACAGGACGCTTAGACCACTAACCCGGTATCCACCACTGGTGGCTGAGGCAAATTCCCTCTGAAAAGGAAAGTTTAAGAAGAAGTATGCATACGAAATTAAAACTTTAAATAAGAACCAGAAAAACGGTGCTGAATAATGTGTGCCTACGGCTTTCCCTCGAGAGGACACACTTATCCAGTACATTCAAATAAAAAACGTAAAAAAACAATTTTGTTAATAAAGTGGTAACATTTATTTATTTATTTATTTATTTATTTATTTAAATGCACTCGAAGGTGCACTACAACGTCAACGAAAACCTGGAACAAACAGGTAGCCGTAAAATACAACAGCAAAATGAACGTTAGACCAAATTGAAAAGGGAAACCTAACTACATCATCAATTACCATCTGGCTATTTTTTGGCAACTTCCATAGCAACGAACCTTTACTAAATAATGTTTAGAACGTTAGAAGTCAAAAAAGAAGTTAATCGTCGGAATGTATAAAGCTATCATAAACCTATCCAGGATCAAGCATAGTTCACGAAAGCAGAGCGCATATCGATATTTCAAATGACAAGGTAAATAATAGAAAAAAGTGCTTTCCATGTTATTGAAGCAGTCGTTAAATCGGAGAGGTCAGCATAGGCAACGCAACTAACAAAAGTTATTCTGGGGCGGGCCGATAATGCAGGCGCCTCTTTGATCTGATACGAACCCCAGGCGTAAGACCTAGGCCCAAGTGACCAGTGGTAAAGCCAAGTCACTTGTTGACCTCTCCTAGCAGTAGGAGAAATAATAGTTCAGGAAAATTATTATTAAAGAAAAAAGTGTATCTGCGGATAGAAAAAAGTGTATCACAATTTCGACAGTATTGAAAGCATTGTCATTCATAGAGCCCGTTTAAACTTTTACATGAGATAGCAAATATCGTTACGACGCGAGTACCAAGCAGGAGCCAGATGGTAAGTACAAATTTCGAGAAGTCTCTTAAAGTAGCCGTATATTCGGTAACAGCGAAGTCTTTCAGATGGAACGTAGCATTGGCAGAGGTACTTGCACAGGCAGTAGGATCACGTTAGGTTGTCCGGAATGCCTAAAATCTGCATCACAACTATTTTTTCAATCTTTCCTTGAGAATTCTACTGCTTTCTGCATTTAGAACTTCTCTAGGCGTCGGATCCATCCTGCCACTCTGTAAAAAACGAAATTAAGCAGCTGAGTGTAATTCTTCTTCTGAATCATCGGATAGTGCAGGATAAATCCATTAGATCGTAGACCGGAAGTCCTGTATATCCAGTACTTGCTGGCACGAACTTCTAGCTCGCCACGAAGTATTTTAAAGCAAAATATTATGTCAGCAACAACTCTCCTATGCAGCAAGGATCTAAGACCTAGCGCTCTCAGACGCTCCTCATAAGTTGGCAAATTTTTCGAGATAGCGTTTTGGTTTAGTCGTTTGTAAACAAGCCTTGTGAAGGTTCTTTGGACTCTTTCAAGTTGTGTGACAAGTTTCTTAGCAGTAGTATTCCATACTTGTGAACAGTACTCTAGACGAGGAAGAACGTAGTTCTTATATAGCTTAGTGAGAATAACAGGATTATCACTATACACATTTCGAAATATAAAATAAAGAGCAATGTGGCCTTCTGCGTAATTTTCGCAACATGAATCGAAAAATCGAGTTTTGAATCTACAAAAACACCAAGGTCTTTAACCAATTCACATTTATTAATAGATGCGTCACCGATAGAGTATTCCGCAGCACGTCCTTCACTAATATGCAAAACGGAACATTTTTCCGAGTTGATAGCCAAATTAAGTTCCGAAGCCCAATATTGTAGCGCATTCAAGGCATTGTTAAGAGCAAGGCGTTTCAACTCGATTGCATTGGCCGTAGATTCCGTACGTTTTGATGTCGTCAGCGTAGATTTGAAGTTTAACATTATCGGAAGATCTGATGACGTCGGATATTCCAGCTGTGTAGAGCACAAAAAGCAACGGGGCAAAACTCCACCTTGTGGTACAGCTAGCACAATGAAGTTTGTCTGAAAATTCGGAACCTACGCAAACAGTCATAAATCTATCGTTTAAATAAGAAGCAAACCAATTCAAAAGGGCTCCTTTCACACCTAGTGAATTCAGCTTGAGGACTAGTTTAGCGTGGGAAACCTTATCAAATGCTTTTGATAAATCTATATAGATCACATCGACCATCTTGCCATGGTTAAGTGAAAGCCTCCAGTCAAACATACTGTCAACGAGATTCGTGACAATAGAGAGTCCTGGGAGGAAACCATGCTGTTCAGGCGGTACAACACCAGTACGAGGTAACCACGCCAAAAACTGCTCTCTTATACTATCTTATACTCCATTACTTAGGAAAGGCAAGGAATTATGCTGATAGGAAGAAACTGAGTTACCGAATAAGCGGCTGCAACTTTAGGAATTGCAGTTACTGAAGCATGCCTCCAAGCGCTTGCAATCTCTCATAGCATTAAAGATATATTAAATATATCAGAAAGTGGCCTGGATAGTTCTTGAGCGCATTTTTTAAAGATGATTGGAGGAATTCCATCACAAGGCTCAGTTAAGGAAGGCTTAAGTTTTTTAAGGATGGTAAACACATCACTGGCTCTAAAAAAGATGTTACTGAAAAAACGTCTGAAGCACATCATTTCAGAAGCGTCTTCAGCAGTGGTTGCTCTATCGCTTACAGAGCCAGATATGATGTCATTGGAAAACACACTTGAAAAATAGTATCCTAAAGCACCTGCTTTGCTTGAGTCGCATGAACAAACGTGATCGTTAATGTCAGTAATATTAGGAACGCCTCCGTTCGATTTCATCTTATTGCGAATGTGCAGATGCAGTCTTCTCACTCTCCTCTCTCTGAAGCATGTTTAGCTAGTTTACGTTCTTTCTGAGCCCAAAATCTTTTTAGATGGTGATCGATGTTGGTACAGATTGCTTTATAGGTGGAGTTGTTCAGTGGATCAGGTAGAGATCGAAAGAAGCGTTCCTTTTGCGCGAGAAGATTACTGATATGCTTGGGAAAAATAGTTCGGAACGATTGTTTTCTTCTGAAAGGGACAAATTGGGCCAGGTTTTTATATAGCACTTTACAGAATCTATGATAAAGATCATCCATGGTTACATATCCATCGAAAATTTGATGTCAATCAACTTCTGAAAGGCTAACTCTGAGAGAGTTAAAGTCAGCATTTAAGAAATCCGGCATGGGAGAGAGTACATGGGAAAACGAATTGAATGAAATATCAAACTGAACGATATTATGGTCAGAGGTGACGAATGGTGGCAAAATACGTGTGTTAGAGACTAATGGGGATGTTGATATTAATGATATCCAAAACCTTGTCTTCATGTGTAGCCTCTTTTACAGCTTGCGTGAAGCCAGCATTCTTGAAGAACTGAAGAAAATTAGCTGATGCCTGGTTTGAAGGAGATAGACTTTGCCAATCTACGGCTAGGTTTAGGTCCCCAAAATTATAGTTTCATTTCTAACCGCAACAAGGGATGAAAGAAAATCGAGAAATTGATCGTCATCAACTATTCTTGAGTTAGGAGGACGAGAGACGACAATAAGTCTGATTTGCCTCAAGTCGGTCCTTGTGCGAGAAAAAATTTCCACACAGAGAACATCAGCCTAGTGATGGAAAGTGTGGTGTAGTATGCTAGAGTTGATGGTAATGCGCAAAACACAACAAACGCCACCTCCTCTACCGCCATTACGCCTATCGAAGCGATGTATAATATAGGGCAAGTTGGCTAACAATTCAGCATCATTAATTTTAGCACTCAACCATGTTTCAGTGATGAAAACCATGTCAGGTTTAATCGTTGATAAAAAGTGATGAAAATGAAGAATTTTACTAACAAGACTCCTAGCATTGATCAGGTAACAAGCAAGCGAAAGTGGATTACCATGCAAACTCAGGCTTTTCCCGAACCCGCATTAGGAAGACTGGGAAGCTCAGAAATATGCTTGAGCTGACTGCGGTAAACGACCCACTCTCTTCTTACCTTACCCCTATTTCTTTCATTAGCCAACTACCTTAGCTCAAACTCTCGCTTCATTTCGTCCGCAGTCATGCTCCTCCTTTCAAAAATGCCTGCTAGCCCAGCAGAACGAAGAGTACGTGCGTTGGCTAATGTCCTCCGCCAGTAGTATTGTGATGGAAGGACGACCTTGAGCATGATCAGAAAATTCCTTTGATACCATTTCACTGAGGATTTTCAACATTTGAAGTGTCACAGGATCCGAAATGCGTTTAGAGATTTTCTTAAAGAGACCCTCGACGCTCAGCATCCTCAGATCCGATTCCAATACACCATCCTGTTGGAGGTGCCAGTACTAAGACCATTTGCCGATACAGATGCAGGCTGTGAAGCTGTGGTTTTGCGGTTTGCACGGGACATCTTAGGCAAAACAGACAAAGATAAAACAGTAAAGTTCTTAAGAACGAAGTGGAACTAATGTATTTGACCCACAGAGAAACCAGCAGTGTATGATAACGGAGCGGCGATAACGCAACCGCTCAGTTCAACGCCGACGTTGAGAATGTAGGTTGAGAATAAGGTTCGTTTCGCCACTAACTTCAAACGAACCTTTTTATAATACTTCACCTCCACGGTGGCTCATTAGTGAAGCGGGGAGGTGTTATAAACTACATTAGTAAACAAAATAGCTTAAAATTAGAAAGAACTCACGCATGAAATCAAGAAGTGAAGTCAACCTGAAAAGGAAGGATAATGAGCCTCGAAAACACTCAATGTAAAACAACACGTAAAATTAGAACAATATTTAAAGACAAGGAGGGCATAAAGCCTACAAAATGGCCAACTGCTGCAAAAGAGCATGCCTAAACGCTATAGTCTTTTTCTGCAAGAACGAAAAAGAAAATATACATCTTATGGAAATAGGGGAAAGACGACGTCACGTTTGGAATAGACATAGTGTATCCACGATTATACGAATAATGGCTATTGCAATATGTGCAGCTACTGTTTATGGATGCCAGCAAATAATGTTGCTTCCATCGGAAAATTCGCACTGTCATTCTTCTTCAGCTAACTGCATAACCCAAAAAACTTCTTGCCAAACTCAATCAGCTATATCGAGAGCTATGTTTACAACTACAAAGTGGTAATTGATCCTTTAATGTACTTAAGACATCGTTACAGGAAACAACACTAACAGGCATTATACTATACAAAGAACGCTGAATACCACTCGACGACAAGAATTACGAAATATTTGAATATTCCTCATGGTTCGAAACTACGATACGATACGAAGAATTTCAGGGCAAAGGGAAAATCACATCATATGACACTGAAGTCAAGTCCAATAGCATCAAACATATATTGGAAATACGAAAATAGAAGCCACTTCAGTGCGCTACAGCCCAATGTGATTCTAGCGAAACGATTCATTTCAGATGGATACACCACGGCCTATTTGACGCAAGGAACAGTTTTTCCTGTGCATGCTCTACAAGACCCGTTAGACTGATAAAAGATACGCGTGCCTGCACACCAGGGGTGTGCGTTAATTTTTTCAGTACACTTTCACCGACCATTTTTTAAAGAAAAATGTTTGTGTTAAAATCGGCAAATTCGGTAAATTCCTTAAATAATCTTCCCTTTACTCCATTCAGTTTAACAGTATTCCCATATGCCAGGTTTCTTTATTTATTGATCTTTTTCGACTCGATCCATATAGAAGTTATATGACTATGCACATCTTCATGTTCACAACAAATAACAACAATCCATCTATCATCAACTCAACTGCTGTAGCCTGTATTACCTCTCGTCCCGCTGATAATCGAGTTGCTCCAGCAGGCGTCAGCTGCGATTCCATTTGTTTCTGTATCGTGCGAGAGTGTTCCAATAGACCCCCCTCACTAGAGGAACACGACGAACGTCTCATCGTTCGATCAAGGCTTTCACGAAGAATTCCGACCAACGCGTTGGTGGGCGTTCTGGCGTTCTCTTGACATCCCGCGGAATCCAGTTGGTGACGACTCTTGTCCAGCAGGTGTCTGCGAAGCGCATTACATGGCCGGCCCACCTATTTTCGACAACTTGTTGACCCATGCGGCAGCGTCTCTGATCTTCGAACGTCGACGAAGCTCGGAACTCCGGAGGCCTCTCACTTGCTTAGATGGTGTCACTCCGTCCTCCCGTAGCCAAGCTGTGCGACGCTGATCGCGTGTTCACCTTGCTTTCGTATAGCTCAGGCCTCTGATGCGTATTTTAGAACAGGAAGAACAGTGGAGTCGAATAGGAGGACGCGGAGTCGGACGTCCTTTGTCTTCTTCACGGCTTCTTCGACGATCCTGTAAGCTCCCCAGGCCGCACGTTTCCTCCTGCTCTGGCGCTAGGTCGTTGGCCTCGTGTAGGCGCACGCAAATAACTTGGTCAAGGAACAAAAATACCAACAATTCTCGAAATATGAGGACGATGTCTATTGCCTATTTCTACTGCAGAAAATAGATCGTTTCCCTCGGTATCGTAACGACACTGCGAAAGCTCATACGAAAAATTTGTCCAAAATGCATTTACATGAAGAAAAAGTAAAATTTTAAACACAGTGCGTAAAATGTTGTTAATTCAATTTAATGGAAATTTTTGTCGTCAAAGTTCGGTAAAAATTCTTAAAGAAAAATGTCGGTAAATCCGGTAAATCGATAAATCGTTAATCGTTAAAGGCACACCCCTACTGCACACCCGCTGAAGACTCAACGAACTGTTACTGCAAACATAACAACGTAACGGAAAGCATGTCTTTGGCACACATTTTATCAATTTCTACAGCAACTGGAATAATAAATGCGGAAATAAAAACAAAATACCGACAACTCGATGATTTGACACCTCTGTCGAAATAGTCTTATTATTCACCAAAAATCTTATTAAAATATACGAAGATATAAAGGATTCGCTCGCAGTATAATTCCGATCTCAAAAATAGGGGTTTGTCGTTGCCTACAAGGGATTGAGGTAGAAATTTAATGCTACTCCGATATTTCAGAAGCAATAGCTCAAGCATCTTGCAAAACCCAATTATTCCCATTACAATGCACAAGAAGCGGCAAAACGAACAAGATAAAAAATTTCTTCTATCAATGCAGAATTATGGAGCAATGCAGGGCTTTGTGCAAACGCGAATCAACGATATTCCTACTCGAAGCCACGATTAACTATAAATCTTCCGTTCTTCCGTTATTCTTCCGTTTGTAAACTACTTACAAGTGTAGGATAACTTTACTAAACCGGAAGACGAGTTCAGCTTACAATTTCTAGACATACATCATTTTAGTGAAATATGTAAAACATATTTTCTTTACACATTTCTCATGCTCGCAGCCATGGCAAGCCTCGCGCTTATCACAGCAACATATCTCAGCAGCAGCCTCCGAGCACAATGCCAATGTCTTCCATACCGACACGGCTACCACTCCTTGTTCCTTTTCATATCCTGCGCGTGCTCTTGAGAGTCATGCGCGGCATCAAAACTATTACCATTTCCACATTGCGAATCACGTTTCGGTTTTGCACCTCATTTTTCCATATTTTACGCACGCTATAGGACAATAAGAATTTCTTTTTCTTCTTCCTTCTAGAGCAAAGCATTTTCCTGTTTTGTCTTAACTTGTTCTATCTTCGCTTTGAATTCAAGAGTCATAGGTTAGAGTCAAGAGTCAGTGTCCGATTTGAAGGAAAAAGTGCCTAATTTGCTTTGGAAACTGATTTTTACGTTGGCTCACTATCGCAAGTCAGTGTATAGGCCAAGTACGCATTCAATTTTCCTTAACATCATGCAGAAGTGGAATGCGCGACTCATTCTATAAGAATTGACTTTCTCCTTCCTTATCCTCTTTTCTTCACTGCTTTTCAACGCTTTGACGTTAGTTAGGTATGCGTGAACTCGATGCTTCCCAGCTCTGCCCCATATTTGATACTACAAACAGAGAGCGTGAGTTAGGGCTCACCTTTTTCTGTCAGGAGCTAGTCCACCTGTCTGGTAATAAAGAATGATTTACTCTCCCAAGAACTTTGAACTTTTCGTTGCTAAGACTGCTCTCCTAGAGTTCTACGTATATTTTCTTTTTATCTAATTCTGCTAATTAAAGTTTATTGCTCCTGTTGTTTTCAAGTAAACACTTGAGTTAGTTACACGATCTCTGCGACTCCTTCCAAAATATTGAAGTATTCGCGAATATTCTATTCATATGGCAATGAGATAACAAATCAATCGGGAAATTTAGAAATGTCGGAGCAGCCTCTATTCGACATCGTGCCCGAACAACGGCTGCTGGCCCCATAACAGGCCTGTGCCGCACAAGATCAAGAAGAAGACAACGATGATCTCGTAATCTTCCCTCCGAACTTTCCTATCTCGATCGAGCCTGCCTTATCGAGATACGGCAAAAGTTCGACGTGCTACTCAGACGCCTGGACGACATGAAAGGACACACAAAATAAACAATGGGTAAGCGGAAATCAACTCAAACAAAATTGACATTTTTTTAATAAGGTAAACGTTTTGGAAATCTATCTGATAGCTCGTTTTAAGGCATTGCCTGATGCCTCCAAAAAAGAGCGGATAAGGTCGACAAAAAGGAAGTGGCTAGGAAAAAACGTATTAAGATACTTAATTCTAATCGACATAAAAATTAATTCACTAAGGATAAGTCGAAAAAACACTAGTATTGCAAAATGAAGTCGGTTTCTCAGGACACACTGGACGCTATTCTAAGGAATAGAAAGGATCAAGCAGATGATATTGGAACCAATCAGCCGCCAACAAGTCGAGCAACTCCAAAGAAACTCTGCATCTTCTGTGATGGTAACCACTACGCTTCGGCCTGTCCAAACTATACGACCTTAAGAGCTGGCAGCGCTAGAGCAGAGCAACGTATAAAATGCACTCGTTGGTCGTTTGATAAAGATCACTTGGCAACGGCATGTAAATCTAAATCGGTTTGCTACTATTGTAACTGCTACTACTGAGTTTGATCGCCACCATACGGCGATCTACCATCACCAATTTACAATGTAGGTGAAAACAAAGCTGGAAAAAGGAAGGCAATACAAGATTTTCACAAAAAGCCTTGCCCTCTCTTGGTAGTGCTTGTTCTTAGGAGGACGTTACTTAAATGGTAATCGATTGAATAGGTAATAAAGGTAATATTGTTGGTAAATCTTTTAGTTGCATGAGAAGTGGGTAAACCTTTTAGTGGTGGTTGCACGAAAAGCAATAAAGTTGTGTACAATTCTCGTTTATAGAAGAGCAAATATTAAATAAATAGCTGGTAAAAAATAGACAGAAACAAAAAATAAAAGACCTCGTAACATGTACCACCCAAGAATGTGTATACTCCTACTCCTCGATTAAACGTTCAGACTTCACAACTATTTCCTTCCATTCTAATTCTTTCCTCGTCCTCTCCAGTACGCATATCTTTTTGGTCATCACCTAATGACAGTACCAATATTAGCATCATTAGTTTTGACTGTCACTTCGCACCTGTATTGGAATATTGTTCGTCATTCTATATGTAGTGTAAGCAGAGTTGTGTAGGTTCTCTGTCGTCTCTATAGGAATATCTGCTATGAGCAGACTTCGGAAAAGGGAAAATGCGCTGCTGTATTGGAATAACTCCTTGGCAGGGTTTGGAAAGGAATAAATGTGCAACCGAACATAGTCGATCTGGAAACAGCACTCAGGAAGACGAAGCGTGCAGCAACCACTACGGCTCCTTTTTCTTATGTCTGCCGGGAGTGTCGTGACAACTCACAATCTTTGGCTCTGCAACTTCTACACCTCGAGCAGAGAGGGCCGGTCTAGCACAGGTTCACGCTAGACTCGGGCGGCCTCGGCTGGCCTCGGTCGGCACGGCCAGTTTCGCCTTGTCTCATCTCTCGGTTCTCCGGCAGTGCGGCAGAGAGGCCCGTCTACAGTCGGTTGTTGGTGGACTCACGGCTAGGAGAGTGGTAACATTATGATTGATGATAATAGGGAAATACGGGGAAATAAATGCTGGAAAGTACGAGGTAACACCTAATCTTCATCATCCTCACCATTTTTATAGACACTCTTTAGCCATCCGTTTCGCATTATTGTTAAGGTTGATTGATGGTATGCAAGGGTCAATTAATTGTGTGCTTAATATTGTACATTAATAAATAATAGTGAAAAAATCTAGTTAGTAATGCAAATAAATATATTAGAACTACCAAAAACATATTGAGAACGTGATGCAGTCTCAAAACATATACTCGCCTTCTGATGGATCAGTTTGACCTTCATCATACCGCCTCTAGTGCGCGAATTCGAGAAGCTCATAATTAATCCTTTACTCGTAGACCTAAATGCACCCCCATGAACAATGCAATCATCGGCGATTTTAAGTGGAAAGACAAACGAAAGATTTTCAAGAAGCTTGTTTTCATTCTAAAGCGTTTGTGCAGCTTTTTTTCTCAGTGAAGACATGAGAGAGGAGAGCTGCACATTAATGCTGTGGTTTGGCAACGTTTTTTGCTGATCAAGTCCTTTTCTTGTGACAAAACTCATTGTATCGCGAAACCATTCAATGAAGGAACTGTTTTGCCATTACTAAGCAAACTTGGTCCTAAATCTCCGAGGACGAAGGCGAAGACCTGAAGACCTAGAAGACCTGCTCAGCCTGATTAGGTATGCTAGAATCCGGTTGGGTTACCCACGCTTTGGGTGCACAGATCAAAACTGCGGGTTTGAATCCGTAAATTCTCAAATCGATTAATTGCCCTTAGATGTATAGCTCAACGTTTTCTAAGGTTTTAGCTTTACTATTTACAATTATAAAATGCGTGAGGCAAAGTCGGAGGAGCCTCCGGCTGTCACATGCAACGAATAGGTTGAATTGCTACCATTCTTGTCTGGGACTGATAAACAGGAAGTCGTTGGTTTATCCGTCCCATACAAGCATGGTACCAATTCACCATGGTGGTATCAAAGGATTGGTTATCCCGAACGAAGCTCGATTCGTCGTGCATGCGACGGACGGTCCACACCTATTCTGACTGCGTTTTCATCAGTACAACTCGTAGAAGCAAAATGCGTGTTGCATCCCAAGCGGGGCTCGACAGGCGCCGTCTTACCATTATATCTCTATTTAAGATTAGCCAAGCCAGGGCAGAACTCATTCCAGCCTAATCTAGTTGAAAATAAGCAATAAGCATCGTGCACCCGTCAACTGCCGACTGAACCACTCGCAAGCGCAGGGCTATAGGAACTGTAAGGGTAACGGGAAATACTACTTGAAAACTTGCTCCGTTATGTACGGCATTCAGAGCATTCTCTTCTTTGGGGTTAAGACAAGCTAAAAGTATTTTACGCCTGAGGAAATTTTTGTGTTATGTTGCTTTTGTGTTAACTAGTGTAGCAAAGCGCCGAATTTTCGACGATATCTTTGAAAAGCTGACTATACTCCTGCATTTGTCTGTTGAAGGAGATTCCGAAAGCGCAAGACACTTTGACAAATCTCGAAATTTGAGTTGATTGCAGCAGTTTTAATCGTTTTCAGCAATGCATTATACGGATGGGTTCCCCATCTGATGGTTTCTGTACGGTTTTTGTGCGAAACGCAGAGTTTTCAACTCTGATTGTGAAATTTCTGTTCATGCTATAGTGATCTTTATATCGATATCGGACACTACCACGCTTAAACAAATCGAACTATAGTAATGACGCATATTCCTTAGGAAAGCCTCGTTTATTTCTTGTTTTAAGGTGTGTCCCACAAAAAGATAAATCCTTCAGTAAAGCAAATCTGTTGCAACTGTTAAAAAATAGGTCTCACAAACCACAAAGTGCTCCTCTAGAAGCGTTTTTTTAAAGCGAGAGGGCCACAGTAGAAAAAACAATATTTGTGTCTGACAGGCAAGAAACGAAAAATTGAATAACCCCGCCCGTTCACTGAGCTTCACCAGACAGAATGTGAGAAAATTAGAAGAGAAATCTAAGTAGTGGCTGAAAATAGATTAATTACCCAAGATTGAGGCTCTGCTCGCGCAGCGAGCAGCTGTGTTTTCATATCGTCGTTCCGCGCAGCTAAGATTAACTGTTTTCAACATTGATTTCCGGTTTTTAGTGTTTCTTTTTTAAGAATGTTCATACATGAAATTACCATGCTAGCGCGCAACAAGAACCCGGTGACAGCAGAGCTCCTGGATGGTTTTGTCTCAAAACTTCCGCAGGAGTTTGCCGCAGAGGTTGAATCAGATAAAAGATCGCGCAGCTTAGTAATTTCCTGGCTTATTGAACTTGCAGCTGACCTAAGGCCGTCGGCTAAACAATGCGATGTTGAAGACAAGATAGGTAAGATCATGGATGTATTGGGTTTGGAGTGTCGGCCAGTGGAAGTGTACCGAATGGGAAGATCTAACAACACGCCAGGCTTGTGAAGTTGGTTTTACCATATCATGCATACTGGATAACAGCACTCTCCAACTCGCATAGTTTGCTTTCTACTGTTCAACCGGAAGAGCCTGAGTGCGGAAGAGCGTATGGGGAGTATGCCTTACGGCAAGAGTGCAGAGAACGCAATGAGCAATTTAATACCAGGGTGTAGGTTGTGTACCGTAGCGAGTTGGCTCGTGTTGAGCACCTACCAAAAACAGGTGGTTCGGAAAAATCTTTTTGAGTAGCAATCCTGACTTAGTGTTCGTAACCGAGACCTGGTTGACTTCGTAAATTTTAACCTCGAGATTGTTGCGCACTATCCATACATTTTTTAGAAATGATCGTTCTGCTAGTAGAGGCGGAGTGTGCTTTCTCTCCAAATGTGCTCTTACATTCAATAAGGTGGTACTACCCTCCCGCCTTCAACTCAGATGTACTCTGCCCCGAGCGTTTTGACACTTCGCTACATAGGAAATTTCGACTTGTTTGGTTTATCGGCCACCTAACTCGAAGGTAAACGACGACATAAGTTTGGTAGATATACTAGTCGATTTGCGTGTGTCAGAAAACATTTCATTCTGCTTGGGATCTTAGTATCGATGTTGACTGGGTTAATTTCAATTGGAATACTCCTGCTTCTCGCAGACTTGTTGGCCTTTTCAAAGCTTATGCGTTAACCGAACACGTTCTAACCCCACTCGTGAAAAATCTATCCAGGATGACAACACTTTCTTTTTCTTCTTCTTCTTCTTCAGCGTTTGTCCCGCTTCGTGGTGGCGCCCGCTATTCTGGTGTCACGACGCCACCGTTCCTGATCCAGCGCTAGATCAAGGTGGACACCACCCACCTTCAAGTCCATATGTAACGTATTAGACCAGCGCTGCTTTGGACGCCCTCTAGGCCGCTTTCCTACTGCCTCGAAGTTAAGGCCTATCTTGCGGACGATGTCTTCTTTCCCACGCAGAACGTGGCCGTACCATTGCAAGCGAGCTTCGCGCATCTTGTCAGCTATCGGCGCGACACCGAACTTCTGCCGAATGACATCGTTTCGGATGCGGTCAGGATGACAGCATTTAATATTGTCATAATGCTGCTGTCTGCTCGCCATTTGCATCTTCGGATCACAACTCAATTTCTTTTGATATTGACATCTTCTTTGAATGCTCCAGAGAAATCCCTCTACCGACTTTACCAAAGCTGACTACAAGACATTATATGAGCGACTATTTACAGTCGTCTGGTGGAATGTACTTTAGGTACACCATTGCTAATGATCTCTACAGGAAGTTCTGGAGGATTATCTACAACTACCTAGCTCAATAACTTCCGGTTCAGGATGTTCAGAAAAGAGGTGTTAGACATCCTACACAATTGACACCCGGTCGCTCAAAAGATTCGTCTGTTTAGTCGACGTGTAATGCTTCAAGGTTCCTCCTTTCCTAGTCCTCACTACAGAGCGATCTGTTATAAACTGGATCGGCATCCACGAAAGTTTACGGCATATCAATAGAAGAGAGCCAGTTTTACCGCTGCAGTAAAAACATCTTCTCACTGATGAGGAGCAAGGTAAGATCTCAATTGATCCTCCTGTGCTTGAGGATGTGCACGTAACTCAGTATTTTGATGAAAAACGCAAGGATGAAGCGCTAGTAACGTATTTTTGTACACTATTTTTATCCCGCTCTACTGGATGTGATGTATATTCCGATATGACAGTGGAACAAAGAAAGGTATTGAAGATTCTTGGGCCCTCCATGTCTATTCCGTACGATGGTATCCCACAGATAGTTTTCAGAAGGTGTGCTCAAGCGCTACATAAATCTTGGCGATGATTTTCAACATCTCGTTGATGTACACTGAAGTTCTATCTATGTGGAAAGATTCTGTCGTTGCTGCTATTCCGAAGCGTAGTGCTCCTCCTCACTTACTGTCGTCGTACCGGCCATTTAGCATTACGTCTTCTCCTATCAAAGTCCTAAAAAGCTAACTCGAGACGAAATCTTCTCTCGGCTGCTCAGAAATCAACTTATTTCTCGCGAGCAACACGGTTTTTTAAAGGTAGCGTCAACCATCACCCTGTTGGCCGACTGCAGTTTTGACTGCACTATGGCTAAGAATGAAGAAGGTGTGCTCAGCCCACCTTCTTTTTACTTTTACATTTTTACATTTTTTTCCACGTTGAGGTAATTTACGTGTATTTCGACTTATCGAAGGCGTTTGATAGGGTCAATAACGATAAGCTGTTGTTTAAGTTAGAGAAGCTGGTGCTAAGGAATTCGCTTTTGAGTTGGCTCCGTTGATACTTGACAAAGAAATATTTGTATGATAGAGCTGGATACTCCTTTTCTAAACATCATCCGTGTGGTGTTCCTCAGCGAGGTGTTCTTTCGCCTCTACTCCTCATAATTACATCATAGACCTTCCCACACCTTCGTTCGGACGTTAAGGTTGCATGCCGACGATAAAAAAGTGTATGGTACACACAATGAAAGCACCATCATTTTGGTCCATCAGGCCTTAGCACAATCCATTATTAATGTGATAGACTGGGGTAAGGCTTGGGACATTTCCGTGACCCTCTATAAAACTGTTACGCTGCACACTGGAAAACTGGATAATCCTGAATATTATTACAGTGATGCGGCTCTGAAAATAGTAAAGAAGATGCGAAATCTTGGAATCCTTAATAATCTTGATGCAAACCTTATATCAACCGGACAATTCAACGGGCGTATGCGGCCGTCTTTGCGATATTCAGGAACTTTGAGAGCACCGATCCTATTATATATTCTACAAGACGTATGTCATTCCTGTTTTGGAGTTTGCAAAGACATACAAAGATGCTTCAGAGGTGAATTGAGAAAGTCCAACAAACTTTCACGCAAATTTCACTATATCGTTGCAAACCGACCCGAACTACCCTTTGTTCTTTCCAAGTTGTTCATTCTGAACGGTTAAAATATTTCATTCTCAAAAGTTTGCTCTGCTGACGAGTGTTTAGAAATGTAGCTTATGCTTCAAGTTGCTTAAAGGTGATCTGAAACGGCGCTCGAGCAAATATTGGTGCTTCCGTCTTTACCGTGGGCATACTTTCTCGCTATTAGTTGAGAATCCTAGAAACAGCAGGAATCAATTCACGAAGTTCTTAAACTCGCTGTTTTTTTTTTCGGGGAGCTAGATGGTTGCAAAAACTTCCCGATCGCTCTTTTGAAAGGCTCGAACATATCCGTGTCCAGAACTAGATTGAATAATATCAATCTTCTTTAAGTTCCTGGCACTCCTTCTAATCGGAGCGGGTGACTGGTAGTTCTCTTTTCGCTGATAGAATCATGGCCACCACTAGCGTTTTATCTTTCTGTTCCGTTTCGGTCTGCACTGCGTTTCGACGAAGCTCGCAACATGCTTTTTGTTCCTGAAATGGTTTTTGTCTATTCTCGTGGACTAGGAGAGTGGTTGTAGTCCCATATTCACACTTTCGCACATTCAGTTGGACTATTGTTGATAAGAGCTTATCTGCCAATTTTTCTCTCTTTCGTGCGTTGGCGAAAATAAGAGATATTTTTATACGGGATGAATTTATGTAAACTGTCGATCTCCTTGTTGTGGGACACGCCTTATCTCTTTTTGAACATTTATATCTCTTCGGCCACTGTTAGGATGATAGAGTATTGATAAGTAGGCTTGACATTTATTATGGATTACGGTAGTCACTGTGGGACGCAATGACAATGCGGCTGTATTGGCGCGGGAAGTGGCGGCGAGGAGCCCGCCGCCGTGTGTCTTCTCTGTTGGGGCCGGCTTGGAGATCGCTAGGTCTCGTTTCTCTGCTGCTACCGCTTCTCGGGTGAAGGGGAGAAAACCTGAAGTTTTCTGCTGAGCAGAACGTTTTAGCCGGCTGGTGGACTAGGGCAGGAGTCCTTGAATCCCGTTGTGTTTGACTCCCCGAAATTCCAGCGCCGTGAATCCCGCGCCGCTACGCCGCATCGGCTCTGGGTGCTACACTAACGTCTTACGCCAGTAACCGACAGAACTAGTGGCATTTATCTCACCATCGACCGGACATCTCACTTCACTACCATCCATTCATTGCACTGAACATTTCTCACAGTTTCCTCGTTTTGTCTGTTTGTAATAAACTTGTTTTCATTAATGTGTTTGTTGTAAAAGAAGAAAAGGGTTTCAATCCGAAGTACGTAAACCAATAGCCTCATCGGATACTTTCGCTGGGACAATCACGCAACTTCTGGGTCAATCCGGTGAGGTTTTTTGTTATAAGCTGTTTTGGATTGGGTCTGACACTAGCGAGGACTCGTTCATGTAAGTATCTGCCTAGTTTGGTGTTGTTGTTTTTGAGACTTGCTGCGGTACACAGGCATTCAGCGTCTGTGGTGTAGCAAGGTCAGCGTGTGATTAGCGTAGAGCTCTAGCTTGGCGCTTCGACCACCGCAGTGGTTCTGAGAGAGCACCCCAGAAGGTTTTTAACGAAATTAGAGGGGAACCTCTGCTCAATTTTTTAGTCTAAAAGTTGTGGAGCACTCTCAAAACCATGATGACAACACCGAGTGGCGTGGACGAAACGTGTAATTCTGTCGTGACACATGGTGATGTTGAAGAGGAGAGGGACGCGCAGGCTCATCTCGTTATTTCAGAAGAGCGTGGAGCTCAGTGCCGAACCGAGTGGAGCAGCATCACGATGTGGTGATGGACGGCGAATTGGAAGCCGAATTCCAACGGTTATGTGGAGGGGAAGAAAGCGTCAGTACTATCCAGGTATGTACCCAGCTTGAGAAAGCGGTGAAAGAGATGTGTGTGCGAGTGATGGCAGAGGTAGCCAAGCACATGCGTACTAATAACCCCAACCGTGTTTTGATTGAGGAGATCACCAGGGACTCCGTCACTAGAGTATTGGGGCTAGTGCAAAGGCTGCGTTCGAGCAGTAAGAAAGGCGCAGTACTAGCGATGTGGACCGAGGTTGTACTTGATAGTCTAGAGTGTGAGTCACGGAGTACTTTTGTAGAACACCTCGCGAAGTTCATTGAAGCTAGGGACCGCGTGAGAATGCTCGTGAGAGATAGTGAGCTGTCAGTGGAGCAGATTCCTGACATAATTCAGAGAGCCCGAGACCTGAGGGGGACCAAATGGAACGATATTTGAAATATATTGCGTGCGAGCCCTGCGGCAAAGGAATCGTGTGTTTCAAGTGTAAAGAAACCGGCCATTTAGCGGGCGAGTGTAGTATAATATCCTTCGGATCCCCGCTTTAATTTGAGTGTAGCGGTTGGGGCATCCGAGATATTGCGTGTCTATGTGCAATTCATTTGACGGCTACTTAAGAGAATTCGACGCTCTCATAAATTTCCTGACATAATCCACGAAGGAACAAGAGTTGTTGCAGAAGTTGCATCGCCAAGAAATGGAGTTGGAAGAGTTGCGAGCCCTCCGCCGGCGAAATAAGGCTCAGCAGATGGAGCTACGAGAGCTCAAGGACAGGTCGCACGGGGACTCGCAGGCTGTGGAGCAAGCGGCGGCTGTGGAAACTCCCGGTATGTTTCATCACCAGCGTAAGAGAGGTTTAGAGGCCTTGGCCGCGTTGACGCCGAAAGCATCGGACCGCAATGTGGGCGAGTTGTTTCAGGATGGCTGAACAGATCTGTGAACGGGATGGCCTGGACCCTGCCGCAGCACAGGCCCAGTTGGTCACGTCATGGACCGCCGATGAGGAAAACCGGTACGTGGTTGATTCCAGAGAATTGTGAGGATGAGGCAAGTGGCAGTGAGAGAGGTGCAGAGAGCCCGAGACCTGAGGGGGACCAAATGGAACGATATTTGAAATATATTGCGTGCAAGCCCTGCGGCAAAGGAATCGTGTGTTTCAAGTGTAAAGAAACCGGCCATTTAGCGGGCGAGTGTAGTATAATATCCTTCGGATCCCCGCTTTAATTTGAGTGTAGCGGTTGGGGCATCCGAGATATTACGTGTCTATGTGCAATTCATTTGACGGCTACTTAAGAGAATTCGACGCTCTCATAAATTTATAACATTTTTTCTCTTCTCCTCTCCTACTTCGCCGTTAATAATACTGAATATCTTCCCAATTTTTCCGTAAATTCCTCGTAAGAATTTTGAACTTTTGAGTGTTCCTGTAGAGGATTATTCAGAAAAAATCCAATACTATAAAAAATGTTTGAGCGGTGTGGAGTCTGAGCGTTATAGGCAGTTCCCTCTACGGGAACACTCAAAAGTTCAAAATTCTTACGAGGCGGAATTTACGGAAAAATTAGGAAGATATTTAGTATTGTAGCAAGGGCATGGCGAAGGTCGGAAACGGGCAAACAAGAACCTCGCTTTCGGCGCGGTTGAGCGGGAAAGCGTGCCGGAGCCGCCGAAGCATCGTTGCGGGAAGGCAATAATAGAGAGGTACTCGAATGTCCTGCACTCGGAAGGAAAATGTCCACTGATGGAGCTTTTCGGAAGGGAATGGAAGGGACTCCTGGACACAGGGTCCGAAATTTCCATTATTCCAGCCAAAGTGATACTCCAAGCACAAAGAGATGGGTATGATATAGATCGCGATATTCCAGAGTTTCCTATAGATCGGTGTATGATGCCTCAGTGCGATGCGGTTCGCTACCGTTGTGGAGGTGAAACTAAGGGAACGTGGTAATGCAGGACAAGAAGTTAGGACGTACGTGTCAAAAGCGGAGGACGAGGAGGTGATCGTAGGTCCCAATATCCTGCCGCTGTTGGGATACCACTTGGTGCGCCGGGAGTCGAGACCCGAGGGCGCCGTAAGCCATGAAGAGGCTAGACGGGAAGAATCCGCGGAGACAAAGATGCCGGCCAGTGTAGCTTCTGTTATGCGCAGGGCGTATGTTGCCCCCGGCACGGTAGGGTGGATACCTTCAAAGGGGTGTACTGCCAACGCTGATATCATGCTAGACTCAACCACTGAAAAGATATTGTCCGGTGGGTGTCACCCGAAGATGAGAGGTTGTGTGAAAGTACCCGTAGCCAATAGGTCCAGTAAACCGTACGTGTTCCGAGAAAACGAGAAGGTAGAAAACTGGATTAGTGACCCCAAAAATTGGGAGCATGCTATGCACACATGTACCCATAGATCTGCTGAGAGCGGACGGAGAAAAATTACCACCCGAAGCCAGAATGTCCAAGCTGCAGCAGTACCTGACTGACGACGATCGGGACAGAGCTCTAGTCACGAGCTCTGGGAGGTGACTGAAAGCTACAACGACGTATTCGCCGTAGTAGATTGAGAGCTGACCCAGATTTCATGTTGCAGCCTGAAATAAATCCGACAGCGCACCAGACCAGGGGTGAGAGCAGAATTCAAGGAAATCATCGGAAGTCTGCTGCAATGAGGTATTATCGAACGCTCCACGTCGCCATGGGCTTTCCCGGTGGTTCTGGTGAAGAAAAAGGACGGTTCTATTCGCCTGCGTGTGGATTATCGGGAGCTGAATAAGCATATTAAGCAGAATGCCTACCCGTTGCCCACACCTGACGTGACGCTGCAGAGCCTACAAGGGAAGAATTGGTTCACTTCCCTGGACATTTGCTCAGGCTGTTGGCAGATAGCCTTGTCCAAAGATGCCAAAGAGAAGAGCGCGTTTACGACATCTGAAGGACTGTTCCAGTGCACGGTCCTACCCTTCGGGCTTAGTACCTCACCTGCTGGGTCCAGCCCCTGATGGATAAGGTCTTGTGTGATATGAAGGATAAGGAGGTCTTCGTGTATATCGATGACATCCTTATAGCAACCGAGAGTGAGGAGAGGCACGTCGAAGTGGTGAGTAAGGTGCCAAGCGTAGACGGTAGCCAGTCTGAAGCTGAAGCCACAAAAATATGTCTTCATGAGACCCCGAATTAGCTCCCTGGGCCACATAGTGAATGCAGCCGGCGTTCATGTAGACCCGACGAAGGTTGAGAAAGTGGAGAAGGCCTACCTCCGTAGCTGAACTGAGAACCTTTCTAGGCCTCTGTAGCTAAGCTCAGAAATTCGCAGACGTCGACCGCCGGCGAAAGTGACGTCGCGGTTTAACTGCCGGAGCTTTTCTGGGGAGGATCAGCGTACATGCGTCGATCACCACTTCACAAACCGCACCGCAACCAACGGGTCAGCCAAGAGCTATGATGCAGCGTAACTAACTTATCCTTGTTGAAGTGCTTATTGCCAATTGTTACTCAAAAGAACTTAAAGAACGATCATGACCCGACTGCTAGGTGGGGCCCACTGTTAAACGTGAACTTTACTTGAACCCAGCTTCGAGAAATGCTCCTTAAGCCTTAATGACGAACCGAGAACGTATCCAATGCCGCGAGCACGTAGTCCTAGCCGAGGTAGTTCTTACGAAGAATCACTTCAGGGTTATCCAAACTTTGTTTAGACAAGCTTAGGAATATCAGAGAATCATCCGCATACTCCTCTTCGGATTTCGTGTAATCCTGATAATCAGCGTTCTCGGGCTGACAGGAGTCTACCAGTTCAAACAGGATCCTTGACAAACCCTGTTTTCTGGTAGCGATGAAGACCAAAAATGCTAGTCGTAATTCTGATTCCAATGAATTAGAATCAATTCGCAATAGTCACGGAACTGTTAGAAAGCAGGGGGCAGGTGTTCTCGCACACCCTGTAATAGTTGTGGAGGTTACGGTCCTTCCAGGCCAGAAATATCTCCACATAGCCTCCACGATATCTCATTGCAGTCGAATACTTAACGAACACTGAAATGGATTGAATACCGCCCTCCATCTTCCTTTATCATATCGGTGGAAGTCTATAACGTGTAACTCGAATTGACGCTGGAAAAGAACCGTAAGTGCTGTTTTTAGTGGAAGACTAGTCTCGCAAACGTAAAAAAAAACTAGGCCAAGTGGCTATGATTTTCCTTGTCACTAATTTTTTAGGCAGCTATGGTATTCCCCTTCATGTGCGATCGCGGTGAAGGGGTGAACATCACTGTCAACATCACTTGTTAGTGATGGCTAACGGCATAAATGGTCACGCAGCACGCGATGCTTTGTCGTGTATGAGCGGCTCCCATGTATCCCTTGCCAGGAACATGTGAGTAACCAGACCACCGCCATGGCTCAAACAACTAAACCCGCGCCCCAGTCCTCCGCTCGCCGGAGCTGACTTTTGTCGGTTACATCCACCTCCGGCAAGGAGCCATCTAATCTCGGAGTTAAACTATCAGGACGTCATTAGAATCGGACTACCGGAAACTCCCTCCCACTACGACACGGAAACTGCCTATTCGTTTGAACTTATAACTGTCGTTCGATTGCATCTGAGCAGGATCTTCGGCCACTGCTTTACAGAAGCCGCAACAGCAAACACGACGTTATCGCCCTGCAGGAAACGAAACGCAGAACGGAAACCATAAGGACCGACCACAACGAGCTTCTCATTATCGGAGCAAAGGTGGACAGAAAGAATATTGGCGGAGTTGAATTTCATTCGACAGTGCGCCACCTAGTAGACTCTTACAAGATCATTAGTCCGCGAGTAGCTGTTCTTCATCTGGAAACCAAAGATCAAGGAACCATCTCCATCATAAATGGTTATGCTCCAACATCTGCGGCCACAGACGAAGAAAAGGAGGTATTCTGCAGGCTATTCGAAAGGACTGTCAACGACGAGAAGAGCTACTACAAAGTTGTCGTTGGGGACTTTAACGCTATCGTCGGTACGAATGATCACGACGAATGGAGGCTACCTGGAAAAGCCCAAATGGAGAAACACGTTCAGAGATCGACCATGTTCTTACAAACAGACGCTGGAGTCTGTTCGACGTCTCAGTGCTGCCTTCATTTGACACCGGCTCCGATCACCGTCTTGTCCATGCGAAGCTGACTCTCAAAAAGAGGATGTTCAAGCGTGACAATCATAAAGCAGCACCGGTGAGGGTCCCCACATTCAAGTCTTAGGAGTTGGAATATGCAATAAAGTCGTATGCTTGGAATCTTCTTGAAGATCCATCGGAAGACTACGACCTTCTCTCCAAAGGACTGTTGAAATGTGATAGCAGCTCTCGCGAAACCACATTACCGTCTGCTTCAAGACTCAACGCACATGCGATTAAGCTCTTGGAGCAAAGAAGAGCTGTTTAACTGGATCCTAATGCTTCCTATCTGGAAAAAGTCACCATCTCGAAGGCCTGTCGAATTGCAGTGAAGGAGTCCATTCAAGCCTACAGAAGGTTGAAGCTGTTAGAAGACGCTGAGAAAGGTTCAAGCATAAAGCGCTGCCAACAAAATCTCTGCGATCAGAAGGCAATAATATCAGCCCTTGTGGATAAGGATGGAACAACGCAAACGTCTCGAAGAGCGATGGAGGCCATCGTTCAAGAACTCTATGCAGATCTGTTTCGTTCTTCCAGCACTGTCCCAAAATGCTTGATGCCACCAGCTGAGGAAATACCTCCCATTCTGCAATCAGAAGTTGCTCATGCTATCAGAAGGATGAAGCCGGGCAGTGCTCCCGGACCGGACGGCATTTCTGCTGATCTCCTTCGTGCGGAAGGCAGTGCCCTCTGCTCACTTCTTGCCAAGCACTTCAACCACTACCTGCGGCTTGGTAGGATGTCGGACTCATGGAAGGAGTCGAAAACGGTTCTAATCTTCAAAAAAGGTCAGCAGGAGGATATCAACAACTATCGACCCATCACTCTCCTCTCAGTTGTGTACAAGACCTTCACCAAGATATTGCTTAACCGCATGGAGCGTTGCTTGGATGAGTATCAGCCAGTGGAGCAAGCAGGGTTTTCCAAGGATTTCTTCTGCATGAACCATATCCAGACTGTCTGACATCTCATCGAAAGGAGCCGCGAATACCACATCCCACTTGTCCTCGTCTTCGTGGATTATCGGAAAGCGTTCGACTCTGTGGAAATCAACGCCATTCTGAACGCGCTTGTGCATGCTGGCCCTACATCCGACTTCTCGACGAATTCTTCTCGAACACATCGACCACCATCCAGTTGTTCGATCGAAAGCTTAAGATTCCTATTGGGAAAGAAGTACGGCAGGGAGACACGATTTCTCCTAAGCTATTCACAGCGGCACTCCAAGATACCATGAAGGACTTGAACTGGGATGATAAAGGCTACCCTGTCGACGGTAAACGGATCAGCAACCCTCGCTTCGCCGACGATATTGTTCACATCTCTACTGCACTGCAGAAGTCGAGGAAATGCTGAACGAGCTCAATGTGGCAGGTATGATGATTGGATTGGACATGAATATGTCCAAAACGCAATTTATGGTCAACCAGTGGTGTGACACGGGGCTCGTAAGGTTAAATGGTGTCGCTCTACAACAGGTCGACTCCTACGTCTATCTGGGAAGAGAGCTGAACATGGATAACGACCTCGCTCCTGAAATCGCCCGCAGGAGACGCGCAGCATGGGCAGGCTTCAGTTCGATTCGCGAAGTCACCGATCAGGTCAAGGATGCCGGCCTTAAGGCCTCGATATTCAACGCCTCTCTACTGCCTGCGATGTGTTACGCACGGAAACCTGGCCCGACAACAAGACAATCGCCAGAGCTAGCAAACTACGCATCGTGCACTGGAGAGATGTCTTTTAAGGACAAGCCTTCGTCAGCAATGGCAAGAAGGCCTACGAAGCTCGGAGCTGCGGGAGAAGTCGCAATTAGCAGACCCGCTGCAGTAAATGAAGAAGTCCAAATATCGCTGGGCCGTACACCTGCTTCGACGAAAGGACGATAGATGGAGTCTCCACAGAATGGCTCCCGAGTGACCATAAGAGATCACTGGGACGACCGCCAGCGCGATGGGCAGACTCATTCTCAAGATCTTTCAGAGAGCGGAGTCTGCCTCACTGGATGAATGCAGCCAGAGATCGAGCGGTCTTGAAGAGTTGTGGTCCCCGCTGAGAAGACCTCCAGCCGACAAAAGAACCATCGAAGTATCAAAGTAAGTAAGTATGATATTCGAACACATCAAAAACAAATTATGCAAAGGGAACGCCAAAAATGTCAGCAGGAGATCGAACCCGAATGCTTGGAGCTTCAGTCTTCTTAGAAACAATTGGTTGTGCTCGACAACCATCCTGGTCACTGGAAGCTGGAAGGCTAGCCGTGTGGAACGCGGTTCACCTGGTGTCCCAGGTCCACGTCACTGACGGCGTATTCCTCCAAAACGACATTAAACCTGTTGCTGTTTCTGTTGTAAAGAAACAGCAGAATGGAATCACAGGATGTACCTCTACGGAGGAGACTACCTTCAGCTCCTCTACATCTTGTCGTGATGACCGTGGGCGGTCCCAGTATGTTCACGAGACAGACCTTTCCTCGAATAACTAGCCTGGATCTGAATTGCAAAAATGAAAGCCGTGTTATATATTGTTTTAAGACACATAACCTTACAGTGGAATGTCGCCGTATTGAAGTTTAAGGAAGCATTGATGATCGTTATTGACTTACTCTACGAAGCTATTCGACGGGGTATACATGTCATCGTTATCGAACGTATGCATGGGGAATCTGCGTAGGCACACGTTATTCTATTGACTTTAAACGAACTACATGAAAAAGTCACTAGCGTGTTAACGTAACGATTATAGACTATATCAAATAGCCTCCGTGACTCATCTCTACCTTCAATGCTCCTTCACTGTCTAGCAGGAAGCGACCTCGTATTCTTAAGCAGAAGGTACCTTAACATCGTAATTAATCATTTTATTAGAATCGACATTACAGATGAGAAGTCCTCCACGCACTTCTCTATAACCAGGGAACTGCTATTTGTTGTCGCTTGATTAACCTTCGCCTGTAAACGACGGTGATTTATCTCGAATAGAGTAGAAAACCATTGTTATAGAGTTCCATACCTGTCCGCCTCCGCTCGCATTTCGTGGTCGAAGAACCACTAAGTTATATTTGTACAAAAGAAATCCAGCTGGTGAATATGCATTTTTTTACAAAGACAGGGAAAACTCCCACATTTCCAATTTTAAGAAATTGTATCGCATCGAACTTGTAGGCTTGATGCCTTGCAGATCACCAACAACAACCATGATTGCTTTACGACAAGAGCGGCAATTCGACGCCGGTCGAAGTCTGCGAATGTCTGAGAGGCACGCCACATCTGGCGTCCAATGAAGTGCATCGTACGTATCCCCGCGAGCCATACGCCACACCACGGAAATTCGACGCCACTGCGCTGTGAATGTGGGAGTTCCCAATCCCAATTGCCGGAGGTGCCCCTGCACACTCACTGAGCGGTGGCCCCGCGCTGTGGTGCAAGCACAATGAACCACCTATGTTACAACATGAGTGGACCACCGTGCTGTGAAACCGTGCATGAGCCTTTAAACTGCAGGAGCAGCATAAAGTAATACTGATCAGTAGAGGAGCAATCGTTAGATACAATTAATAATTAAATGGCTTATTACTAAACCATCTTAATGTGCAGAAATAATTGCATACGTTAAAAAGCAGTAGCAAAAGGAGAGAAGAGCATGGATTGAAAAACCTGAAATGTTTTACCAAAAAATCAGCAGTAGGTTTTTCATAATGGACAGTTTCTAGGGAAAAGTTTCAATTCTGCCATTTCAGGCGAGTCGTATAGAGTTTTCGGCATGAGTGCGAACCGCACCTAAAACCGATTAGGGATTTAGGACAAACCCAGCGATTAATCCGTCGCAAAGCGTCGCGCTGTTATAACTTGCTTCAAGTTCATTTGTACGAATTCTATCTTATAGCAAACCATTCCCCTTTCCAAGACGCATCCGACAGCTTCTGGCAGCGTTCAATTTGACAAATATTGACCTAGTTCTGAAGGATTTTCCACTGGACCAAAGTGCTAATTCTGGGGGAAGGCTCGCTGCAAGGGAGGCGCATCCGGCCAGTATCATAGTTTGTGCATTCATCACAAGCGTCTCTCGTTTTCTTGCATACAGGAGTGAAGATGAATCAGTAAAACTATCTGTACTGTCCTAAAGAAGCAACTGGTTCATTGGCTCGAATCCCACCTCGAAAGTGCCGTGCCAACTTGGAAGACTTCATTTACTCTATATATGAAATACTCTATATGAGAAGTTTTGGAGAACCAAGCCTGCGCTATTTCCCACAAAAGTATGAAGCCAGTTAAGGATGATCTGGGCAAAGCATGAAACGAAATCGACGTGGACTACTTGCGGCGCACCGTCGGTGCCTTTCCTCGCCGTTTTTGCCCCTGCATTCGCAGCACAGAAGCCCATACAAGACACAAGTGATGCTATTCTGTTCCCTAGATCATTGTTGACATTTCATATATAAACTTATCAAATTTTATCATGTGCTGTTAATTCTAACGTTTACGTTTAGTGCGTCAATACTTTTTATGCACCCTGTATAACGGCAGATTGCTATACCATTAGACCGTCAGCTTTATTATTGGTTGTTCGTCTGTTCTCATAGATGGCATGAACTGTATATTTTTATGTAATAGTGATTGCGCGGTTTGCATTATTATATAGTGCTTTAAAGGCTAGTTTTTAGACTATACTATCTTCTTTCAAGAACTGAACGTCCTTATTAAAAACAAGCTAGTAAAAATTGGATTAAAAATGGACAGACGAAGAGTGCATTATCGGCATATTTTATTTTTTGACTTCCGAAAGGAGACTGCCTTAGTGAACGCAAGTGTCAGCATTCGCATGTTCCTTTCGCTCTGGAAATTTTAGTGTTTAGGATGCGTCACATACAGGTCGTACAGTCACTACTGATGGCGTCAAAGTAAAGGCGTCGAATCGAAATTAATCGACATGTGACGTATTCGAGAGATGGCATAGAGGTACGGCATGTCGAGTTCAACCGTTTGCCTGCACCTACAACAAACTGGATGTTTGCGTTCCCCTCGAATTAAAGACATCCACCTCACCAAGCACGTTAACATATGCGAGGGCATAGTCTGCATTCTGTCACCAGTTATCGAAAAAATCAAGAAAAAACGCCCTGAACTGCCCTGAGTAGATGCCACATCCACATTACAGCCCTGACATGGCAGCATCAGATTACCATTTGTTTCGCTCATTCTCATTGTTTCCCTTCAAAATCATTTGAATGGTGAAACTTTCGATTCCGATCAAGCTGTTAAAAATGAGTTGCACCAATTCTTTGCTTTTAAAAACCAAGGCTTTTTCGAACGTGGAGTTTACCGAAAGATTGCAGAAGGTCATTCAACAAAATGGTCAATGTATCATTGATTATTGTTGATTGTTAATATAAACAAATTCACTTTAATAAATACGAAGAAACGACATTAATTATCGAACAAACCTACTAATCGAGTTCATCCACCGTATATAATAAAACATTTCTCATCGTCACTACAACACCTTATAACCACAGAACAGTCACAGTAAAGCATAGCGAAACGCGTTACGTACCTACACTCCTCCCAGCAGTCATAAAATACATAAGGAACTACTGGTGGTACCTATAACGCATGACTCACACCAACAAGCATCTCATTTCGATGCCCTTTCAACACGAAATATCAGAATCAGAATTTTTTCATCGGAAGTATTTATTCCCCCTAAACAACCATGTATGTACAAGTAATGGATAGCGTGGGCGTTCCCGTGTTCTCATCTTCTTCGCCCGTATCCGCCGAATCCTCCGAACATTCCGCCTCCAGCCATCGCGTCAGTGGCATAGTAGCACGCTGCTCCGGTAGCCGGGTTCATTCCATAGACGGTGCTAAGGATTTCGCATTTAAAGGCGAACTCGCCCAGCTGGAACAGGTTCACTGCGGCGCAGTCGAACTCTCGACACGCCTCCTTGCACTGCTCGATGTTCTGGAAGAGAAATTCTTGAAGGTTCTGTTCAGCCAGCGGAAGAACTTCTGTGGGAGCTAGGAGTGGGATGTCGATAAGATCGGCTCCTATCCGAGCAGTTTGGGAGTTTTCCTGGCTACTTAATGTGTGAGGCAACAAAACGTATGCCCTAGATCTCAGGATCGCGTTTGTCATACATTCGTATTACATTTTTTTGTCATACATTCGTTAAGGGAGGTGTACAGTTTTCCTCCTTTGACTCAACCTCTGACATATGGTTTTGTCAGAGAAGGAGAATGACAACACATCTCTGACATCGGTGAAAATTCAAAACGAATGTGGAACACACCGATAGACACACCAGCGGCATTAAGACGTCTGTTTGAGAAGAGAATGTCGGAGGCGACAAGCTATTCCATCCACTCGACTTCCTAGCTTCTTTCAACTATGGCATATAGTTGAGCCTAGCTAGACCTGACCGGATCTTGCCCCAGCCGTCTACTTCCTCCTAACAAAGTATATTTGGAGGCTGAGTAAGTGGAAATCGGAGGAGATCAAATGGAAGTATTTCAATGTTGCCGCTACGGGGTTTCAAAACGGGTTGGTTTTACGTCATGTTGCCTTGGGTGGGCCTTATCTGGGCCTGTTATCTCACACATCCGAAACAGCCGGAGCACCATCACCAGCAATTTCACTACTTCGGCCAGAATTGTCCTTCAAAAGCGAGGAGCTGCAGCCACGGGTTGACGTCGTGATGTTTCTCGAATCGGCCCATCGACGTTTCTAGTTCAGTATCACTTTAAAGTATTGAAAAATGGCTCCAGATCATAGCAAAGTGAATAAGGTATTACGGTAAAGACCGAAATGCACTAAACCTCTCTACCTTTTCAGCGAGCTTCCAGATTCAATGCACTTTCGGTGAGAAATGGCGAAACTGAATTCTACTACTAACCATAACTCCAAAGGTTTCGATGATGCTGCCATGTCTATCAAACATATCATGCTTGATTGAATTCGACCAATTTCTAGCCTTAAAATATGGGAACACTCTTTGGTAGCCGCTTTGCTCTGCAGAGAGGGGTATTTTCCCAATTCAGTCATACGGGAATATGCAGGAATAAACCTATCACAAGCTTACCATGCACTTCGGGCCCTAACTCCCTAGAAGTTGTCACATTTCATTCGCTGCAAATGCGCAGCGAATACTCACTGTAAGTTACGGGAATACTCTGTTGACTCGCCTGCACATTGTCGATGTCGTACACCTTCAGTCCTCTGCACTCCATCCGCTGCTGCAGCATGTAGGCTCGCTGTCCGACGTAGGCCATGGCGGGAAGGTCTAAATTGAAGGGAATGCTGCGATAGACAACCGTCTTGGTCGTCCTCTACTTTTCCCACGGCCCATTCCAGTCGACTGCACAGGGTGCGGAATTAATATGCTGGCAGTTTGTTGAGTGCTTAGTTATGATGAAATTTCTACGCAGAGCGTATGTAGTAGGAGGAAGCCTCTCCCAGGAAAATGACCTTCCACAGTTTTTCGTTCCTCAGGAAATCCGAAATGGTACGCTATTTAGCGTTGGAAGAAGTCACATAGGGTAACGCAAGTCGATCAATCAGGGCAAGGTGTCCGTTCGTTTCCAGCATTAAACTGTAGGTTAAGGAAGCTGTCTATGATTCCTGCCTTTGTGATATGCTTCCTTATTGGCAAGCGACTTTTCTTCCTTTCTACTAGCACAAAAGGTATGACATGGGTTTTCAAAAGCACCTCCAAGAGAGAGTATAAACGAGCAAGTTTCACATTTTCTGTTTTTCTTTTCTTTTGACGGCGGTTTAAGGATGGCTGTCACGCAGCTTCAGGTTAGACCTTAAATATGAAAAAAATGTTACCAGGTTTTTCTCCACCTCATGTATAGAGTGTAAATCGCTTCGAATAATGCTGTACTTTTTCGTTCTACGCTCCCTTGTGCGTCTACAGATAGAAGCCTCTTCAAGAGTTACTCAAGGCATCCGTCGAAGGTTCATCTCAATTCAGAATGTCTCTCCTTTTTGTTCGGAAGCAAAAATTGAACTGCCGGAACGAGGCTGATCGAACTCGTTCATCATTTGACAGGCAATTTAGTCGAGTCCCTCATCCATCCTGTTTCACCTGTCGTCGTCACATTGGTCATCGAGCTACTAGAGCGGTAGCCAGCAGCGTCTCCATTCGTCTTTGTCGCGCACCAGAGTGCTCCAATGGATCCTTCACGAGGGACACGAAGAGTATTGTATCATTCGTTCAACGCGTTGAAGGCATCCAGGTGCTCGAGTGTTTTGTTGGGACTGCGAAACACACACTACAGAAATGATTTTGTATAGTATGATTTCGTGTTCTTTTGACATTCCGCATGATATCTTTTGTGACGAATCTCGTCCACCGGACCCTGCGAAACGCATTTCATGGCCGTCCTAACTATTATAATCCTTGACGACTTGGCCCATGCGACAGCGTCTCTGATCTTCGAGTGCCGGCGAAGCTCTGAACTCCGTAGGCCTCTCACTTGCGTGAATCGTGTCACTCCGAGCATTCGTTCTCTCGATTGCCCGCTGGCGCGTTCATCCTGCTTTACCACACCCAAGATATCTGAAGCGTGCGTTAGCGAAGGATAAAGGATAAAAAAGGATAAATGACGGTGTTACTCAATCTCTTTTAGGATGCGCCAGCTCATTTTACTTCTACGGAATGTCGTGGAGGCGACATGAATGCGTATTTGGCCATACAATGACTTGCGGCGGCCAACCGATGAAGTAGTCAGCGCTTTATCCTACCCAGACAAGTCTGGTACCAATTCACCGACCCCGGAAGGATGGAAGGCTTGGTTGGCCTGGGCGGGAAATCCGAACCAGGAACCTGGTATCGCGTGCACGCTGCAGTCGGCGCCTCCTCCGGCAGCGCTACACTAGCAAAGGAACAACAGTGAAATCGACTAGGTGAAGACGCAGCCGGACGTTCTTCTTCTTCCCTGTCCTTATTCAGCCATCCTATCCTACGCCGACTAAGAACTGGTGATCGTCATACGAACTTCTGTTGTCGCTCTAAATGAAGACAGTCTTTCCATATTTCCCTTCTGAATGGCGTGACAGCTTTATCCAGTCGCGGCCATCCTGGTTTTAAAGATCAAATTAGCTTTTTTATTGTTTCACAGCGTGAAACTTTGAAGCAGTAACTCATAGCTATTCCGCAGCCTGTTCACTGTGTCTTGTTAAGCAACAGCACGTTTAACAGCAACGGGAGCCGTACGTTGGCGTCTTTCATGAAAATCGCGTGCTATTCTCGTTTTAGAAAATTCGACTGGCAGAGCTTTCCAAAATCGACGCAACGCACAACCACACAACGCTCACAGCGACTGAAATGGACCGAGGGCTCGGCCGATCACTATCCAATCATTCAACAATCCGCTTAGCCGACCTGCCTTGGGCCATGTGAGTGAGGTGTTTTGGAAGCAGTTAATGAAGACCCTAAGGAAGCGAAAGTGGAGAGGCAGCCAGAGAAAGCGAGCGGAGAGTTGGCGAATCGGTTAGTGCGACTCACTGTGACACGCACCGGTCAGCGTAGCCACCAGCAGCACCGGCAAGCACATCGAGGCGAACGACATCGTGATAGGGCTGAAATGAGTGTTCTTTCCATAGTTGGGGGACGTGTGCACGGTTTCCGTGAAGCACTTATCGCGAAGAAGAAGAGCATTTGTCAGACACATTGAGAAGTTGTTTGAGAATCGTAAGGAAAGGAAGATAACGGAGAGGTGACTTTAGAAGGACAAATTTTTGACGTCAGAAGATTTTAATGAAGAAAAATGAGAATGAAAACATAAAAATTTAGTTTATAATTTTAATTAATAAATAATATTATAATAATTTTTTTATAAATTTCACTTTTTCCAAAGTGGTTCGTTTTGCCACCTATCTCCAGACGAGCGTTTTTTGTTGCTTAAATTTTAAAGGCATATGTGGCAGCCCTGAAAAATAACTTTAATCTATTGTTTATAAGCCGAGCACGAACAGGCGAGTGTTAGCGCAGTCGGAGGCGCCAGCTAGCGCCTGCTCCCGATTCCATTTTTCTCGTTCGGATTTCCCTCTAGACCACCCAAGCCTTCCACTCTGTTGTCAGTGAATTGGTACCAAACTCGCTTGTGAATGAAAAACGCCGACTTTTACATGAGCTGGCCCAGGCAACTCATTGCATCTATGTGTAGGTCGGATACCCATTCGTGTTCTCTCCACGGCATCTCATAGAAGTAGAGGTCGCGGCGCATCCCAGAAGGGATTAATTAACGCCGTTCTTTATGGCTAGTAGCTGGTGAAAATGGTAATAGAAATAAGGGATGTTAGTGTTATTATTATTAATATTGTCAACATTAATATTAATATTAATCCCCCTTTTGCACCTTTGTGCTATGTTCCACGCCATTTACGCGTTTTTCTCTTACGTGACATCGCGGAGGCAATTTAAGCAAGTATTTGCCTAAACTACGACTTTTGGAAGCTTGTCTGTGCGCAAGTCAGTGTTTCATGCCTCCCAGAAAAGTACAGTACCAATTCATCGACCAAAAAAAGATGGAAAACTTGGTTAGCCTGGGCCGGTCACGAACCAAGAACCTCATTCCGAAGTTCACGCAACGGCCGATGCCTCCCGTCAGCGCTACCATGCACGCATAGCAAACGCCGAAAACTGCTACTAATGGTAAGCTGATTAGCTCATTGTTAGCTCATTTATGAGAAATCAGTACTGTTCTATTTGAAATTCTTCAAGCATGGTCCTTGTGCCTTTGTTCCTGTATCTGTACATATCTGTCTGCTCCACATACAACGGAACTGTTTAAAAAAGTTGAAGGATAAAGTTCTCCTTCTGAATGAGTCAGCCTTGGTATCTTCCCCATCTCTGAGGATTACACATTCAAAAAGTTCTGACGAGGTCGGGCTACGAATGAGCCCTCACATATGTGTGGCTTCACCTGATGACATTACGCAATCCAGTAATTTCTGCTTACTGTATTTTTTCACCCCTATTTAGAGATCTCTACAATTTTCTATTGAGGACAGCTCTATCTCTCCATATGTGTTTCTTAACTGATTTTTTGGAGACAATTTCCAAGAGAGACCAGTTGTCGTTCTAGCCGGTAAACGTTGTGAAATCAGCATTGAATATGCAATGCAAATGAGACAGTATCCTGAAAGAATTTTGGTCCTTTCAGAAAAAACGAAGAAGACGGCTCCACACAATAAGACGTGAGCGCACCGCTTTGCATCCTTGAGAGAAGCGCACTTCAAGAATATGCAAAGGAAGCGACCACAGCGATTTCTCGAAAATGAGAAGTCGGAGAGGTGATTTCTCCTTAAAGAAGAAACTTTTTCACAAACGGAGGTTTGTTTATGTGCCCTTTGATTTCTTCGACCTCTTAAAGAGGAAATTTGCGCTCGAATTCTTGAGAGTGTTACTCAATTTTTTACACGTGCTTGACCTAACGAGTTGGCCTCGATTCAGCCTCGAGACCAACCGATACTTCTCAGACCGGACTACACCGTTCGCTGCTGGAACCTTGCAAGCGGTGGGAATTCACTGGTGCATATCCCGCAGCAAGATTCCTCCACTGGGTGACCCAGAAGTCAGGCATGGTGCACTGGTTGATGAAAACGCTGCACCCAGACATTAGACTCGCATTCAGTTCTCCTGTCCAACATCTCTTCTCCTTATTGATCAACATCATTCCAGTACACTCTTCCATTGCACCACTATTTAAAAGGAAATGTGGGAAAATTTTTTGAGATATCGATTCTAGAACACATTGTGTGTGCGAGTTCTTCCGCCGCAATCGAGATGCACTCAATGGGGATCGCTTTGCTTACCGCTGGTCGGAATTCCAGATCAGGTGAGTCACAGACGAGAGTAGTCCCCAGCGTAAGTCGTTTGAATCCTGTATTTACCCGACCTGTTATGATCCCCTTGAATTTTCGGCACTTTCCGAACCAGACCTCGCATAGTTATTCGATATGAGTCATTCATTACATGTATGGCTGTGGTGTGTCATCAGATCCGTAACATTTTCTATGAGCGTTTCTTTTCGAATAGATGCTGTTGAAACCACGAGGTTAACAACAGAAAGCTGAAGCAATATATAAGTAACAAGCACATTATTCCTTAAGCCACCCAACGCTTGCGTTTGAATAATTTGAGCAAACGCTGACGTGCAATGGTTTAGCTTAAATATCATTCCGACTGTAGAAACGATAGCCCAATAAAAACAACGAATCGCAATCTATTCAGCTTGTTCGTTGAAGGCACCTCGTATTTCAGACCTGAAATGCATCCTCTGCTGGATTTAGATAACCTTAGGGAGACGAAAAGAGCCCTTCAGAGACCTTTGAGAACGTTATCGGATAAAGAAACAGTGTTCAGAGTTTCGTTTCTTCCAAATTCGTTTGAAATTTTGGCTCTCTAACTTTAGAACGCACCATCTAATTAGTAATCGGTAGAAATAATGGTTGACTCTGGTAGTCTTCCAGCGAGCATATTACTGTTGCAAAGCGAATGTGAACATTTCTTGGAAACAATAGAGTGGCGGAGCCTACACAAGCTCATCTTCAATGTCAACGCTTTTATTATAAATTTTATTAAAAAGCGTACTATAAGTATAACAAAGGCATTTTTATTTGAATTTCTCATTTTCGGTGCTTCTCTCAGCACCGAACGTTTCCTTCAACAAGAATTTCAGCAGCTGTTTATTAGGATTCGTCAGTCATGACATCATCATTATCAGACACTCCGTGATGAATTACAGACGTGCATATGTCCCAAAGAAATTCGAGATCATTGCCCTCAGAACTAGGGCCCGCTTCTTAATTAATGCTTATGTCACCTAAAATACAAATGCCTGAACAATCCTTTACTTTCAAACCAGGTAGCGCACACCTTTACAGTGCGGACGAAGGGACCGTCACTCCTTCCATAATATTTTCTAATGCGCTTTTGGTGTTTTAAAAATTCCGAAAACTCTCCTATTTATAACAGCCTAAGTGCACGCAACTGCGTTCTATAACTTCGCCTGTCACATCTTGAGGATGGGCTGTAACGGAAACAAATTCTTTTCTGTCCGAAGGAGATAGCTCATGAAGACGAAATTATACATACATATGCAATACATCACAGAGTGTCTTACACATTTTGAATGAAAATTTTGCACGCTTGTTAAGGGAAATAATACGACTTGTACTGAGCCGCATAGTAACCCTTTATGGCAAAGCTTATACACAATATTGTTGCTTATTACTAGCCCTGAGGATGGTTTGGATTGATAACATTGGGTGGCCGTTCAAAACGAGAAGCAACGCTCTGAAGACTGGTCGCTCAACAAAACGTGCTGTCGCAAAGTGAAAGCCTTTCGCTTTTTTGAACTTCTTCATTGATGTGGGTATCTGATGGGCGTTACGACGCTGCAAATGCGGGCCTTCATTTTGGCCATCATGTGTCGTACTGTTAAAATCAAACAAAAAAGAAATTGGAACTTTTGCTACGCATTCCGCGACTGCTGGTGCAGTATGGCTGGACACTCATATGCATACCCTCAAGAACTAGATTAGACGAAGAGCTTCTTACGGCAAGAAGGCTCGAAGAGCTTCTTACGGCAAGAAGGCTCCTAGGTGGAAAAAGGAAAGGTGCTAGGCCGCTGACTAGCGTTTATTTTGTTAAGAAGCCTTCAAACATGTGTGAGCAACAAAAGCGGAACTGCTGTGTACTATAGTACTAGAACGGCGGGACCTGAATGTGATGTGCCCGAATGACCTTCAGGCTCCTATAAGGGTTTGCGCAAGCCTGATCTAATACATATGTTACTCCAAGAGAAGGACATATTAAAACCAACACTCACAGTTATCTGAAGTGAATGCTGTGTGACGAAGAAGAACGAAGATCCTCACAAACAGAGCGAAAGGTACGTTAATCTCTCTACATAGTCCAGATCTCAATTTGGTACCTACATATATAGGGAGAGACTGCTGTTTACTCCCATTTCGCTGATCTAATTTTTTTCAAGAGCATAACGAAGAAAAGACAAAGCACTACAAGGAGCAAGCACAGAACGGTAGAAGTTACGAAATTACCTTCGGAAACAGCACAGAAGAAGATTTCGCTAGAAGCGTTGCGACATACTGCCACTCCGACCTTATGAAGGCTGCCGATGAATGAAATGGAGTTCTTAGCAAGTAGCGCTCTTCGACAGCCTTGTTTGATGCATAAGCAAACTGACTTCAAGATTATTTTAAACTTATTCCATTATGACCCTTGTAATAAACGGTTGGATCCTAAAAAAAACACCCCGCCCTTCTGGGACACCCTTCAGCACACAGTGTTTATGACGAACCGTAGAAAGTCCTTTTCCCTGTTCAGATCCTAGTTTTTATGTACAATAACGCCACACTCTCTAGAAGCTGAATTTTTCAAAACTCGCTGGTTTTGGTACACTTAATGCTGTTGGCAGCCTGTCATGCAAAATATCTACGGCACATTTCATGCATGAATGCAAATAAAATTGAAAATGAAAAACGAGCCATAAGTTCAGAGCAGAGTATGAAGAAAAGGCCATTGCCAGATTTAGGTAGCACAACTTCAGATAAGATTTAAAGGTCTTCAAAAGGCCATTCTTCAAAAAATTTCAGGATCACAGGACGCCCTGGTTCCATTCACCATAATTCGGAAAGGCAAGGGTAGTCTGTTGTTACCGATCTTTGACTGTGCTAAGAGTCGCTTCTTGAATAAGCTTTCTCGGTACAATTTGCGCAGTATGATTGCTGCTTCTAAGAGCGATTCTCTTAGAAGCAGTCCGTTATTTAAAAACGTCGGTAACGCACTTTCGTCTACTAACACTGCAAGGTTTTCAGTTGACAGGAAAGGCCAAAAGCCATGCACAACAGCCAAACATCCAGTTTCAGCCAAGATTTGGTCACATTTTTTGGGCGTTTATATCTTCGCAAGAGCTCTGGAAGGTATTAACAAAAATAGAGAAAATGCTGGTGAAATGCAGCATGCACTCTTTTATAATTACAAAATCGTCATTGTTTTCCAAGACCAATAAGCTCGGTAGATTTGCCTTTCAATTCAATCCGTTCCCTCGGCACACATCACGTCATTGTTCTGCTGCAAATGTACTTTGAATTTGATCAGCCTATTATATGGAGAAGTCGGTGGAGTACGAATTTTCCATGAGGTGCAAGGCAAAGGACAAAGCGTAAAGCCCAGCTCCCCTATCTTTATTGGATGCATCGTGCACTCTGCTTTCACGGAATAGGACCGTGTACATGTGCTAATGGTTCGTGAAGGTTGTGCGATGCAAACCTCACTGTTTTGGTCCATCGTGATGAATCGTGCACCAATTCAGAAGCCCTGAAGACCGCGCCTCTTCCTCAGCCAACAACGAGGAAATGAAACTTTGATGGTCACAGTACGACGTTGTTTTGCTGTGAATTGCAAAGGAGTAAAACCAATATTTGTTCCGCGAAGCATTCACATCAAAAGCTTAAAAAACTTATCACCTCTCAAAATACAAGGAGTCCCAAAAATGCATGCACTGTTTGAAAGGCAATAACTGTGCTGACTGTAAAGGATACTGGTGAACTCAAGAGGTCATACGAAGCGCAAGAAAATAGAATTTATGAAATGTGGACGGTAGGGATTGCCCAACGCACCTTTCTAAATTATTACGTTTTACAGTGATTGATAGTGTTGTGCTTGGACACTTGTCACAATTCCTCCATTAAGTGGTCGAATCGACTGATTTGTGCTTCCCTTATACTTTAAAGCTTAAAAACACCACTGCGGCAAAATGCAGCATGCGACATTCTGAAAAATGCAGAAACTGTTTGGAAGGTTCCAACATTGCTGCTGGTGAAGTTTTTCAAGATGTTTGAAACTCATATAGAAACCACAGGATAACGAGAATTCTGTAACGTGCAAATGCTTAAGATTGCGTCATGCACCCGTTTGAAACCTTAGAATACAAATGCGATTTGTTGTGCATGGCGTGATTGCTTGTTATGGCCTTGTTATTAAGCTACCACATTTGTGCTTCTTTTAAACTTAAAAACTTGACAGTGCACTACGCTAGCAGCAGTGGTACGGTGTTTCATACGGCGCTTATGTTTTAGGGATACCCCGCATTTACCACAAGTTGTAGCGCACTGTCAAATTTTGAACGTCAGAAGAAGCACACGTCAATTAATAACAAGATCGTAACAAGCATTCAGACTATGCCCAACCAATTGTGCCCGAAATGCAGGGTTTCCCGAATCAGACGGGTTCTTGACCATTTGCACGTCACAGAATTTTCGTTATCCTGTGGTTTTGCATGAGTCTCAATTGTTTAAAAAGTTCACTAGCAGGAAGTTTAGAACCTTCCAAACAGCTTCCGCATTTTTCAGAATGCCACATCCTGTGGGGCGCGTGTAGCGCAGTCGGAGGAGGCGCGACTGTCGCGTGCACCCGATACCAGGTTCCTGGTTCGGATTTCCCGCCCAGGCCAACCAAGCCTTCCATCCCTCCGGGGTCGGTGAATTGGTACCAGACTCGTCTGGGAAGGATAGAGCGCTGACTTGTTCATCGGCTGGCCACCGCAAGTCATTGTATGGCCAAATACGCATTCATGTCGCCTCCACGACATCCCGTAGAAGTAGAATGCGCTGGCGCATCCCAGAAGGGATTGAGTAACGCCGTCCTTTATCCTTTTTTATTATCACATCCTGTATTTTGCCGCAGTGGTGTGCTTTTAAATTTTAAACTTTAAAGAAGCGCTAATCAGTCGATACGGCGACTTTGTGAGAAAACTTTGACAAATTTCCAAGCGAGACACAATCAATCGAGAGTAAAATGCAAGAATTTAGATGAATGCGCGGGGCAGTTCCTATCCCCCAGTAGGTTCGAAAAGTTCTATTTTATTGCGCTTTCGTATGTACGTTTACAGGCAGCAAAGTCATCTTTCAATTAGTGCTTACTTTTTTTGGGACACCCTGTATATAGATGTTCTACAGATATTTCCTAAAAAAAATTCACACAAATTACGATCCCGAACGATCATACGTTTGCATAGATAGCAAAAGTGCAGTGTAACTAGAAAAACTGCCGGCCTTCTCATCATGTACAAAATCCTTGCCAATATGCTTACCATCAACGCACTATTAGGGGGGGGGGGGGGGCAAAATAATGAGACACCCCATGCCGTGTCCATATATCTCGTGGCTGGAGTCTGGTTTCGTGCTTTTCGTATTTATATGTTTGTATGCTACTTACTGGAACCCATCTGAGAAGTTACCACTTCCGCCCTTTCCAGAAGCATGCCAAAACCCCAGTCTGTCTCATGTCAAAACCCCGGTCTGACGAGTCGACCTGTGTCGCGCAAATCTCCCCCAGTTCCCAACCCCGAGCAGCCTGGGCTCAATATTCACGCAGGATGAGAAGTACGTCTTCTACCTTAACCCTGCCAAGCAGCGAGTCTGGGTGAAGGCATGGTGACCTGTTACGGACCTTCTTTTGGTGAGATGTTCACGGCGAGAAGCACCATCTGAGCTTTTGACTCTGCGCCCATGGATCGATTTAACGGAAGCTGTTTCCCAAGAGCACTACGATGAACTCCAAGGCCATGGTGAACGAAATGGAAGAGATGGAATGGAAGCGAGTCGCTCTTATTCATTCGCAGCGCTTCAAGAAGGTTCTCCTCTTCGACAACGCCGCACCCCACCGGGAACAAGTAACCATGGGTAAGCTTGGCCAGCTCGGCTACGTTCACATGCCTCATCCACCGTATTCGCCGGACATCTCTCCATGCGACTACCAATTCCTCTTGAGCCTAAAGGACTTCCTGGTCGGAAGGGACACAAGAACCTAAGCAGTCCTTGACAACCATATCGAGCAGTTGATCAACACCAGGCTCAAGCAGTTCTGGAAAGATGGGATCAAGAAGTTGGCTGAGCGATGCCAGCAAGGTCATTGCCCTTAATGGTAAATACATTCCTCAGCATCGTTGAGTTGTAATTGAGTTATAAAGAGATAAAGATTTTTTCAATTTGTCTCATTACTTTTGCCCTCCCCCCCCCCCTAATAGAATTCTTTGATGGGATGCCAATGAGATCCGTAAGGGGAAGCTCAAACTTAGAATTTGATAGCAAGGAGTCGAGTTAGGTCGAACTTCTTAAGGTACAAGATCCCGAAGGATTTTAATTTGCTGTTTGGGAGGTACGACGATCTGGCGAGTCTGTTATTGTTATTAGTTTGTAACGCAAAGACTCACGTTTATGCCTTGAACAAATAAATAAAATAAATAAAAAAGGATTTGCTTAAAAATCGTAAAGGAACTCGTGAAAAACAATGATACATTGAGAATAGGGCGGAAAGGTATATATTTAGGGTTCTAGAATACAAGGAAGGCTAGGTTGGGAACGACCACTTTCGAGCATTGAAGTTTCAATGAAGCAACGCAAAATACGAAGAAAAGTAAAGCTTCAAGCCATCATCGGCTTGCCGGCGAACAAGCGCGATTCGCTCTTTAGAGATCAGCGTCGAAATTGGATGTGCCTAACATACGCGGCCGTTGCTCTTCACACTTTTCCATTGTACCAGGCAAATCTGTATTAAGGTGAATCATCCACTGATTAAAAAAGTGCGCTTGCTTCATTTTCACCCTTTGGTCGTCCACATTAAGCGCGGTTTCGAGGTTGAGCTACCAAAGAGAAGAGAAACCACACGGCACTGTCAGTTTGAGCGAGAGAAAAAACAAGTGCGGATATGAGCGGTCAAAACACTGGACGCCGCGGTGACGGTACTGGTACCTCCGGGTCCGACGAAGGAGGTGCCGGTTCGAAGAATCCGGTGACCGGAATCCGGACCGCTTTTATAACGGAACACAGACATTCTGAATTGAACGAAGGCAAATATTCCGACGGTGTCGATAGATCGTGCGGACCATGGAGGCGCCTAGCGCTCGAGTCACACAATGGAACATGAGCCGTTCTCGGCGTCTATTGTCGGGTTTCTAGCGGCACGAAAAACACCAAAGCTCGACGATTCTGCCAACAGTTTTACGCTTTGCGGAGAATGAACAAAGTCAGGTGCTGAGAAAGTCCTCTACGGAAACTCGGAGGTGAACCTCCTTTCGCGGCGGTCTCGTTGAGGTCTGGAGTTGGACAGCGGTCTCGAATTACAGGCGACACGGCTGGGGTCTGTAAACAGACGCCAGGATGTCTTGCGGGAATCGCTGAACTATCGATGACGAGGCGTGTGGACGGGAGCGACAGGACAGGGATTCGGTGGCGGATTAACCCCTCGAGAGCGTTGTAGTGTGTTTTTATAGTCGAGACTACCGGTCCAGTTATGATAATCATCGCCGTGCCACGGTCCATGCCGCCGGCGGTGACGGGCGCCTGAAAAACGGTTAATCGCCCGAGACAGCGCTGATAGCGGGGAAGCCGACGGAGTCAGAAGTCGTGTCAGCCGATCATCGCCTGCGGGCGGAAGCCGCTTCACCCCTGCGCCGGGTCTAAGCCCCCCACAAGTACCGGAAATGCAAATTCAGCTCGTCGCAAGGACCTCTCTACACGTATTATGGCCGATGATCTCTCACCATCACTCAGTTTGCGTTCACCTCACAGGAGAGACTGAGGCGCAGGCCCAAACTGGGAGCTGAAGCCCTAGTGGAATACACTGGAGTGTGAGGAGGACTGTGCCATGCATGCTAGCTGTAAAAGCAAGCGAATGGCAAACAAATGCACAAGGCGTTGAAAACGCATGTGCGACGCCGCACCTGAATCGCCGAGACTGTCGTGAGTGAGCGAGTGAGCTTGGAAGACAACTAACTGTCGAGAGTGAGCCTTATCGAAGTGTACGAATCGCAAGCTGCAAAACCCAAGACATAATGCGATGACAAACGGCACAGAGCTGCGGAACTGCCGCAGTGTAGTGAGAGGGATAGTTCTGGCGTGTGAAGACTAGGGATGAAAATCAGCGACAAAATAAGCGTCGACGATCACCAAGAGATCAACGAAAGCTGTAGCAAAGACGTTGCCCAGAAGGTGATAGGAATGCGAGAAGCGAAGCAAATTGATGGCAAAAATTTGTAGTAGCATAGTTTGTTCCAAAATGCTCAATAGCAACATCAGCTCTATTCTATAGTCTGCTTACTCATCGTCGTGGCAGCAATAGATCATCAAATACCAAAAATGGTTTTTAGAGAATGACCTCGAAGTTTTGTAATGCTTCGAGGAGTCTAGCTGTTTTTCAAAATTTATGGAGAGCCTTTTATATTATTGTTCATGATTCGCGTTTCATAATTCACAAATGCGATTTCTAAAGGTGCCCTTTGAACGATCTCTATTTTTTCATTTTCATTTTAAGTCTTCGCATCTCTCGAACAAAGTATTTCAATATTTCTGTAAGCAAGCTATGTAAATTTCAATTTATTTCTGACTTAGTGTTACGAGATTCAAGTCATAAAGCCCGATGATAGGAAAACCGGTTGTCTCGGTGGTCACGAAAAGTGATTTGAGCTCTTAGACTTCAAAGGTCGTCTTACATATTTTATATTCATTTAAAACTGTTTGTTTTCCTACAGTACCAAAACCCCCACTCCTGTAGTGGATTCAAAAACTCAGACAAGGGAGGGAGCACTCTATGTACTAAAACAGAGACTTTCAGTTCGACCTAATACAATCAACTTCTTCTGGAGGCTTGAAAACATAACAGCCTCTTCATTGCCACCAGCTCTACGTGTTCCGTACCTAAGCATTCAAAACTTCGCTCACTGAATTGTCTCTGAGGGTTGCAGTTTAGCTGTCGTCGCCGTACTGCATACCTGCGTCTATAATTAAATAGCAGTGATCAAAAAAGGAAGGCCCAGCCAAACAAGGCAGATGAGTTGAAGGACTGGGGTTGGGAAAGAAAGTTCGAGATCTACCAGTGCAAGGCCGGTTGGAATAAAATGATTCCGCTGAAAACCACATAGACTTTTATACCAAACCAACCCTCTGAACGCCTGTGAATCAACAAGACTAAGAATTTTAATATTCTTCCGATAGTTCCAACACACAGCTACAAGAAGCCGACGAATCATAGCTCATTTTCCTCTCGAACGAAATGCATCATTGTGTGCTTTGCTTCTGACAGTTAATCACACAGAAGTATCAGCTAGGAAACCTCTCGAAACTAACATCGCTGTAGCATACAGATGACAGGACTTTCATTTCGAACCCCGCCGCTTCAACAGCCTGCCATGACCACAGCTGCGGGAACTCCGCGACCCCAATCCATGAACCCAGTGATCATCATCATACTCAGCCATTTAACAAACCCTCCCATAAAGCTTTTGTTGAATCTTCTCCGTCAGAATAGCATCGAAAAGATGCATTTTAGGTCGAGTTTGAACGAAATATGAACAAGAATAAAGGTCGGTATCAGTTATTCCCTCTGTGTGATTCTCTCTACATGTAGCGTAGTAGAAAGCAGGCGTCAGCTGTCACGCGCACCCGATACCAGGTTTCTGGTTCACATTTCCCAAACCAAGTCGTTCATCCCTCCGCGGTCGGTGAATTGGTACCACTTCTGTTCTCTGGGAAGGATAAAGCGCTGATTTGTTCATCGAATGTCCACCGCAAATTAAGCCATGGCCAAATTCGCATTTATGTCGTCTCCACGACCGAAATTCCGCAGAAGTAGGATGCGTGGTGCAACCCAAAAGGGATTGAGTAACGCCGTTCTTTATCCTTTTATCCTTGGCTTTTATCCTTTCCTTTGACAAACAATCTACTCCTAAATGATAACACGATCACTATTTGATCGAACCTCGAACATATGTACCCCATAGAATGAAATCTATTAGCACGGTAAGGCTCCGACCTCGATTTTTAGCAAGACAGTGATATTCATCGTTTATAAAAGTATCTAATTTTGTTACCTTCAGCTTTATTTGAAGATGGGGTTACCAAATAGTCAGTCGCCGGTTGTGTCTGCAGAGATAAGAAGTGTACAATTCCATGACCGATAAAAAAGGATGGATAAGGGTCGGCATTAGTAGACTCTTTTGCGGGATGCACTGCTCCTACGGGATATCTTGGGCCGATCTGAATGAGTATTTGACCTACGCAATTACTTGTAGCTTCTAGCCGACGAACAAGAGTGTTTCATGCTTTCCTGAGATAGTTTGGCAACCTTCACAGAAAGGAAGTTTCGTTTAGCCTGAGGATCTGAACCTCCAACGTCGGTGAGAATCGCCGACTTCTTCCTTTGCGCTACGCAAGCAACGACCAAAAACGCGTTTAAGCTGCACCATATCCCTCAAAGTTGAATGCGTGGCTGCTCCCACAAAGAGCGGACTAATCCTTTACCCATGTATGCCCTCGGATTACCGGCATGGAATGGAGATATTTTCAATGCACAGCTGGAGAAAAAAGCTATGCTCAATGAGCCGTTAGCGGAACCACATTTTTGTAATTGCAGAGGATAAGGTATATGTATCAATGTAATGTTTGTCATGTTTGAGCATTGTCTTGTTTCTTTCTCTCCTATTAGGGTAAATGATCCGTGTCATTCACAATGTTGTGATTGCATTTCAGGGCTACCACTCTGTGTGATATGATTTGTGGTCCAGAATTTCGAAATTTGCCCTCCTTACTTTAGGAGGGTCGTTGTGATATCGCAGGTTCTGCGTTCTCTCAGTCAGAAGAGTCAGCAATACCATATTCATCTAACTGTAAGGTAAGACGTTCAGCGCACTCTTCACACGGCAGCCGTGGTGTGTCTTCAATCCTGCCAGCTAAGAATAACTTCGTTCTTGGAACGCATTCATATACCTGAAAGTGAGTAAAGCTGCTCGGTCTCCAATTGGAAACCGAGACGTGTGAGACATCTTCCCCTTTTTGCCTCTTGACAGTGGATTGCCAAAGAACTGTTTGAGATTTTGTAAATCGGGAACAGGTCAACTGGTTCCCTACTTTTGCAAAGCGATGCTAGACCAAGTATGTTGGGTATGTCCTTCTCACCGAGAACAAGAACACAACCAGTTGGTCAACTTCATATCTAGCTGCTTACTACATAGTGAAAGTCCAGTGCACACTTTCAAGCAGGCAGATTCTCCTCTTCTTAGCCAGAGAGTTTGTAGCCAACAGGCCCAAATCTACGGCTACTATGTACATACTGTGTGCTGTAGTGCCTGAATGACTGGTGCTACACTAGCAGCCTCGGAGTATTTCCGTTTTCAAACACATTCAAATGAGCAGGGTCTGAAATCTATGACTAGTCCTTGTAAATAAACCTGAGAAAGAGTGCACCTTGAAAATTTTAGTTTTCCTTTGATCAGCTCGCAGATCAAATAAATACCTTCACTTAGTCTGCATATGTAGTGAAGAAAACAAAATTTTCTCCCCAATTGTTCTATGCCAGATTACGACCATAGATTTCACGTCTGAAGCTGTAGGTTTTTCTTCAGTACAAAGGTTTCAAAAATGCCAAAAGGCAACAGGTGCGGTTGTTTAACCAACAAGACAGAGCAGTCTGGCTGCCCGCGAGAGTTAGCATAACGACTGCTCCGACGGGATATGACCCACATGGAATGTAGACGGCCTGCTTTCCTTGCCAGCAGCCGGTCATCCATAGCATAGAGAGCGTTACCTGTTGTTGACACTTTGCTCTTCCCACTGTTTTAAGAGAAGCCATCACATAGGTACTAATGTGCAAAGAAAAATGTAATGCGCGAAGTCTCCCTCCCCCTCTCTCGCTGCTCTCTGCTCGACAATGCTCTCTTCCATCGAGCAGTGCTCGACGATCATTTCCTCTTAAGCTCTCTCAAGGTCCATTTAAGGTCGCTTTCCATTCTCACTCGACAAGTTGAATGACTCGGACCAGTGACAAGTGAAGGCCATGGAACTAGTAGAGTGAAGAGAATCCGTTGAATTGTGACGCTGCTTCTGTTCAGGAACATTGTAAGGAGAGCTCCAGTCTCCCAAGGCTAGGTTGTGCGTCATGGTGGTTGGTCTTCTGTGGCACAAGCCGACGCATCCAGCGATTCCGTCATTCTCTCTTCAGTGCTTCGCAGACATATCCGTGCTTGTTCAGGCACTCTTTGTGACCGTGGAATTTCGCCTCTTTTCGTTGCTCTTACCGTGTGTACACTGCGTTTTGTGTGTATGTCGAACGTGTTGTTACGGTGTTAGCTACGAACAACGACGATGACGAACCTATTTGCACAGTCATCTACAGAAAGCTCAAACGGCGTCATAAAGTCTGGAACGCAGCAGGACTCTTCCCTAACCACTCTTTGCTCGTTTTTGCACGTTGGAGAGTGGAAAAGGAAATGCATGGGAAAGCTCCGCGACAACTGCAGCGCATATTGGCTGAAAAGAGTGCTTGTCCGGGTCACGAAGATGAGTGCTTACCTATCATTAGACTCTCATCAGGGAACTGTCTGAACGGTACGCCGGAACTGCAAGAACGAGTACTATAGCGAGAATCCCCTCCAAATAGTAACAGAACATGTTTTGTTTTTGACGAATCCTTGAGGCAAACGAGTATGAGGTTGGAATGGTTAAAGGCAGCGCAAGATCTAGTGTCGTGGACTGGGTGGCGCAGTGGTAGAGGGCACGCCCCATGTTCGTGAGACCTATTGTTCGGTTCCCATGCTACGTGGCGTTTTTGCACTTTTGCCGTAGTATCGGATTTCCATAGAGATTTCCATATCTGAGCTTGTTTTTGGCTTCACAGCTCCTGCCCAGTGGTACTCCGCTGCAGCCCAAGCCTGGAGTCGCGATACAGTCCACTTCCCCAGTTCTCAAACTTGTATAGTATAACAATTGTAGTCTAGCCAAACCTTTTCCTCCGAAACGATCTGTCCTCCCGAAAACGTGATAGTGCCTTCACTGGTTAGTGGTGTCGTGACTCCAGCACAATCCATTTCTGGTTGAAACTCTTGGTCCTCTTCTTCCACTACCTCCAACTTCTCCACCTCATCGAGTTCGAAATCCTGTAAGATACTTGCCATCCTTTCCGTTAGCTTCATTCTCGTCTCACCAAGTGTCTGTAGGTGAATGACTACTCGAGGGTTAGCAGACATTGTAGAGGTCAGTGTTGGCGGCAGCAGCTTGTTATGACCGCGCGACTTTGTAATCATAACAAAGAGTCCAATATTGATCGAGGTGGTAGGGCAAGTTGAAGATTATGTGGTCCCTTCCTACACTGTGAGTACACTGATGGCACTCACCTCAACATTCACTAATAATGCATGCCAAGCATTTTTCTAGCTTTCTGCCGCTGTTTCTGTTGTTCCTGCGTCAAAATTTCTTACATTGGCAATGAAAATAATTTGTTGGAGTAAAAGTTTAATATAAAACCGCGTTTGACACATTTCGGACATTGCTGGTGAATTACGAGATGTCGACAAATAATAAGTAATAAAAACATCTTACCGTAGCAAACTCCAAAAACAAGTTCCGATATTGAAATCTCTATGGAAATCCGATACTACGGCAAAAGTGCAAAAACGCAACATACCGTGGGCACCGAACCCTAGACCTCACGAATATGAGGTGTGCCCTCTACCACTGCGCCACCCAGACCACGGAACATGGATCTTGCGCTGCCGTGAAGAGCTCGCTCTGCGGACCCTTAACCATTACACCTTCGTACTCGTTTGCCCCAAGGATTCGGCAAAAACAAAACATTTTCTGCCACTATTTGGAGGACGGGGATTCTCCCTATAGTACTCGTTCTTGCCGTTGCGGCGTACCGTTCAGACAGTTCCCTTGTCAGATGACTCGTTTTCACTGATCGTGTGGGCCATGCCACCGTTTCTATGCGTTTCATGGTCTCTCCGCTGCCATCCGTGGTGTTGCTGCTTTTCGAACTTGGTGAGGTTGACGAGCAGCTCGATTCCCCACTGAAGTACTAGCTGGGTCAGCCGCGCGACGAACACATCGGCGCACATTGTTGTAGGTATTTCACGAGACCGCCTGACGCCTCTCGGGATCCACCCCGTACACTTTTCGTCAAGCGGTCGTTCCACATGCATTTCTCCGGGTCACGAAGATGACACATTCCTCTCATGTCGGAGCTGCGAAGTCCGGCTCGATGTTCCGTTCGCAGGTTGTACTTCAGAACACATAACTAGAGCGCTCTAAACGTGATCTTTAACGTCTTTGACGCGACAGCACTATCGGTCCACGTCTTCGCTTTGCTCGAATGATGGGGTCCGTCAGGTAGGCTGTAGCCTCCTTAGGAATTCTTAAAGCGGCCCATGCAGTGTCTTCGTCTCCTATTCAGCTCGTCTCTAATAAGGCTCACCTTGTCCATTGTCCACTAAAAGTACACTTACGGCGTCGTCTCAGGTGCTGCGAACCTTGCAGTTGAATTCCTTCTCCCTCGCAGTAGACTTCTTAATAAACTCGATTTTCCTTCGGCGGATTCGCAATCCTGTCAACTTTCCTGCTTCGCTTACCTCAGGAAGCATCTCCTAGCGGAAGGCAGCATCTCCACAAGCGCATACTGACCTTTATTTTTATCATGAGCATTCAAACGCTCACTCGTGGTTACAGCACGATTTGTTGTGTGGTCATGGCTAGCTTCTATTTCAGTTTGGACTTTTTTTTTCAAGACAAAATTAAATAGTCCCAAACCTGCACTAGGTATCAACACATGTGAAAAGTTTATTATACGTTTTAATGTGAATCAAATAAATATCTGTCAAAGTGAACTAGAGGCGAATGTGATAAAACTCTGTGAAGGCACGTGAAATGCGCACGGAATGAGTTGATTAGCATGGAATGTTCCCGGTACTGAGACCGTGTACCACTCGGCTCATTCTACAGTCACTGACTTCGCCAAGTTCCGCGGACGATCGACCTGAAAGACGAGTTATCCTTATGTTTTCCTCAACCAGAGCAAAGGAAAGGTGTTGCATAGAAGGAACTCCATTGCAACTACTGTTCAAACAGAGCCTTCCCAGCTGCGCAAACGCCTTTCGTGTGTCAAACTCGATATGTTGCGGAAATTTTCAACGTAACCGCCGCCCACAGTCTTTGTGCCTTTCAAGGTATCCACGGTAGAAACTAAAGCTATGAAAACCAGATGCCCCCGTTAGAAGTACTCGAGATTTCCGACATATGGACAGCACATCATGTCAAATGCTTGTCTTTTATGCCGAACAACTCCCATCAAGGAGAGTATGCAAAGTCAATTTAAGCTAAAAGCTAAATACTACTTCAAAACTTCCGCATGCTCCGAACCTAATTTGCTTCTAGATAAAAAGTGTAAAGGTAACAAAGAAAAGGAACTATGTATGAAAGTGCGCTGCTCTGCTACTATTACAATCAGCTATTAACTAGATTCTGAAAAAAAAATTCCTTTCGTTATAAGCTACTTTATTGTTCATTAAGTGAAAATTGAAAATTCTCCTTGTGAAAGGAGACCGAAATACTGTTCCGAAAATACGCATTGCTTTAAACGTAAATCAGTGTCCTTGAAATTGGAAGTTCCACGGCTTTATAAGGAAGTGCGAGATTTCGTATAGGAAAGGGACAGAGAGAAACGGAGTCTGCCTTTTTTAGCTTCATAGTCGACTTACTAGTAGTGCCTTTCCATTATATGCATAGCTCTGCGCTAAGCCCAAGGTGAACTAATTAATTAAAAAATAATAAGCATATAATTTCCTACATTGTATCCATTCAGCTCGGCGACGTGATAGGACATCAGCTGAAGAGGAATAACGGTGAGTATGTTCTGGACGCAGTCAACCGTCTTTGGTACCCTCAGGACGTGCTTCATGTTGGCCAGGTCCTGGAAATGAGACAACAAACATAAAAGTACAGAAATGGAAAGTGTATAAGCATACAGTGATCTTCCAATTATTTTCCCACGACTAATTCCGCATTTCATAACATTTCTTTGGATTAGTCGTCCTCTGTTTCATTCGTTCTCCTGCACGGTTTTCAACAATGCATCTTTATCAAACACATCAACTAAATAATGTCCTTCTGAAAGCTTACCGTTTGCAAAAAGCTTTATAGAGTCTTCACGAAATGATGTACAAGTAGTCGCATGTCGCATGCTACAATAAGTAGTACTAAGCGGTGAAGGAAAAATTGTGCATTTTCGTCGCGATGATCCAAGCGCCCTAAAACACCTCCGGGTAACACCTTGGAGGTATGCGGCCTTTACATAAGAAACGGCAGAACAAGAAACCGCGAATGAGGTTAGCCCTCCCATCACCTACTCTCGTCAACCACTACAGATCAAAGGCAAAGCTAGTCTAACCCGAATAACAGCTGAAGTCGACTAGCCGAAAGTGGCGCTTCCAACCGGCTGTGCCACAAGTGTCCAGCCGTCTTCACTCCGATCAAATAGTTCGAAAGTGTTACGGAGTAAGCTGGTGGCGTGAAAGTGGGGACGAGGCGGTGAGCGAAAACCCGTCCAGTCAACCATATTACCATACCATCTTCTTCTTCTTCTTCTTCTTCAGCGTTTGTCCCGCATCGTGGCGGGGTCCGCTATTCTGGTGTTATGACGCCACCTTTCCCGATCCAGCGCTAGATCAGGGTAAACACCAGTAATCTTCAAGTCCGCATGTAACGTATCAGCCCAGCGCTGCTTCGGGCGCCCTCTAGGCCGCTTTCCAAATACCTCGAAGTTAAGGCCTATCTTGCGGACGCTGTCTTCCTTTCCACGCAGAACGTGGCCGTACCATCGCAAGCGAGCTTCGCGCATCTTGTCGGCTATCGGCGCGACACCGAACTTCTGCCGAATAGCATCGTTTCGAATGCGGTCCATGCGCGTGACTCCAGCCGTCCAGCGCAGCATCTTCGTCTCCATGACGCTGAGGCGCGTTTCAACTTCCCTGGTCGCAGGCCAACATTCAGCGCCGTACATCGCTACTGGCCGGACGACTGCTCTGTATATCTTCGACTTCAAGCGCTCCGGTATCTTCCTATCGCAGAGCACCCCAGTCAACGAGCGCCACTTGGACCAAGCTGCACTCACGCGTGAATTCACTTCAATCATCAGTTTGCCGTCAGACGTGACTGCTGATCCCAGGTACTTAAAGACCGAAGTGCGTGGGAGCTCGATGCCGTTAACCTTGATGGAGCTGGACTCAGTAACGTCCGTCGTTAGATATTCGGTCTTCTTCACGTTCAATTTGAGTCCAAACCGCTCCAAGCGATCACACCAAGCTTGCACCTCTCGCTCGAGTTCATCTTTATCTTCGCTAGCGAGCATTACGTCATCAGCATAAAGCAACGTCCAAGGGACGGGGTTCTGAAGATCTCGTGTGATGGCATCCATGACGACAACAAAGAGGAGTGGGGAAAGCGCAGAACCCTGATGTACCCCGACAGAGATGGGAAACTCCATCGAGGTTCCAGCTGCAGCTTGAACTCGACTCTTTGGACAAGAGTAGAGAATTCGCACCCACTCTATGAGCTCTTCAGGAACTCCATGATGTCGCAAGGCGTACCATATCACTTCACGCGGTACACGGTCAAAGGCCTTCTCTAAGTCGAGAAAGGCGATATGCACCGACTTCTGTTTCTCGCGGTGCTTCTCTATCAGGAGTCGGGCGGCGTGAATGGCATCAATGGTGCCACAGCCAGCCACGAAGCCGCACTGATTGCTGGACAGCTGGACGATGTCACGAATTCGTCCGTCGATAATTCGCTCAAAGATCTTCATGCTGTGCGAAAGCAAGCGAATCGGACGGTAATTGGAGCAGTCTGCAGGACTGCCCTTCTTCTTCCAAATCGGAATCGTCGTACTTTGGCGCCAACACTCAGGCACTTTTTTCTCCGCCACAACCTGATTAAAGAACTTCGCCAACCACTCAGCAGGGTACCAAAACTTCGACTTCCACAGTTCTGCTGCCACGTCGTCGGGCCCAGTCGCTTTGCCTGGCCTCATCTTCTTCAAAGCCGCTTCAATCTCCTCCACGGTGATCTTCTGAACGGGGCCGTGGGTTGGAGCCGTTGAGGGGATGGCTGGATGAGGAAATTCTACTGTAGAGATTTCCTCAAAGTAATCGCGCCATCGCTTCAATGCCTTCTTGCGGTCCATAAGAAGATGGCCGTTCTCATCATTGATGCCGAAGAACTTCTCGTTGTCCTCGGTCTGGCGATGGCGATTCTTTGCGAGTCGGTACAGATACCGCTCACCATCGCGCGACTCGAGCTTCTCGTTGACATCTCCATAATGAGTGGCTTTTGCAACAGCCACTGCCTTCTTTGCAGCTTTCTTCGCTTCTTGGTACTTCCGCCAGTTATCGGCTGTCTTTTCGCCGAGAAACACGTGATATAGCGTCTTCTTCTCTCGCACTTTTGCTTTCACGTCATCTGTCCACAGCCAGGCCTGCTTGTCGACCTTCCGTCGTCCAGGCTTCGTGATGCCGAGCTCCGACCGTGCAGCGTGATGAATCGCGTCGGTGGCCTTCTCCCAAGTTTCGTCGACAGTTGTCACTGTCGGTAACCGCACGCGAGAAATCACAGCTGCTTCCTTCTCTTTCATTCGCCACCACTTGATTCTTGGTGCACCGCATCGCTCGACCTGCTTCAGCCTCGGAGGGGCGATCTTTAAAGTACAGATCAGCGGTCGATGCTGTGGGGCGACCGTCTCATACGGCACGACCTTCGCGTCTGTGACAAGACTTCGGTCTCGATCCTTCACAAGGACAAAGTCTATCTGAGTCCTGGAGTTCCCGCTATAGAACGAGATGAGGTGGGAATCGCGTTTGCGAAATACGGTGTTCACTATGGTGAGGTTGTGCGATTCCGCATATTCAAGGATAAGCTCACCATCTGCGTTACGCGACCCGTAACCGAACCCACCATGACAGCCGTACCCGTCTTTCGTCGCGCCGACGTGCCCGTTGAGGTCACCAGCGACTATAATGACATCTTTCGACGGTACCTCTGCTGTCTTCTCATCAAGCAGGCTCCAAAACTCTTCCTTCGCTTGATCCGAGCAGCCAGTCTGCGGAGCATACGCAGAGAAGAAGTGATAGAGTCGCTCCTTCGCGGCGACAACGATCTTCATCAATCGATCGTCAAAGCGCTCGACGCTTACAATCGAGTCACGAAATCGTTCGGAGACGATTATTCCGACACCACTGGTGGTCCTGGGACTTCCACATAGAACGGCCTTGAAGCCTCGTCCTATGTCCCTTGACTTGCGGCAGGACCACCTCGTCTCCTGCACCGCACAGAAATCAACTCTTCTACGCTCCAGTGCTTCAACCAACTCGCACGAGCGGCCCGTCAACGTACCCACATTCAGCGTAGCCACGCGGGTCCTGCTTACGTTACGGGACTTTCGGACTAACTCAGTTGCCCCCCGATGCCGTCCTCGCATCAGGGACCCTCGCATACTTTTCACACTCGCCGGGCTTTGCGAGTGCGCGTCGGCTCCCGCGGACGCCGTAGCACTATCTCGATAAACCTGAACAGTCATACACCATGTGATGTGACATGGGTCTTCGTAGGCCGGCCTGTCACAAGGGCCTGTCGCCTGCAATCGAATGTCCGTTATCGGCTTAGCTCGCAGAGCGAACAGTTTCCAGTGGCACCACGTGGAGGAACGGACAACCATATTACCATACCATATAGGCCCATATTTAGTTGATTGATAGCACGTTCCAAAATTCTAATATTGTGAAGAAGTGTTGAAGCTCAGAGAAAATATCGTATGGTGGACCCAAAACGAATTCAAAACCACGTAGATCCACGTATAAAGCTGGTTAAGCTTAATGGCTTAATCGCACATTTCTCGGTCTCTCGGTCCATTTCTCGGTCGTCGGCGCATTACCGGCCGTTTACGCACATGGCTAGAAATAGGCTTCTGGATTTATGCCATACATTGCCTTATAAGTATTTCTCCGGGTTATTGAACTGGTAGTCGCAACTTGTGCACTGGTGGTTCCATGTCACGTGCGAATTGCGCATCGTACTGAAGCTCATTAAAGTAAAAATAAATAGTCTGGCATATGGGCTTTACAGGTTGTTGTAGTAGTTGCTTCGTTGAATAAAAAGATCGCTTAAATATTTTGGTACAGACCAATCTCAGACAGATACTGCTTAGACACCCTGCAGCCAAAATAATAGAAACTGATGAGAACTTCGGCCAAACGCTACATCAATTCCTTGATGAATTTCGAATACTTACCAAGCACCTTTTCCATGTGCTAGAATGACCTTACCCTCAAATTACAGCAAAGTATGTAACAAAAAATTTAACTAAATGGTGAGCTGAAATTCATCTTCGTTCCCTCAAAGATGGATTCAGCCGAAGTATGTAACAGAGAAGAACACTGGATGTACAGCGCTCAACAAATTTTGTCAGCAGCTGATAAATGAATGAAAGGCAGGACTTCGAAGGGAGCAAACAAGGATCGTCAAACATAAATTGCAATGAGACTTCAAGACTTACACCTTCTGGGACAGTGTCATCGGCGATGATAATCGGCGCTCCACCTCTGGCGACCACTTGTTGCAGTGCGTTCAAAGATTTCTGAACAATAAGCGAAATTGTTCCAGCGAAAACACCTAAGCGGTGCGAATGATGAATAAAGGATAAAGGACGGCATCAATTGATACTTTTTGGGTATCCGCCATGTAGTGTACTACAACGGGATATTGTAGAGGCAATTAAATGCGTATTTCGCCTGTATAGTGTCGCAAAACAAGTCAGTCAGTATTTCTTTGTTTCCTTCTTTTCTCTTTTCTTCTCAAACTAGTGTAGCACCAACCCACCGACCCCGAAGGGACCGTGCCACCACGAGTCGGAGAAGGCACCTCGAAGTACAATACCGCTCGCGCCGCACGGTCAAAAGTGGGCGAAAAAACGCCAACATAGCGTCGCAAAGCGTCGCACGCTCATAACTCCTTCAGTTTTAGGTTTTTTGAATAAGGGCTGGTACCATTCGATTCGCCTCTTCGAGATCTACACAAACATGTGTAAAACTTTACCGGAACACTCGTATTTTCGCCGTGGGTGGTCCAAAATTGGCTGGACGGGCGATTAGAGCAGCTTATTTCCCAGGATATGCGTGCTTTCGGAGTATCTCAAAGATGGCGTACGTCGCCAGTGCTCTGTCATGCCAGGAATGCCCCGAGAGTGCGCCGTGCACAATGCACACAGAACCTAACCTATCAATCGAGTGGGCGAGCGCATGTCCCCTGCTATCTGCTATCTTCTATCTTCCCTCACTGGGAACTGCGACGTTTTCAAGACTATTTATCACCGTTTGGAGAATGTTATTAGAAATCACCCGCCACCCCACTCAGAATTAGCTCCAATCTGTCCCAGCGAAATTTTGGTGTGCGCCGTGTACAATGCGGACAAAGAAGAACCTTTCAATCGAGGGGGGGGGCAGCTTGTAAACTGAGCGTTTGGAGAGTTTTGTCAGAAATTTGCAGCCGTCCTAGTCAGGAGTTGCTCTTAGGCTGTCCAGAGAGCCTTTGGAGTGCGCCGTGAACAATGCATACAGATTCGAACCTTTCAATCGAGGGGGCAACCGCGCTCAAATTGCACTCACGGGCGTGTTCGGAGCGCAATAGCTCTGTCATGTTGGAACCTTTCAGGTTGCAGCTTGTAGGTCTTGTAGGCAGATGAACGGTCTGCTAGCACGCCAAAGCAGAATGGTTTAGCATAGGAGGGGCAATGTTATAGGGGTGCGAAGATGCAGGTGAGGCTTGTGTGAAGCATTTTTTTTCCGATTTCCGTGGACCACTGCGAGAAGACGCGGCGAGCTAACGGCCTTATATGCGTACGAGAACAGAGAGCCTAAGGTACTTTACTACTGATGACGTGCTCATAGCTCCTGAGCTGCCTAAACTGCTCAGCTGCCGTTTTAGTGTGGCGAAAGCTAGCGGTTAGAGTTTGTCGCACTCCTACTCACCCAGATTTGAGTCTTCGACACTCGCAATGGAACTGCTCTGTTCAGCGTAAAAAGCGCTATTGAACGGTGTTAATTTCGACCGATTTTGGCAACATCAATTTTTTTGGCTGTTTTGCATCGAGGACGAGGCCGCGGCGGAAGGACGATGATGTCATCGAAAAATCGATGTCTTCGAGTTGGGCCATGCTTGATACTATTCGATAGAGCTTTGCATGCTGAGTTGAATGGTGGCATTTAGAGTTGGAACAACTGTAATCTGGGCGAGAAACAGCGCGGAGAGCGTCTGCCGTTGTTGCGCTAAATTGCACGCGCGGGAGGGTTTGGAGCACAATAACTCTGTCAAGTTCGAATCATTTCGGCTGCAGCTTGTGGGTCTTGTAGGTAGTAGAACGGTCTATTGTAACACTAAAGTATAATGGCCTAGCTTAGGAGGTGGCAATGTTAGAGCGGTGCGAAAATGCAGGTGAGGCTTGCGTGACGCATTTTTTTCCGATTTCGGTGGACCACTGCGAGAAGACGCGGGGAGCTAACGGCATCAGAATGCGTACGCTAACAGAGCGCTTAAGGTACTTTAGGGCGCCGGGATCAGAACTTCTCAGCTGCCTAAACTGCCTTAGCCCCATCTGCCGTTTTTGGGCTGCGGACTTAGCGGTTGAAGTTTCCTGCCCTCTTACTCTCCCATATTTGGGTTTTCGACACTCCCAATGACACCTTTTTATTCATAACGAAAAGCTCTATCGAATGGTGTCACTCTCGACCAATTTCAAAAAAATCGATTTTTCGACAATATCGAGGACGTGGGTGCTTTAGGCCGAGCTGCGCGGACGATGACGTCATCGAAAACCGGTATTTTCGAAATTGGCCAAATTTCCTCGTGCAAACTTCGTCCAAAATCGTCTAGGGGTTATTTGGGGCGCTGATTACGAATCCGACGTTCGGTTTTGAAAATTCCGCAGTCTTGAGCAGTTACTTCCCGTTTGAGGGTGGTCGGATCAGGATCATCGATCACCCTCAGTTATCGGTATGAGTGGTCCCCTCCCGTAATCGTCCAAATTACTTCGGCATCGTGTTCAGCACCCCGAATAAGTCCCCGACCCTATTCGAATTTCGAGCAAAATCGATTATCCTGACCCGACCATCCAGAAAAATTCCAAAAACTACCGGTCGACGGAATTTTCAAAAACGGACGTCGGATTCGTAATCAGCGCCCCAAATAACCCCTAGACGATTTTGGACGAAGTTTGCACGAGGAAATTTGGCCAATTTCGAAAAAACCGGTTTCGATGACGTCATCGTCCGCGCAGCTCGGCCTAAAGCACCCACGTCCTCGATATTGTCGAAAAAATCGATTTTTTTTGAAATTGGTCGAGAGTGACACAATTCGATAGAGCTTTTCGTATGAATAAAAAGGTGTCATTGGGAGTGTCGAAAACCCAAATATGGGAGAGTAAGAGGGCAGGAAACTTCAACCGCTAAGTCCTCAGCCCAAAAACGGCAGATGGGGCTAAGGCAGTTTAGG